>OZ010786.1:149554456-150154456 GCA_963932465.1 Maratus speciosus | reverse complement strand
CTATTTCCTGAAATCGAGAAAGGGGTACTCAGCACATACCAGAAATACCTGCTAGACATTTGCAAAGTTATTTCATCAAGATATTGCTCAGAAGAACTAGCGAATAGGAACCCAAGAAACTTGTCCTACGCAAGATGGCTCACAAAGGTGCATAAAATTATTCGCCTTTGTATAAGCACTGATTGATCATCAGAGTCTGGTTCACTCACAAAGTATGTAATCCAAGTTTATGCCGCAGGATGGTTTACACCAAATATAATCCGCATCTAAAAAATGGATCTAAAAACTTATGGGAAATTACTCGGCTACTAAACATCACAGAAAACGGCAAAAAACAAATACTAAAAAAAATTATTTAGGACAATGGTAGTTTTTCACATCGAGAGCAAATTTTTATCGCAATTTTGATGACGATCGCCATCACATTAAACAACAAGCTTATCAGCATATAAAAAAATGCAAGAGGTAGAGTAAATGATGGCATACTCAAAGATGAAATACCTAAATGTTGTAAAATGTTGTAGGAACAGAACTCCCAATCACTATGCAGTAACTGGATGCAATTTTAGTGAAGATACTAGAGGGATCTAAAAAATTCCATTAATTCCACTGCATTACTCTGCTTACTTTATCATAAGCAAGCAGCAGAAATAAACGTGAAGGAGTGTCTCAGCAGCATCATCCAACGTCTGTGGATATAAAGAAGAGATGGATTAGGTTGATACATAGAAAACTTATGCCAGTCTTTGATAAAAAATCACAATTCAATATATAAATAAAACATTGTGCTCAGATGGAAGGGTTTGTCGGGGTATGCACTGTTGTGTCTTGAAATGCAGCCACCTCCACGTGATACCTCCTAGGTAGATTTGAAAGCAACTACGTAAGAGTTGTATTCCAAACAGCAATTAGTTGTATGACACAACAGAGTGGAAACGCCTTTTTATTACCAAAAGTTGTCAGTTTTGCTCCCGTTATACAGAACAAAGATATCGTTTTATCGTTTAAATATGTTAAGTCATAATAAAGGTTTAAATAACACTTTTAAATAATAGCCAGTTCTATAGGAATTTTTTTATTTTTTTTGAAAAAATGTCAAATTTTACCTAAAGTTTCGACTTTTGGACCAAAAGCGCAGACTCAAGCCATTTTTTTTTTCAGTGATAATATTGCACGCAGATGATGTACTAGTATAGAGGCAACTTTTGGCGCCTACCCGTTTTTGATTTTCAAAAATTATTTTTTTCGCTCCACCCTAATGTATACTTATCTAGTGGACCATTAAATTTGTCCTTATAATTCTTGTTTTGTTTTTTGTTTTTGTTTTTTGTTTTTGTTTTTTGTTTTTTTGTGTGTGTGTGGGGGGGGGGGGGGGACAAATTAAGATTATTTTTAGAAAATCCTTTCTTCTTCTCCCAAAATTTCACTATGAAATGTAAGAAAATATAATTTTTTGTGAAAACGAATGGTTTTCTAGATTTACATATTTAATTTAACCCTTGCCTGTGTGTTCCATAACAACAGTGCCTGCCAGTCATAAGGCTCCTGTGGTGGAGAATATGAGTCATCATACTATTCTGAGTTGTCCGGTGATCAGATTAATTTTTGGATTCCATATGGAATTTGTGGTATGAGGGTTGTCTACCCATTGTTTCTCAATCTATTGTTAAGAAATCGTTACTATTGGGATATCTAGATAAATATTCCGTCTAATTTTGAAGCCTTGATATTGTCAGCCTTAGTAACATAAAAGAGACGAGAGATATATCCCTTGTCTATCCTCTCGTTCTGTTTAAAATATTTTTTCAGAATTATTGGGAAATATGATTTATGACTTTTTGCCATAGTTGTACAATAATAAGAATTGCAACTGTTGACGCTTTCTGCCAGTTGTTGGGCATAAACAAAAAAATTTCAGACACATGAAAATCACGAAACGTCGCAGATTAATAGTTTCTACGTAAGAAAATATTGTTAAAGGAGAAAATTAATCTTGAAACAATATTAGAATGTTACGAACAATAATAACTAAAATAGGAGTCAAATTTAATGGTTCATCATAAAAATGAATGCCCTATTTAATTTCACTCCACAATGGAAGTCGTTAGCTTAATTATTAACTTTCACACAATGCCTACCAAATTAAAATACATCATTTTGAGAAAACTCATTTCGGAGTTTTGAAAGAGTTATTAACGTTTTGATAAGAATTTAAACAAAAGCTTGCAGAGATACGATTTTCTTTAAATGCAGAGGGTCAAGATGAAACACAGCAAAAGAAAAGACCAGGACGACGTAAATAACGTAAAAAGAGTAAGAATTTTTCAGGCTTAAAAATTTGATTTTCTTTAAAGGATTGATTAATTAATTTGTATGGATTAATTGATTTTTTTATACCGACACCCTCCCCCCTTAAAATTTTTCAGTAAGTTGGAGTGTTCATGACTTTTGTTATTATTCCTAATATATTCGAAATCAGTTGAGTTTTGGTTACAAATAGTAATAACATAGTAATCAATTTGAAATGAAAAATAGTATATTTGCTATTAAAAACCCCATTAGGAATGTATTTTTAGTGTTTGTATTTCGTGTTAGACAGTTATTGAGTTAAATTTGTATTAAACTTATGTTTAAATGAATTTTTTAAATCTTATTTTACATTGAGATTTTAATTAATTTTCGGTAAAATGTATTAATTACTTATATGAACAGAGGTAATTTTTTTATGCTCTTGCTATTTATAATCCTTTACTTTCTTGTGATTTTCTCCCACCAAATTGTAAGAACGTGATAATTAAGTTTTTAATACCTCCTTTAGAATTTATTTTTTTTCTTATTAAAGTTTCTTTCAATATCTTTTTTATTTTACAAAATGATTGTTTTGATGAAAATGTTTAATACACTTAAGGTTTTTATCTATAAAAAGAATTAAGCTATTTTCCAACAAGTCATTTCGAAAAAACATTACTCGTTACCAAACTTTAAAAAAATCCTCGAGAGATTTCCAATTAAATAACGATGTGTGAAACAGCTTTTGCTGGCTGGAAGATAATAGTAATTGTTTTACTTTAATGAATAAGGTTGGCATGAGATTGTTGAGGTTTAATACTAATTCCATATACGAACAAGTCTTTCCGGCTCAGTTACAAGAATAGGTTGATTTTTTTTCCCCTTTCTTTTAATTTTTTTTAAGGTACATACATGAGATTTAATACGAATTAAACAAATTTGTGTTATTTCTTCTAAGTTCGCTATTTAAACGAGAAAGGTATTTTGTACTGAATTTTTTCATTTGGCTTACCAATTGCAATTAAATGAATATGAGGTAATTTAAAAAAAAAATTGACCATTTTTTTTTTCAAATCCTTGTTTAAAAATCGCATATAAAATATTTAGAACGTTCAAACGAGGTTTGAGCCCTAACCATCCAATGAATGCCTGCTAAATTTTTTAATATGACTCATCTAACAAAGTAAACAACTTCTAAATACTTTACTGAAACCGTAGAATTAACGTATTATTAATGAACGGAAAATATAGACATGTTGACCGTGATGTTTTTCGGATTTTCGAAGAGTCGTCATTTTCGAATGGATTATCAAAGTATTTTTACCCGACTGCCAAAAAGGGTTATGTGTTTCACACATATCTGGTTATGTGGATTTTTTTATAGCCTCGAAACATCTCAACGGCTGAATGGATTTTAATGAATGAGGTCTCTATCGATTTGTCTTAACCGTCCGATGGTTATAGGCTAGATTTTGTTTTTATAAATTCAAAATGGCGGCCGTAAAATACAAAATGGCGGTAGAGACGAATTTTTTTTTCCTACCATATTGAGTGGCATATCTTTGGATAGGTCTTTCAAAATGAAGGCGATGTTTCATTGACTATTTTACAGTCAGAAGCTCTGCTTAAATATTACACAACCTGGAAGTTGTGTAGGTAATATCTTTAGATTTACTGCAATTCTAACCTTCATAGATATCTATAGGCCTTATCAAAACAGTCTTTATAGATTGGAACTAACAGTTAAACACAACTTAAAAGTCATCAGTACAAATAAATAAAAAAAATAGGTAAGTAATATAAAATATAGTTTCACATTGATGAGAAATTCGCTTTTTACGCAGTCGGGTTTTTCGATTTTTTAAATTTAATTTACAATTTATTTTACACTGTGGACTCATATATGAGTATTAGCGAGATCAATCCACCGCCCAAATTTAAATTCTAATCGTTCTAGTATTTTGGCGTTATCGTGAGGAGACAAGTCTATAACATATGATGATTCTAAGCTATAATATATATCCGGCTCTCAAACGAGGTTTGAACCCATACCATTTAACGAATGCCAGCGAAATTCTTTTAGTATGTCTCACTTACCAAAGTACATAACTCCAACAAATTTTATTAAAATAGGGGGAAAAAATAACCTGTATTTATAATAAACTGAAAATATGGCTTCATTGACCGTATTGTTATTCGGATTTTCCAAGAGACGTTATTTCCAAATGGATTATCGGAGTTTTTTATTAACGAACTAGCCGCCCATTTTGTTTTCCGGATCTTAATCCGTACGATTTTTTGCTGTGGGGACACTTAAAAAATCTTGTTTATCGAGGACTTCTTATTAATCTTGACATACCTGAAAGAAGGTTTCACTCTACTTGTGAGAAGCATCTCAGTCAGTAGTTAAGATCTGCAGTTGGACAAGCTGTGCACAGACGGCAGATTTTACATCTTCATAAAGAAAAAACCATATTGAGCAGCATTCCGTCCATCGATAAGGCCCTTGTCATGTGAACCTTTGATGCGTTCAAATAAAATTTGTAGAGATGCATCTTTTCAGCGTATGATTAATTGTACCGCGCCATCTATTGGTGGTTTCTGAAACTATTTTTGTGTAATTCGTTTCCCCTTGTCTTGAGTATCATGTGCACAAAATTTGAAGGTCATACACTGAGTAGTTCAGTATATAGAGGGGTCGAAGTAGGGGTGTTTTAATTATGACCATCCCGTATATAGGTTAGACAGATGAACGAAGTGATTGCAATAGTTCGCTTTCTAAACAAACCAGCCTAAAATTAAGACGACCTACGGAAAGTAACAACAAAAAAAACCCTACTTTAATGACAGATTTTATTTACGCACTCTCATTAATATTAATAAATCCTTTTTTTAATTTTTAAGATAAATTCCTACTGAACACTCCGTATTTACACTCTTATTTCCAATCATGTTTCTTCTGTTGGGGTAAGTGGAGTAGAAAAATTATTATTTCTTTACTTTAAAATCATACAGATACCGCAAATCATAGGATTTCTTATTTTACATCCATCTTGCATACTTATGCTACATCTTAATTGCGTAAATACTTCTTAGAACATACATATGTACATACACATAACAACTTTCTATATATTCAATAGACATAAAAATCCTTTTTACAATTAATGAAAGTAATAGTGACTAATGAGGTATGTTCCAAAATCTGAATTCAACTAAGAATTAGTACAAGATATATAAGATTGATAAAAAAGTTTAACTTTTCATTCAAATTAATAGCATACAGAACTTACAGATTCTCCTCCACAATAAAACAGCCCTGCTGTAAAGGTTTCTTTGCATGATCAGGGGGGGGGGGGGGTGCTCTTATCATAAACGTCACAATGTTTTCCCGACAATTGAAAGCAATAACTAACTCTGTCGCTTAAAAGATGAAAAGTATTAGTAACAAGATGCCCACCAATAAGACTGCGTTTAAAAAATTCGAATTAGTTGTTGCATAATAATTTTAATCTACTGTATGAATAGATATACCTATATTCTATAGCTTTAAAAAGTGTGTAGTTAGTAACGTGAAAATGTGTATGCTTTTTAAGCACATTTTTAAAATCATTTTAGTGTTTTTTAACATTTTGACATTAAAAGCTGAACGAAAAATTCGTTTTCACTGGTGAAATATTAAAAAATCAAAAGAATGCCTCTGATTACTTTATTGAAACATGTCCCTTGACAAAATGTCATTTTTAATATTTTCAAAATTCATCTTTTTTTCACAAAAGAATTGTCAACTCTCTTCGACTTATCATTGAAAACATCTCATTGCTTTTGACACTATGCTTGTTTTAGAATTTCATTGACAATTACATATTTTTTTAACATTAATTGAATTTTTCAAACCGATGCAAAGTACACATGTTGACAGCAGGCCATGTTTTATTCATCTTTCATAACATGCAACAGATGTTGTAATATTTGATAGTTACTTTTCATTCTCAATTTTGCTACACTTTAAATAGAAAAATAATTGATGATAATGTATTTCAAAATTATGTTCCATATTAGAACCGATAAAGAATGCTCAAAAAGTTATTTCAAAAACTCTAAAATTGTTTAACAGAATATCTTATTTAGAATTTATTGTATGGTGACATTTAATTTTTAACAATATGCATTCTTATTCCTAAATAAATTAAATATCAAAATGTTTTATTTACATTTCGGAATATTTGTAAAGGACTTCAAATAAAGGAACTTTTGTTTTTGAGTATTATGTATATATATGTCCGTGTGTGTATGTACACTGTAAATTAAAATATCTGAAATTCAGACACTTAAGTGTCTCAAACGGAGTGTTCAGTTTTCAGACATTTTAAAATGTCTGAATTTTTTCAGACACTTTTTGTGTCTGAATTTCAGACACTTCAAACGTCTTAATAGCATCCATTTTTTTTTTTTTTGCAAGCATCATACGTAGACATGTTTGACCACGTTGAATCCTGGAAAAATATTTGGCTGGGGTCCTGCCCCCCCCCCCGCCCCCTACAACCTGATTATTATTATTATTATTATTATTTTTTTTTTTTTTTTGGTGCTCCCAATTTTGGTACGCAATTTTTGTTAAGCTGATAATTTAAATCTTTTACGACATTTTACTGATTATAATCAATATTTCGAACTTCAGGAGTAGAACAAGATTAAAACAAAAAATATTTATCTAAATATTAGATTTTTTAAATTTGTTTTATTTTTAATCTTATTTTACTTTAAAAGTTCAAAATATTGATTATAATCAGTACAATTTCGAAACAGATTTAAAATATAGGCTTTACAAATATTGCACATCAAATTTGTGGGCACTAAAATCGTAGGGGGCGGGGCACGGCCCAGTATGCCCATTCTTTAATCAAGAAGTTCTTTTGCAAAAAATGCAACCCTGCATTATTGTTATCCAAATTGAGATGTCCGGTATTCGGGAGTATCCGTTGTGGAGGTTAAAGGACATTCCCGAATAGCTGAAACATGTATTTAGCGAATACTTTTTAAATCCGCATGGCATATATATTTGTATATTTTTACCTCACAAAAGCAGACATCTCCGATTATCGGACAAATTCAACGGCAAGGGCTATTGAGGGCTTTTAAAGTACATGGATAAATATATATATTTTTTATAATCTTATCCTACTCTACTTCATATAATTTAAAAATAGATTTTTTTAAAAATTTAGATTGCCACATAGGCAATTTTACACATATATCAGATCATAATCACAACAGCTATTTAACTATGAATAAATAAATAAATATTCTACTTTATCCCTTTGCACTCGAGGCCTCCGGAGCGGAGCCATTTAAAATTTGTCTTCAAACTCGAGGGCTCCGCTACGGAGACAATGCAAATAATTTTGTGATACCTGTCTAGAAAAGCCAAGATTACATGGTATCACAAAATTATTTGCATTGTCTCCGTAGTGGAGACCTCGAGTTTGAAGACAAATTTTAAATGGCTCCGCTCCGGAGCCCTCGAGTGCAAAGGGTTAATATTGAGAAAAAAAATACTTCGGTATTTTGTTTATTTATATTTTGTGTTTTTTAATCTTGTCCTACTCTAAAAGTTCAAAACTTTCATTATAATCAGTGCAAGATTTAAGGTATCAGCTTTACGAAAATTTCATACAAAATCCCCCCCCCCCCCTCCCTGAAAAAAAATGAAAATCCTTATCATTTAAAAATTAGATTTTTTTAAAATTTATATTGCCACATGGGCTTATTGTTATCATTCCTATGAGCTACTAAACAAGATATCTTTAAAGCAAAATAAAGCCGCAAAAAAAAAGAAGTCAGCACATGATATCACTATGATACACACTTGCGATGCTTATCAGTAAAGTCTAATTGGAAAATGACTTTCGAAGTGAAATATATTTTCCACACACGCAGCGAAATCGAAATAAACAAATGATTTCCCTTTTCCTGACTGGGTTACTTCTATGTTTCCAAGTCAAAAGTTTTCCACATTAAAAGATTTAATAGCTTTAGAAATGTATGTAAGAAATACTTGAGATAAATATTCATTTTCAATTATATACAAATTTCATAAAAATCAATTGATTTTTTTTCCAAAAACGAAAGTTTATAAATATATTTTTTAATTTCAGCTGAATATTGTTCAATTGAAGAAAAAAAAAAAAAAAAAAAAAAAAAAAGGCAATCCCAAAAATCCCGGAATTTTCTAGTAAAAATCACGGGATTAAAATTAAAGCGGGATCCCGGGATCTCAATCCGGGATTGTAATCCCTAGCTAGGAAGTAAGAAAGCTTTAGGAGATCTTTCAAAGTTTTTTTTTTCTATTTCCTTGTGGTCGTTTAGTATGAGATAAGCATTAGCCATTGAAACTAAGAACTGCCATATTGAAAACAAAACAAAACAAGAGAATGAGCTTAACTTTTAAATATGTCTGTTTTTTAGTGATGCTATTACTTTAAATTTGAGAAAAAAGATGAGAATAAATAATACATAATTTGTAATAAAAGACAACGTCATAAATTTAAAAATATATACTTCTATAATTAGTGGGGGTTTTTTTTGCAAAAAGATTCAAAACTAATTAAATTTCATGCAAGATTTTGTTTAGTACAATAAATAAAATCATAAAATACACTAATTTTAGTACTATAAAGAAATTATAACACTTCCTTCAATCGCTGTTTGCAAGAGGTAAGAAAAATTCCTCGATTTGAAATTTTAAAAACTACCACAACCACAGTGAGGGAGAAAGACTTGCATCAGTTTAAAAGGTAATCCCATATTACATCCGACTAGCCATATTTAAAGAATGAGATGTTTCATCCTCAAAACAGGACCCGCCAGACAAAAGTGTCTTTTTTTTTTTGCCAACTTCGACAGGACGAAGATGAATAACACAATATCATTGATATAAATTAATACGAGTTAACACTAAGCCCATTGCACACGCTTTGTAGAATTTCCGGGTGTAATCTTCAACCGTCGTCTACTTGTGTTCTGTGTCTATCCCGCCCTTATATCGACGACAGCTTCTAAGAGACATTTGATGTCGAGCACACACGTCAGATGTATGTATTCAATAAATAAATAATCCAAGTTAATACGAATTAAAATCACAGTACTTCACATTTCGCAAAAAACGAATTAAAATACACGCGTACATAAAAACAAACTTTGTTTGAATTACAACGTATACCACTTTGAACGAAGACATCTAAAACGCATGCGCAACTGGGAGTGCGAGTGCCCCCTGGTGGTTATTGCATCGGAAGAATCAAAACGTCTTAAATTAAGACTCGTTTAAAGCAATGAAGTGTCTTAAAATAAGACGTTTGCGGATATTTTAGACATTATTCTCAGTTCGTTTACATTAGGGGTGCACAACCTTTTTAAGAAAAGGGCCACTTACAAAAATGTTTGGATTGTCGAGGGCCACATCAGTACCACAGAGAAAATTCAATATCGGGGAGGTGGGGGGGGGGGTAAAAAGTCTTTATTCTTGATTAATAATTATTTATTTTTTGTCTGTAACAGAAACAAACGGAAATAAATAATTGTATGCAGGAATGCAGGGCTTCTTTGCCCATACAACACTGATAACCATACACTTTATGAGGACTAACTGTTCCTTCTTGATAAATGGTAACTTGAAGAAAAAAAAATACACAAAATTTCTAAATAATTGAACATTATTGAAAATTATAAAAATATTTTATTGAAGAATAACTTCATTTAAAATAAAAGGAAACTTATTTTTGAAACTACAAGGGATGATGGACTAATTATGCTATTTTTTCTGCAGGCAAAACTCGTTTTTTTTTTTTTTTTTTGTCAATCAATTACGACTGATTGACAAAATTCGGGATTTTTTATCAACGACCAATAGACAAATTTCGCGGTAATTTTCCATTTCCAATTGGCCAAAATTTGCAATCTTTCCAAACAATCAATTTGCGATACCTGAGATACATTTTCAAAATTCGCGATTTTTTTTCCACAACGGATCAAGGAATAGCGATTTTTTCCGCCCCCGAATTATTTCGCGACTTTTTTGTACTCCGATCGATCTTCGAAATTTGCAAGTTTTTCCAGGAACGGTTGACAAAATTCGCGAATTTTTTTTCATGAGTGATTGGGGAATTTTGCGATATTTTAAAGGACGGATTGACAATATTTGCAATTTTTTCCCAACGACCAATGGACGAAACGGGATTTTTTCCTGATATACATTGATGTAATTTGCGATTTTTTTCGTGCAATAAATTGGCGAAAGTCGCGATTTCTTTCACGCGCACAATCGATGAAATTTGCGATTTTTTCCTGCGACCAATGGATTTCTATTTCATGGTCGAAATTCGTGATTTTTTTTCCGCAACACATTGACAAAATTCGTGATTTTTTCTCGCGATAAATTGATAAAATCGCGATTTTTCCTCAGTCGATCAACGAAATTTGCAATTTTTCATACCTCATTGACAAAATTCGCGATTTTTCTGTACCCTATTAACGAAATTTGCAATTGTTAACCGACTCTGACGAAATTTGAAAATTTTACCTCGTCGAATTGACAAAATTTGCGATTTTTTCTCGCAATAAGCTGGTGAAACTCACGATTTTTCCGCAGCTGATCAAGAAATTTTGCAATTTTTCCGCAGCTCATCGACAAAATCCGCAATTTTTCCGTGTCCTTTCAACGAAATTCGCGATTCTTAACTGACTCTGGAGAAATTTGTAATTTTTACGCGACAAATTGATGAAATTCTAGATTATTTCTCGCGATAAACGGACGAAACTCACGATTTTTCTGCAGCCGATCAACAAAAATTGCAATTTTTCCGTACCTCAAATTACAAAATTCGCGATTTTTCTGTGCCCGATTAACAAAATTTGAGATTTTTTAGCGCCGAATCGACAAAATTCGCGATTTTTCCTCTCGCGATCAACAAAATTCGAAATTTTTCCACGCCCGATAAACGAAATTTGCGATTCTTAACTGACTCTGACGAAATTTGTAATTAACAAAATTCCGATTTTTTCTCATTTTAAACAGACATAATTCGCTATTTTTCCGTAACCGATCAAGGATCGATCATATTTGACAAAATTCGCGATTTTTACGGCACCCGATCAAAGAAATTCACGATTTTTAACTGACTCTGACGAAATTTGCAATTTTTTCAGCGCAAATTGTCGAAATTCGCGATTTTTGCTCGGGATAAAGTGATAAAACTCGCGATTTTTCACCAACCGATCAACGGAATTTGACATTTTTCTGCGACTCATCGATAAAATTCGCGATTTTTCCGAAATCGATCAACGAAATTTGCGATTCTTAATTGGCTCTGATGAAATTTGTAATTTCTTCCCGAGGCAAATTGACGAAATTCGCGATTTTTTTCTGCGACATATGGACAAAAATTGCAATTTTTCCAGTTATAAATTGACGAAATTGTATAAAAAAAAACCCGAAGAAATTGTATAAATTGTGATCGCGGGCCACAAGTTAACCCATGGCGGGCCACTTTTGGCCCGCGGGCCACAGGTTGTGCATCCCTAGTTTACATCATGGTCATAGTAAGACACTTATGTATCTTAAATTAAGACATCTATAATGTCTGAATTTTCAGATTAAGACACTTAAGTGTCTAAAATTCTTTTTCAGTCACATATGTGCCTAAATTTAAGACGCTTCTATTTGCAGTGTATGTACGTCTGCAATTTTTCAATAACCTCAGAACGAATTTCAATGTAATTTTTGTAGACAATTTTACTATACCAGGGAAGGTTTAACTCTCTCAAAAATTTTAATATATGTGATTGTCTACTGCGTGTCAAACGTAGGCTATGTTGGTAACTAGAGTACCTTTATAACTAAGAGAGTGGTCACATACGACGATAAAATTTTATTGACTGAGAGAATTTTCTATAAAAACTGGGTGAACTTGTCACTAACTTTAATTTCGGGAGACCGCCATTAAGGTCAAGCTAATGTTTGTCGACTAGTCTCATTAATCAAATCCAATTTGTCCAGGAACGTATTCCTTAGTTCTGGAATGTGTGTTGCCATAAATGTAATAAAATCTTCCATTCTTCTGCGACATTGTACAGGATGGTCATATAGAATCTTTACCGATATATCAGTTCCTAGCGGCCGCTCCGTCCAACGAATCGAAATGAAATGTGAGTAGTTATTTAAAGATAGAGATTGTTCTCGAAATTGTTTTGGACAAGGACAATGGAATACGGTTACAGTGAAAAGAAATTCGAAATTTTCCATTGGCAATACACACTTGTTCCCATCCGAAAATTGTCAGCATGTTGAAAATCATACATAGTGTTGGAACGGTACATGTAGCACGAAAAACGACGACGTAGAACACATGCAAATACCAACATTGTGAACAACCAATAGCAAAAGGGAGACGAGGCGCACATACACCAATAAAAAAATTTATATATATAGAACATCGTATTAGAAAATTTTTAAAAAGCAATATGAAAAATGGTAATCTCAGTAAAGCTGTTTCTTTTCCTCTTGCTTCTGTTGCTATTAGTTATTTGCAATGCTTTCTTTTGCATGTGTCCTACGTAGCCGGTTTTTGAGCTACGTGTATTATCCCAATGCCATTCATGTTTTTCAACGCACTGATCATTTTGGGATGGGGAAAAAATGGGTGTTTCCATTCGAAAATTTCGAAATGTCTTCACTGCATCCGTATTCGTGCAGGGTCCATTGTTCTTGTTCATCACAATCTCGAGCGGCATATACCCTCAAATAACTATATCTCACATTTCATTTTGGTTGATTGAACGGAGCGACCACTAGTGTTTCATATTTTGGCAATTTTTCCTTATAACCACCCTATACACTATGCGTATTTCATCCTTCTGTTATTTATACTAGGGTATCTAACTCGGGCCTCCATGGTTACAGAATATAGGGGTAAACCATTTCTTATCTACCCTATATATATAAAATCCTAATGCATCGAATTGAAACGAATTTATGTAACGATTCTATGAAACGACTGATTAAACAACTGATTACGTTTCACGACGATTTCTCCTAAAATATGGAATACTTTACGATGAAATTAACACCAAAAATCCGTATTGATCCACAAATCTCAAAACTGGTATTAGAATTTTAAAATTAGAATTAGTTTTCGAAATATTAATTTTTTTTCTAATTTTAAATACTTTTTTTCTAATGATGGCAACTCAAATTTTAATCATAACAGATATTTTTTTTCATATTTTAGAAAAGGTTATTTTAAATTAATTTGGCGACGAGTTTGGCCTCCCTCAAATGTATGCTAAGAAATGCATCATGTTACTTTTATTCAGAATTCAATTTGTATTACATTATCATTTTATTTAATACAAAACTTTCATTTAAAATTGAAACCTTTAAAATAAATGGCTTTTACTTCATTCTTTTTTTTAAACGAAACGAGAAGAAAAATATTAGACACAGATGTCGTATACGCAACGGGGTACCTAATTGGCGCCAAAATGGCGTTATTTTGCCTGACATGGTAACCCGGCTATTGTTGCTTATTTATTAATAAATGTTTATTTGAATTTATTTTATTTTTCTTTTTCAAAAAATGTTATAAATTGTTTTATTCTATAGTTATTATTTTTTTTTATTTATTGTAATTTCATTTTAAAAATAACAGAAAATAATTTACAAATACATATGTAACAGGTATTTGATAACGAGGTTTTCGCCAAATGTCGTAAAAAAAAAAATCACGCCAAACCCTGTGCGTATGTGACAATGCAACAAATCGTGAGATTTAATTTCCACTACAAAGCAACGTTTTAATGTTATTACTTCTCCCGTCGACCAATTTCGCCAAATTATATAAATAGCCAAGTTATACAAATTGACATACTTTTTTTATTTTAAATAACAAAAGAACAAATAAATTAGTATAACATTAATAAAAATACAAATAAAACGTCGAAATAAAAATCACTTGATGGCGTGAACATGTGTAACTTTCTTAAAGTCAAGTGAATGTGACATTTACGATCAACCATTATTGGCATTTAACACGTTCACGCCGGCGCGGTGGGTCACACTCGACTGTCTCAGAGCTGAAAAGTCTCCGGCTTTTTGGATACCAGTATTTTAATACAGAAAATATTGTTTTATTTAAATAGAACAATTCGGCGATTTAAAGGAACAACATTTTCTCTAAAATAACAGTGGTGTGCAAAAAGCCGGAGACTTGACAACTCTGAGACAGTCGAGTGTGACCCACCGCGCCGGCGTGACTGTGTTAATCCTATAGTTTGGCGACAGATTTTTGGTCTATGGGACAACCAAGTAGCACCGTTTTAATTTACCACTCGAAAAATAAAAAAATGCTAACTGGCTAGTTAAAAAAAAGCTATTGGCGAGATTTTCACCCGGCTAACATAAAAGTACCACGAATTCTTTGCGATCATGGCAACTTTTATGTAGTTTTATTCGAAAAAATAATTTTGATTCTTTAATCAAAATGGAAACCTTTCTTATGAAAAGCGAAGGAATCAGCCCGTTGTTTATGGCAGTTACATGACTTGGACTATTATAATATAAACGAAATAATGGGGGTAGAATAATATTCGGCGACTTATCACACCTGTGGCTGGCTAACATTAAAGTACCAAAATGGCCGCCTGGAATATAAAAAGCGAAGGGATCCGCCTGGAGCTGTTGATGATAGTCACATGACTTAGGCTATTATTATACAGATTGTTTTCAATTTTAAAAACAGCGCAAAGAATAATATTTCCTAACGATTAAAAATTTATTTTCACGTGACTATTAAAAACAGAAAAAAAACTTTAAAATTACTATTAAATGAGTACGTGTTAAAGGCAGGAAAATATTGAAAATTATGTCCTGAAAATTGTATTTACACGTGAATATTAAAAGGGAAAGGAAACTTTAAAATAATAAATACATTAATATGCGTTTAACCCTTTCACGGACAAGGCACTTCTATTCGTAAAATTTTGAAATCAGTGAATGGCACCAGAATTTACAAACAAATTTCGAAATACAAAAATGCTTTTGTTCACTTAGTTAATAAAAGGGAAATTTTCATCCCAATATTCTGATGCTAATGTGGCATTTAAGAATTAAAATTAAGTGGTCCAAAAATGAACCACCGCCCTTAAATGGGTTAAAGCAGCAAATTTTAGTAATTGTATTATGTGAATCGTTTTATAATGCTGTTAAAAAATACCGAGAGACAAAGACTCTGTTTACTTAATTCATTTTATTTTAGCTTCTTTCCAAATGGTTAACTGATCTTCTTTAACCAAACACGAAAACAACCATTGGATGTCTTAACAGCAACTGATTCTACCTTAAATTTTTGCAATCAAAGGTAATTGAATGGAAACCCGTTTACAGGGAGACCTACAGGTTTTTTCAGTATAATTCAATCTTCTCTAATCTTTTTAAAACCGATCAGATTAGCGTGCTTTGAGATTCTACAGTGTCTGAACGGGGGTTGGCGAGCGTAGCTTGCAGGGGCAGAGCCCCCTAGTATTAATATATATTTTTTAAATTGTCCACTAATAACACCCAAAAGCATTTTTATTTGAAAAGTATCCATTTTGCTTTCAAATAAAGTTTTGAAATTTATTAAAAGGTATACATTCGTATTAGTTAATAGCCGAAGAAATCGCCAAAGATTTCATGCCATACAGCAGTCTATTTTAGTTCTGATCATTTCAATTGTTTAAGTGCGTAGTTACGAAACCGGTTTCGAAATTGAAAATACCTTTAAAAAAAAAATCTGCAACCAAAATCGAAAAAGTAAAAAAGAGTTATATTAAGGATTAAGCTCAGCTATCCTATGCAAAAAAATCGTTTAAAAATATTCAAATTTAAATTAGAAATTCGAAAACAACCTCCCCATTGGTTTAACGTTACTGAGCGGGTGTTTTCAAGTGAGCGAAGACTCCGACATCTCCGTAATTGCTGAAGTATTTCATGAATAGTTTGTGAGACATCGATGAAAACAAGTGGTACTCGAAAGGGACCAAGTTTGCTGAGTACTGCGTGTGAGCGAGATTTCCCAGCCAATAATAAAAATTGTGTCTATAGCCGTTTTCGCTATGTGTGAAAGGGGGGGGGGGGGGGGCTTCGTGCAGCAAAGTCACTTTTTCGTGTTTTGTAGAACAATTTGTTCGCTTTTGGATTCATGCATGGCTGATATTGATCATTTGTTGAGGGTAAGGAACGGTATTAACTGTTTCACCTGATTTTAGAAGCTCGTGGTACAAGACACACATCTGATCCCACCTAATGCACAGTATTGCCTTCTTTCCAAAGCCATTCGGTTTTGCAGTCGATGTTGATGGTTGTTCTGGATCAACCCTTGATCTTGCGTTAGGGCATTGTGACTGTAATTTTCTACAAGTATACGGTGGCTTTCATTAGCGTTTTTCTTTTGATTGAACAAGGAAAATAGTGCGTACCACACATGCTCTTTATTTGGCTGGAATCTTGACATGCTTACCGCACGAAAAAAATATAACTCTATCTCGAGAATGCTTAAATATCAATGGCATTTTGAAAAATATGGTCATAGCTACAAAATGACATAAAAAGGTAGACTGTAAACCAGCCCTTTCTTCCTGAGTCATCTCCTGAAAAAATTAAGAATTATTAACCGCCCGTCATACCTGGTAATCTTTATTTTACAACATATAGAAAATACTAATATTTTCTCAAAAATGTGCTGTTACAAACTAATCGGGTAACAAATATATAATTCAAAACGTAACAAATTTTAGTGATTGTCTATTCCAAAACTGTCCTATGGGTCATTCCATGTCAAATCACCCAGAATTTCCTAAAAATGACACCCACCATCTTCAATTTTCATAAACTTTGGTGTATTTGTAGAATTTTTAATGCTGATTTCAAAAATGTCAATCATATTGAAATTGATCAAACGGTTTATCAGATATGAGCCATTAAATGTCTTCCAAGATGGCCGATTTGCCGCCATTTTGAATGGCACATGTGACAACATGAAGGTCTATAACTTCTTTCAGGTTTAAGCTAGAACTTTCAAATTTTTTTTGTTCTATTCAGAATAAAGTAAACTTTCGTCTAAGCAGATTTTTGTGCAATTTATTCCATTAAAATGCTGTCAGAAAATGACTTTTTGTCATTTTTTAAATAAAAAAAAGGCGTAACTTTAATGGCTGATTTCCCCCATTGTTCCCCCTTCAATTTTCATCTAATTGCATAAATAGGCAGCTCAAAGTGTGTTTTGATGCCTGATAAGAAAATTTTAATGGGCAGTTCGCAGGTGTTTTGTTTAAAGAAGGATTTCAATTTTACTGACCTTCCATAAGTAATGGGAAGTACAAGATAATGTTTATATTTCTTTTATTACCAAAAATACCATACATATTTACATCTAAAAGTTTGATAAGGCTTTATCTTACATAAACATATACATATTTTTTAATATGGCTATAAAGAAGGAGAATCCCACAGGAATAAATAGGAATGCTAATAATGAATTCCTGCAAGACATAGAAGTATTTCCCTAACAAATTGAAATCTATTGCAAAGTTTCAGTAAATTATAAGTAAAAAAGAAATAATGGGAAAAATTCTACAAATAGTCACATTTTATAGCAAAATCATACTTGTATATAATACAAAATATAATTAAAAAATATATACATATTAAGTAAATATTATCGTACTTTAAAATTATGCAAAATAACATTTAGCACATACACAGTAAAAATGCTATTGAAAACATGTCTACATCAATAACAATTAAAAATAAAGATAATTAATAAAATTTGTTCTCTTTATATTTCGATTTTACTTCCTTCTAATTTTATGTTTTGCCCACTTGGTGCTTATTAAAGCACTGAATGCATCACAAATTTTATATATTCTACCATTTGTAGTATGTACCAATTGTCACATGCACAAAAGATATGACTGAAAGGCACAATACAACTGTCATTTTCTGTCTAATAATACGAAGGTGATGGGCCATTGTGGATGCATGAATTTAACAGTTGCATCGCCTTCTTTTTTGTGGACTTTTGACACTAAGCCTATATACCAATTCCATTCATGCATACATGCTACATAATTTTTAAGAGATGGAACATGCAAAGTCTCTTTAATATTCCTATCAAAAGATGAACAAACAGAAAAATTTTCATCAGTATTTATTCTTTTTCCACTTATTAATAAGTTTTCTGTAGATCCATAATATGGCATCATTATGTAGCTTATGCCTGTAATTCTTAGCTTGATCCACACTTATCACATGTAAGGATACTTTTCTTGGTCTTGTTAGGATGAAGATTAAATAAATGAAAACATTTTTTTTGCTGAACTTACATATGCAGAAAGTATTCTCTGTGAGCAAAGCATATTGTTGAGTTTTCGCTATCCTCTAAATTGCATCTTAATGCAAGAAGTTCTTTATTTTTTATGGATAACTCATTGCGATGGTGGATAGCTTGAGGATTATTTAAATCACAATTTGGATTATTAATATTTAAACTAATATTGTACATTTTTTGTTTACCCATAAGAAAAGATCTAACTTAATACAACAAAGCAGCATCATTTATAGTTATAAGATCAAAAGAGAAACTTTAATCTTTTATAACAGACAACTTTTTTAACATAACAAGTTGTAAAATTCTGCTTAATCTGGTTGGTTGAAAAAATCTTCTGAAAAGTAATTTTAGTCCGATTCGTTGAAAATCTCTTTCTGGCAGGGTTGCCGGTTTTTAGCCACTTAAAAAAAGCCGGCTTTTATTTAAAAAAGCCGGCTTTAATTATTAAAGGTTGGTTTACAGTTAATTTGTGTTAAATATGGATTCATTATTTTTTTATACACTTATAAATATTTTCTACTAAAAGAATTACAAATTTCTATTAAATTTTGTCAAATAAATCTTTATAACTGCTACAAGGCAACAGTAAAGGCATTATATCTAATAAATATATATATATATATACTATTGAAAAGAATATAAATTAGACTTTAAACTGGTGTTTTAAAATTCCTATTACATAGCCTCACATATGCTACACATTTTAAAGATTACATTTCATTAAACAATAACAAAATGAGGCCCATCGAGACGGAAACATTCTTAAGAGTCCGTATGGAGAGAACGAAGGATTATCTTATAAATATTAAAAAAGAAATTAATTAGTAAGGGTATAATGTTTAAGGAGAGTTTGGTACATGAGTGTATAAAAATAAATCGAGCAATTAAACAATAGAAACAAAAATACGTTCTCTAAATAAAATTTTGAAAAATTTGTTGCTATTTAAAAGTGTGCATATTCATGCATATGCTGTTCCTTATATTGTTTTTAATAGTAATAAATGTTGTTTTTATTGTGATTATGTATGATTTTAAATGTTAATGAGAAATAAAGACTTGTATGTATATTAATAGCTCTTAATATTCCTTAAGTAATAAATCATGTAACTTAGTAATCATTGTCCTCTTTAATTTTATAAAGCAGTAAAAATGGCATAAAAAAGGGGGAGTTGGGGTAAAAGGACAGTGTAAACCACATAAAGCAGTTGGTATGACTCTTTTAAAATTTAGCTGACATATTTCCAATTCTCACTTAAAAATTCTAGCAGCTCCATCTAATTCCCCCCCCCCCCCTCCCCTCCCCAGTATTATGGCTTCATTATTGAGAAATTGGGTTACTTATTATATTCTAAACCAGTTAAAAATGTCATTAAAACTAATTAAAAACACTTTAAAATGTGTAGTCTATAGTTAAAATGCTTCACTGTATACAAGCCAATTTTGGCCAATAAAAGCCGGTTAAAACCAATAAAAGCCACCGGCGTGGCTTTTTTTAATTTTAGCCGGCTTTTTTGCAACCCTGCTTTCTGGTAAGTACATCTATCTGGTTGGTTGAAAAAACCCCTTCTGGCAAACCAAAGTGATATTATTGGTTAAAATTCTGTCTTCTGGAAAGTTCTGGTAATAAATTAACCCAATCAGATAATTTTAGCAATTAATTAATTAGAAATTTCATATTTTGGACAGCAATTTTTGATTTATAATTCAACAATAATTACAGCTTTAATGTTATTTACATTTAAAAAATAAACCAAAGTGAAATAAAGTATATAATTTTTTTTATTTTGAACTAAATTTTAAAATTTTAAATCGCCCATAAAAAATTTTTAACAGGCATCAAAACACACTTTGAGCTGCAATATTAATACAACAAAGTTAATTTTTTAACTAATTATATTTATTTTGAATGTAGATATATTTTTATTAGTATTTTTACTGTGTATGTGCTAAATGTTATTTTGTATAATTTTGAAGTACGATAATTTTTACATATTGTATTTAGTTAACAATTGTAATTTTATCATTTTGCATAATATGCAAGTATGATTTTGCTATAAAATGTGACAATTTGTAGAAATTTTTCCATCATTTTTTTTTTTTTTTAAATTTACTGAAACCTTGCAATAGATTTCAATTTGTCATGAAAATACTTCTATGTCTTGCAGGAATTCATTATTAGCATTCCTATTTATAATTCCTGAGGCATTCCCCTTCTTTTTAGCCACATTAAAAAAATGTATGTGTTTATGAACGATAAAACCTTACCAAACTTTTAGATGTAAATATGTATGATACTTCTGGTACTTTCCGTTACTTATGGAAGTCGGTAAAATTGAAATTCTTCTTTAAACAAAAAACCTACAAACTGCCCATTAAAATTTTTTTATCAGGCATCAAAACACACTTTGAGCTGTCTATTTATGCAATTAGATGAAAATTGAAGGGGGAACAATGGGGGAAATCGGCCATTGAAGTTATACCTTTTTTTAATTAAAAAAAATGGCAAAAAGTCATTTTCTGACAGCATTTTAATGGAATAAATTGCACAAAAATCTGTTTAGATGAAAGTTTACTTTATTCTGAACAGAACAAAAAAAATTTGAAAGTTCTAGCTTAAACCTGAAAGAAGTTATAGACCTTTATGTTGTCACATGTGCCATTCAAAATGGCGGCAAATCGGCCATCTTGGAAGACATTTAAAAGCTCATATCTGACAAACCGTTTGATCAATTTCAATATGATTGACATTTTTGGAATCAGCATTAAAAACTCTGCAAATTCACTGACTTTTATCAAAATTGGTGATGGTGGATGCCATGCCCTGGGTGATTTGACATGGAATGACCCCTATATATATAAGACAAAGTGCAGTGAGCTACTATAAATTATGTGCATAGATTTTGTAATTACTCAGCAATACTAGGTTTTCTAAGCAATAATATATGAGGCATTCTCACAATCTTTTGACTTTTAAGTCCCTGAATAATAATTTTTATTTTCGTATATATTCTTGGAGTTTTTTTATTTCTTATCCTGGAAAACATCATGACTGCATAACAATATTAATGAGATAGTTTTGGACGATGTTGGGGTTCAAATGTACCACGAAATTCCTATACCGACCCGTGTCCCTGATGCTGCTGCTTTTTATGTTTGGAGCTGTCTGTATAAAATTGCTTCAATAAAAGTAATTCAATGTAATTTTTTTCCGAAATTGGGACAATTGTTTTATATAAGTATTTAGCAAAAAATCAACCTGCACACATTTTTACGGTTGATATTATTTTTTTAATTCTATGCCAGCGTTTTTTATCCTTACCGTCCCTCTTGCTATAATATAGTATCTAAAATCTTTGTGTGGCCCTGTAAATGCTATGCACTTCGTATTATACATGAAATAAGTTATAGTAAACCTCAGCGACGTATAACAATTTAATTATACATAAAATAATTTAACATAATTAAAATACGCTGCAAACAATTCCCTCCACCCCTGTATCATTATGTAACGGAATTCTTTTGTATGGTCCTGTAAATCAATAATAACTATTCTTTACACCGCATATTTTGCAGAATGCATATTTTAGTGCACTTCATTAATGCATATCAATTTTATTATTTGAAAGCGTGTAACACCATTAAAAATCATACTAAACGATTTTTTCCCATACGCCGTAATGTAACAAAATACTTTTGACAATCCCTGTAAATGAACTAAACATACTACAAACTTCATTTGAAATAGGAAACGTGCTATGGTAAACGTCAACAACGTCCAAAAATTTCAGGGCAATCCGAGTATATTTACGGGAGTTAGAGAGCGGCCAGACGGCCAGACAAACCGAAGTCATAAACACTTTTCAACTTTGTTGGAAAGTGCTAAAAATCAGTGACATGAAGTTTTCAAACGAATTGTATTTGCAAGAATTTTTCCGCTATTCAACGGTGTAAAAATTGAAATTGTGATATGATTAGAAGTTGCAGTAAAAGTGAATTTTTTTGGTCAGGCGTCGCCACTGTCAGTACGACGTCAGCTTTAATCACGGTCATATTTTTACTTTATAATATAGATTCAATAAATCTGAGCTGTCCTGTGTATCGAACGAGGGTAAAATACGAGTTATAGCACATGTTTTCATAATAAAAAAGTTCCATTTCTCAGTCGTTACTGTGTAACTAACTAAATAAATAGTGCTAAGAGGTATTGCATTTATTTTTTTCAGTAAGCAAAACGAACCATTTCAGCAAATCGAAAATTTTAAAATAACAAACGACCGGGTAGGAAAGACAATACGTTCCATTTATTTATGAAAAAATTAACTCGAAATAAATAAACTTATTTTCATTTTGATAACGAAAATGAACCAATTTTATTTTCGCTTGTTTTCTGGGGGGAAAATAAAACTTAATTTATTTTCATAATTGACGAAGACGTTATTTTGAAAAGTTGATATTTTTTTCACTTTGAGAAATCGAAGCGACTTGAATGATCTGAGGGAAAGGCTAAATAATTGGCATAAATCAAAAGGTTTTAAAATAGAGATGGGATAGTAAATAGTTTTATAAGCATAATAAAGTCTCATATCACGCTAACTTAATTTCAAGCATCGGTTACAAGCATCGGCAACAGGCTTTAGCGAGAAATACATCACTAACTTTAGAGAACTACATTGTAAAGAAAGACATTTTTTTCTTATTCTAAGAAATTATAATTAGAGTTCGACCGAAAATTCGGTTTCGTTTTCGTTTTTAGTCCAAAATCTGAGTTTCACCGAAAATTCGTTTTCGTCGAAAATGGTGCCGAAAACTCGGCCCGGCAAAAACGAAACTATCTGCATACCAAAAATCTCGTTACTTCCTTCGGAAATTTTCAACATTACTCATTGATTTTATCCACTCAAATCAGACATTCTTTATTCATTGCTATGAACTTGACTGTTTATAATTTTCAGTCATGACTGACTCAAGACGTGAGTGCAAATCACAAAGCAAGTAATGCATATGGGACTAAACTTTGAAGACGCTTTTCACGTGCTCATTAATAACTGCAGACGTAACAGTAATAGAAAATTTTTAGTTTGAAACCGCAGAAGTGTTTCGAATACTCTTTGAGAAATCTCTAGTTTAACAAATGATCATTTACAAAAATCCCTATAAAAGTTAAATCGAGGTATGTATGCTTAAAACGTTAATTAGATGAAATTCGTATAATTAGAAAATCATTGTGTGTCGTTGATGTATGAAATACATTTTATTTTATATAAAAATAAAAAGTTATGGCCAGAGGCACGGAGAACTAACTTGTGTCACACTTATAATTTAATAATAGTATTTATGAATATTTAAGTATGTAATAATTACTTAAAAAAAATTTTTTTTGGCTATTTTTGTTTTCGTTTTCGGCCGAAGACAGAATGATTACCAAAATTCTGTTTCTGTTTCAGTCTTAAAAACCTGTTTCAGTCGATCCATAATTATATTATAACCACGAACGAAAATATACAACAACCATTTTTGAGTTACCTATGATTCCAAAAAGCGTTCTTTATCTTTAGAAGCCTTAGAAACCAAAATAGATTCAACATTTTTAAAAACTTTTATAAAGACAAAATTTCTTTTGCTGCCACGGTTTTTCGGAGGTGTTTCGAAATAGTTTTTATAGAGTATTAAGAAGCTACTTCAGTCTGGCGAAAACACCCGTTCATTAATGTTAATCAATGGAAGAAATATTTTAAGATATCTCGTTTGCATTTCAATATTTTTAAACGATTTTTATTGCATTGATTAGGTGAGGTTGATCTGTATAAAGGCCGTTTTTTACTTTTTTGATTTTGCTTACAGGTTTTTTTTTTTTTTATTAGGATGCTTTTACTTTCGTAAGCGGTTTTGAAAGTGAAAGTATTCTCAGTAAAAAAATCTGCAAAGAAAATCGAAAATGTAAAAATCGGCCTTGTAGAGATTGACCTCAGCTACTCGATGCAAAGAAAAAAATCATTTAAAAATATCGAAATTCAAGTATCCTACCTTAAAAAGTTTCTTCCATGGGATTAACATTAGCGGAAGCGTGTTTTTGCCTGACTGAAGTAGCTCCTTAATCAGTTTTTTCAAAACTGGAATATCCGTTTTTAGCGTGCCATCAATTCTCAGCTGAGTAGTTAAAAATAGAAATACATGAATAACAAAGAAATAGTAATGTTAATGTTGTTACTTTATCATGTTTGTCTGAAAAATATATTTATTGTACATGAAAACGTTTAATTCAAAATGGATAGCGTCCGAAAAACCTATATTCTGGTTTAAGGAAACTGATTAACACACTACAAAAACTACTCTGAAACATTTCCGAAAATCGCAGACAGCAAAATAAACTTTTTTCTTTATATAAATATTTCTTTAAATATCGAAAATATATTGTTTTCTGATGTTTCTAACGATAAAAGACATTCTTCGGATTTGTGGGTCACTCGAAAGAGGTTGTATTATATCCTTCTAGATTAAGAAACGTTCAGTTGTTATTTTTTTTTCTTTTACAATTTAAGGAGAACATTAATAAAACTTTTGCATCTAAAAATTTGCCAAAATGTGATGCTGTAACATTCACATAGGTTTTCAGTTGGTTTAAAAGTTTTAATGTCTAGTATGCATTAATTCTTTAACATGCTTTCAATAAATGCTCAGTATGTTTATCTTCATTACCAGCGATGCGTTGTAATAGAAAATTAGTTTTCCTGTGACTAAGTGCTGCGAGTCTGGCCAAATATCGAAAAATCTTGGTAAGGAGTATGCTTTTTTTGAAAGCTGAACACATTCACTTACCGATTAATTTTAACTGCAGTTGGAAATTTTTAACTTATAGGTAGCACATTGTTTGAATGGTGTGTGGTTTAAATCGCATAAATTCGGAGCAATATAGGAGCCCTCTAATGGGAGTAACTTATTTTTTGCTAATCATGTAGGTACTTTATTCTTTTTGCATTTTTGCATTCGCAGCGTTCATTTTTTTTAAATCTATAATTTTTGTTTATATACTATATACCATGGACGGCGAACCTATGGCACGCTGTAGATTATTTTTGCCACGGCATAGATTTAAGTTTTACATCAAAATATAGTAGAATTTCACAAAATGCATTAATTAATATAGATGTTATCTGTGTCACTTGAATCCTATTAGTTCGGTTGGTTGTGATTGCCACACAGATTGAAGAATTCGAAATATAACTTCACTTATCCAAATCCAGCTCAATATTGGCTCAGAAAATTTTGAGAATTAGAAGATTATCGCTAAACAAAAATTAAAAGTTTAATAAGCAAAAATGCCGATTTTAAAATTATAACAACTTGGAATTCAATTCCAGACACTAAAAGCTATAGTTTCTGGCGCTTGCTATTTTGACAATTTTTTTCTGCAAAACATTCTTTTCGTAAAAAAAAAAAAAGAAAAAAAAATGAAAAATTCAACTAAAAACGTCTTGTCAAGTGAGTGCAATTAAACTTGCATTCTATCGAAAATAACTAAGAACAAAGCGGATATACATTATTTGGCATTCAAGATGAGACAACAGAAATAATATTTTTTAAATAAATTTCTACAGTATAACATCAAATATCACCTGTATTTTTTTAATGCTAAAAACAAAATTTTAAGTAGTTTTGATTCCTTATTATTTGATCCATTAAATTTTTTTATTGTTGGCACGTCATGATCACGTACAGTATATTTTTGGGGAAATTTGGCACGTGGACATGAAAAGGTTCGCCATCCCTGCATATACTATCCAATCCGTCTGCTGTTGCCCGGGCCCATAATGGTAACCTTAAATAAACCTTAAATAAACCTCGAATAAATGTATGGCCTTACATCTTTAACTATATTTTGTAGCAATTTATACTTTCAAACAAAAATCTTTCAAATGAACTTCGTATCGGGGTCCCCTCAATATTTAAATTTTTAAAAACCGAATGCATCCTTTTAAAATAAAATGTACGCTCTTTAAGTAGGTGTTATAATTTTCCGTATTTCGACAACCAAAAAAAAAAAAAAAAAAAAAAAAATCTTATTAAGAATTTTACAGTGTGTAGATTGAATTTTTCTTCATACCGTGTTATTTAATATTTAAAAAAAAAATAGCTCTTGTCTAAAATCCATTGAAAATTATATTTCATAATTATAACTTTTTCAAAGACTGTATATAAAATTAATATTTAGTGGTAAAGGCGCTTGTAAGATTTTTTTTCACATCGGGTCATTTAATAGCCAAAAAATATTTCTTATTGTCCAAACTCTTTGAAGTTGTTATCAATTTTAAATATTATGGTTTAGAACGCTGCGTTGAAAGAAAAAATATTGATATTTAGATGTAAAGAAACTGTTTTCTTTTCACTTATTTTTATCTTTATTTGGAAGCCTACGTATAATATTTCTGCAAAAAATATGATAATTAATAGTGAAAACATGAGCAAAAGCAATCCTTGTATTCACGCTCTGAGCGAAAATTTAGCAATTTTTTTTATATGCTAATCGTCCGAATGTTTCGAGACTTTTATAATTTACGTAAATCGAGTGTACAAAGAATCTGTAAAAAGATAGTGTTAAAATACCGACTTTTAGAGTAAAAAAGAAAAAGCCTGTTTTTGAAAGGTGCGAAGTGGTATCCAGTCGCGAATTTTTTTGAAGGGGTTAATATTCGTATTTTTGAAAACGAGTTTGACCGTTGTAGAGAATAACGTATCCGAATTAAGTGGGTATTTTTTCCTTTTCAGTATCACTAAAATTAAGGGCTTCGCAATATGTGGCACGGGTCAACTACACAATAGAATTCTCCCCACCTCCAAACGGTCTGTCGGGGCTCAGATGAGAAGGAAATATTTTCTTCTTTGCACTGGCCTGCTATTGATGCACACAGGAATCCATTTTGTTGCCTAAGTGGAAGCATAAATACAGAATGACTGCACGCGAGAGGAAAGACGCGAATAAAACAATAATAAGTGGAATATTTACGTAGCTTGTGCGTTCTTAAAATGCAGTTACATTTTTTTTTTTCAATTTTAAGCCTTCGTAAAGGTTTCAAAATGTATAATATCAATGATTTTTAACCCCTAAAATAACAATTTTTAAATTTAAGAATTTCTTACGATACATATTTATGAATAAGATTATGAAGTTTTAACATCTATCATTGTTTTTCAGTTATACATAAATATTTTTCAACATCAAAGTTAATCAACGCAGTATATAACTGAGATTTTAATTCCCATCAGCAGTATTTGTTTTCTATTTAAAATAAAAGCCACTTTTTATTTATTTATTATATATATGAATACTTTTCGTTTTTTAAGGTGGGAGGGGGTATCTTTAAAAATTTTAATGTCATCTAATCCTCCACTCCCTTGCACAGAGTTTAAAATCATGAAATTTTTTTTCTTTTTTGACCATTGGCTTCTTAGCAATGACAATAAGTATCCGCGTAAAATTTTCCTTACCCACAAAACTTAAAACATTTAAAATATTTTTCTCTTTTCTTGTTTCTTTCAAATGTTAAGTTGTGTTAAATGTTAAATAAATAAATGACTTACCCTTCTCCCAAATAAAAAAATAAATTAATAAATAAAATATAAAAATAATTTCAAAATTTTTAGATTATTATACTGTATTTGTTATTCATTAGAATCGTTGATGTTAATTCTCTCCCATTCCCCCGGCAAATAGCGAATAATTAATAGCTGGTATTAATACAAAAAAATTCTTTTTTTCAGCTTTTGTAGTCTTAAACCCTGTAAAAAAAAAAGGGAACACATTTTCTTATTTCATTGTAAGTTTCACACCTTTGTTTAAAATAAGCTATCTAAATCTGCAAAAATATGTTACCAATTTACCTTTATAAATGTGTGAAATTTAAATAGCAAGATTATTTTCCTTTATAATAATAATAATAATAATAATAAAAATACTCCGCATTCATAATGCTTATTCTTTAGCTATTATTTTTTCCGTCATTACTCGGCGAATTTAGATAAAACATTAATTACTTTATCAAAGTCAATATTTTTAATAAATATTTCTTTATTAAACTGGGCTAACGACTAATTATTGCCAAATGATAATTTAAAATACTTTTATTGCTTAAAAAATATATAAGTTTCACATTTTTTCTTTAATCGTTTAAACAAACAAATCTTAAAACCCCTTTTTATGAAATTTTCATTATACTAATATTTTCAATAAACAGTATAGTGCAATACAAAATTTTAGTTTTATTTAACCTTTTGCTCTTCTTTGTGGAGAGTAACTTGCCATTTTTTAAAAATCTCTGCTACTAGGTGTGCGAAGTGTTAATGCAACAATAGCTTGGCTTTTTTTTTTTTTCACCCATCAGTAACCCCCCCCCCCCCCCAAAAAAAAAAAAAAAAAAAAAAAAAAAAAAAAAAAAAGACAGAGAGAGAGAATTTGGTTCAAAATTCAAGAGAGTGTTCTTAAAGAAATTGTTATTCTTGTTCTAGGGATTGTTTTCCTTTTTTTTTTTATCTATAATATTTTACATGTTTTCTTATCATGTTTTGAATAATTTAAAGTTTTTTTTTTTTATTTTATGCCAGAATCCTCCCAGATTACGATTATCTTACGATTATTTATTACCAGCTGATTCGATTAAACAATAATAAACTTTGTTTTCACAAAAAAAAAAAAAAAAAAAAAAAAAAAAAAAAAAAAAAGAATGATTTTATTATATAGTCAATCGTATAAACTGCGTGCTTATGTACTTTTTTTGTATCACGACAGACAATTTTTGTATAAGAAATCAGGATTGCAATTCACTTCTTATTTAATCAAAAATATAGAATATGTCACTAAGCCGAAGTCTTATTTTTATTCCACGTTTTAAAGCCTTATAAAAGAACAATTTTTAATCTTTTATCATCAATAACTTGAAATGGAAATAAATCTTCGCTTATCTTAAATGCATAAATTCTGCGGATTTCAATATTCAAAATTATTGAAAGAAAATTTAAAGATTGTACGCATTCTAAATGTCCCGTACTATACGCAACAACTGTCGTGACGTTGTTAATAATAATGTAGCTCTTGTAAAGATAATTTAAACAAACCTACTTTATTATACATGAACTATAATAACTCGAGAAGTACTAAAAATTTCTTTGGCTTACATCCAGGCAACACTGAGCTAGTTACTCCATACTTTGGACTCAAGAAAAAAAAAGTAGCTTGAATATTTTATTCATCTTTTAATTATACCTTTAATAGTTTCAATTCAAGAATAACATTTTCAATAATCAATTTTTCCTATGTTTTCCATATATTATTCAAGTTATTAAAAAATGACTCATAATTTTTTCATTCAAGAAATTCCTTATATTTGTATAATTTTTTTTCCTTTCTATTATAAGGAATTTTTTGAATGAAAAAAATAATATGTCATGTTTTTAATAGCTTGAAAGTTGCTTTGTCCTTTGAACTATAAAGGACAAAATATAAGTATAAAATACAGGCATTACAAAAGGCAGTTATTTCTGTCGATAAAAATTATCTAAAAAAATATTCATCAGTTAAATGCAGCATTTAATGTTATTAAACTCAAGAGAGAAAAACAAAGGCCGCGCACTTGAATTTTATGTTTTATTTTTAAATATGCAAATTTTTTATCAGAGTTCTTGGCAAAGTCTTTAGGTAAGCAGGTTGAAGATTGTGAAATCTTTAGTGGATAAAAATAGATTTTTAAATTTAAGAGAAATTTCAAAAGTTTCTAAGACTTTAGATAAAGAGTATAATTCGAGACAAAAAAGATGTAGTTTTGCATCAAAATGGATGCTTTACTAACTCCGCAGTCAAACCTATTCAGACTATCTTCCTTTAATCTCCTCCTAATCTACCCATCTTGACCTTTGGGGAGGAAAATGCAGGAAAAAGTAATTATACCGTGCGGAGCGCAACTATCCCAAAATTAAGCCCGATACGAGCTTCGAAAGAAGAGAGAGGGAAACCGCGAAATCGAACTTTTTCCAAACAAATTTTAAAAAGGTTATAGTTTGTAATTTTTTTATGCGGTTTACAGCGTTCGAAATTAAAAAGTATGAAATTTATTATTTTGTCATATAACATTTTAAATCTGGTGTAGATTTTTTTTTTTTTTTAACAGTATTTTAAAATGTATGTCAAATAAAGGGGCATGAAATGTATTCTAGAAACAAACAGGGAAAGAAAATTTAAATTAAGATTATTTTTATAAGTATTTTTATGAAAATGCCGGAAAGTACTCAAGGCGCTTGGAGAGTTTAAAAACATCTAGTTTCAATAATTTCCTTAAGGGGGCTGGTCACTCAGCTTCGGAATTCTCCTCCGTAATGTTAAGTCTATGGAGTTTTGATGCATTCGTCTATTTAAAATATCTTCTCGGGAAATTCCTATTTTTAACATATTTTTTGTGTGTACTCTTCTTAAAGGATGTTTCTTTTTTTCTTAGTTTTCAAAATATTTCTAAAATCTATGCTGAATTTAATATTTTAGACGTTAAAAGCGGGTGAACTGTGAGTCAGATTTTAACACTTCCTATAAAATTAAGTCTATACTTTAGAAATATTTCAAGAACTAAGGAAATAAACAATTAAATTTAAAAGGCCCCACCAGTGGCCGAGAGGTTCTGCTCTCGAAGCTGGTAGACGGGAGGTGCTGGGTTCGAACCCAATCGCGCCCGTCGGCCTAATCGTTTCGAAGTTTTCTTCGAAACCTTGGATTTCCAAGCGTAAATACGGGTTAGACCCCCCACAAAGGGCACCCCCCCCCCTTGCACCCATATCCCTCGTGTTGATAATTGGCCGTCATGAACACAACAACAACAACAATTAAATTTAAAAAATCAAAAAACCCGACTGCGTAAAAAGCGAACTAATTAATTATTTCTCATCAATATGAAGCTATTTTTTCAATTCCTACTATTAGCTCACGCTTTTGCTTATCTTGTTCAAATTTTCAATCGTTAATAAAATAGTTATTATTCATCCAATCAAGCTCAAATAATTTTTTTTTAATCTTGTAGTGGATGACACTTGTGTTAATCCAGTTTTTTTCAAATATTAATTCATTAATTAAATTAAATTAATTAATTTTAAATAATCGAGAGAGCCCTCTTCTTGATCAAGGTATTTTAAGACCGAGAGAGCCCTCTTCTTGATCAAGGTATTTTAAGACCAAGAGAGCCCTCTTCTTGATCAAGGCATTTTAAGCGCCACTCAATAGGAAAGAAGAATGGAGAAAAAAATTCTCTTATTGACCTAAGTAGGAATTGACTTAATTTTTTTTTATTATATTACTTGTTTATATTACTTACCTATTTTTTTTATTTACTTGTATCGATGACTTTTAAGTTATGTCTATGATGGTTAGAGTTGCAGTAAAGCTAGAGATCTTACCTACACAACTTCCAGGTTGTATAATATTTTAACGGAGCTTCTGACTCTAAAATAGTCAATGAAACATCGTCATCATTTTGAAAGACCTATCCAATGATATGCCACTCAATAGGGTGCGTAATTTTTTTTTTAGTCTCTACCGCCATTTTGTATTTTACGGCCGCCATTTTGAATTTATAAAAACAAAACCTAGCCTATAACCATTGGGCCGTTAAAACGAATTGATAGAGACCTCATTCATTAAAATCCATCCAGCCGTTGTGATGTTTCGAGGGTATAAAGAAATCCACATACACAGATACGCGTGAAACATATAACGCTTCTTTTCAGTCGGGTAACAAGAAACATCTTTTAGGAAGTGTACACAAAAGATAGAAGTTAAAAATATTAATTTCCTGAGGAGATATTTTAAATAGACGAATGCATCCAATGTCCATAGACTTTACATTAGTCAGGGGGAATTGGAAGCTGAGTGACCAACCCCCTTAAGGGGCGGTACGATTAATGAAAATTTGCACCAGAAAACTTTTATTAAATTTTACTTTTCTAACTTTGGTGGAAAAAAAAAGTCATAAAACTCCTTCGAAATTTCAAAAACACAATTACTTGCCCCTCAAAGGGTTAGAAGACAGAACGTCTTTTGTGTAAAAGAGTTGAAAAACGGTGAAAAAATACAATTAATTACAAGAAAAACAGAAATTTTCGGAAAAGAAATTTTATGAATTTCTAAAACATGGGAATTTTGAAATATCGTATTTAGCTTATTAGATGTTTATATATAGAATTTTAGATACTTATAATTACAATTTAAGATACTTATATGGAATTTTTTTTTTAAATCAGATTTTTTATTGTTATTATTATTATTTGGTTAGGGAATTCTTGCTTAAACCCAAATGACAGATAACTTTTTCCTCATACCCTTAAAAAATATATTTCTATTAATTTGCCATTTTTTTATTTTAAAAAATAAAAATGAAATCATGAAGCACAATCATTTTTTTTTAATCGATTGTTAAAATTAACATAATTTTTTATATTACTAATTTAATAAATAATTCAAATCATTTGAATAAGGCAGTCACACTTTAATAATGGCTATGTATAACTTTAGTCCTTGACTTTGAAACATGTAATGTATGGCACTAAAACATTATAATCCATATGTATAGACAGATTAAGATTTTTTTTATTACATGGAAAAAAAAGAAAAGAGAAAGGGCACGTTTCTAATATGTTTAATTTCACAATACTTCTGGGTATACAATATTTTTTGTTGTTATATTGTCTGTGCAGATATAGAGATTGTCAGATTTGCCGATTCTAGAACACGAAACATATAATTGTCCGTGTGAGAAGCAATTCTCGTCTAGATCTAAACCGCAGAATTTTAAAGCTTGTCCCTAAGCTTTGTTGATGGAGATTACAAACGCCAATCAAATAGGCAATTGCACTCTCTTAAATTGTAATTGCGCATCCGTTGGAATCAAAGGAAGGCGAGGAATGAGGACATCTTCACCTTTGAAAGGTCCGGTCAAGATTGTTGCTTCCATGAAGCATCCCTGGTAGATCGAGTGAATTAAAAAGATACGCGCCGAGTTAAACTTATGGCATTCAGCTCATAGTAGGAGAGCTGTTGAACATTTTTGAGTAGGTATTTGAGGCACCCTGAAAATTTGTGCAACACTTCTTTTGTAAAGGCTGAATACAAAATCGAATGTCTGGCCTTATCAAATACAACCTATTCACAAAATTTGAAGCAAATCGGAAAATTCTACATGAAAAACCAAGTTATCTAAATTAAGGGGGGAGAATTAGCTCCCCGTTCCCCTTTTCACAACCAATAAAACACCAAAACTAATCAGGGAAGCACTTTATCAGAATGAACCTATTTACAAATTTGAAGCAAATCAGATAATTCTGCATGAAAAAGCCATTTATCTAAATTAAGGGGAGATTGTGGACCCCCGTTGCCCCTTTCATGCTTAACCAATGAACTCCCAAAACTAATCGGGAAAGCGCCTTATCAGAATGAACGTATTTACAAAATTTGAAGCAAATCGGAAAATTCTGCATGAAAAACCCATTTATCTAAATTAAGGGAGGATTAGCCCCACATTCCCCTTTTATACGTAACCAATGAACTCCCAAAACTAATCAGGGAAGCGCCTTATCAGAATGAAACTATTTACAAAATTTGAAGCAAATCGAATGTTTCTATCAAGAGTTATCGCGTTACATACATACGTACATACAGAACCTGCGAGCACATTAGCTCTCAGCCTTTAATAGCCTGTGAGCTAAAAAGAAAAAAACACGAACTGAAAAAACAAAGCAAAAACAAATATCATAAAAAATACTGACGAAATATTTCAGTAATGTGTCCCTGCGGATTGCATAGTGAGAGGAGATGCATAATATGAAAGAATGGTCAAAGAGCTTTCTAATGATATACCACATAATGGATGTCGAAAAATATTAAAAAAGTGCCCCGGGGTTGAAATTGGGGGAGAGGGATGCGAGGTTCATAATAGTAATATGAAAACACGTGAGCATTCAAATGCAACGCAATCGGTGAATTTCAAAGAAATCTGTGAAGAACTTTCGGAGGTTTAAGATTTCGTACAAACGAACATTTACATTTTTTAATATAGAAATGTGCCCCCACGGGCGGAAAGTACGATGAGGGGAATAGTAGATGCATAATATGAAAGAGTAGTCAAAGGGCTTTCTAATGATATGTGACATGACGTGTGTCTGAAAAAATTTAAAAAGCGCCCTCTGGTGGTGGCAAGGAAATTGAAGGAGGGAGGAGCGAGGTTCGTGATAGGTATATAAAAGCATGCGCGTATTCGAATGCGAAGCCCAGTGGTGTAGTGATCAGGGCATCTGACTGCCGCACCGCAGGTCGAGAGTTCGACTCCCGACTGGGCAAGGTTCACTCAGCCCTTCATCCCTTTGGGGTCGATAAAATGAGTACCAAGCTTGCTTGGGAACTAAACACCGAGGGTCTCGCGTTATGCTGACCACCTGGCCGGGACGCATGCTGTATAGCACCTCGGGGCCCAGGGTCAAGAAAACAGAGATGGGCACTGTCGGCCCAGATCCTTCATGGATTGTATAGCCACAGAGTTTAGTTAGTTAGTATTCGAATGCAATGCAATCCGTGAATTTCAAAGCAATCGGTGAAGAACTTTCGGAGGTTTAAGATTTTGTACAAACGACATTTATATCTTTATTTATATGGAAATGGGCCCCCCACGTGGAGGAGTATTTTGTATACATGTGCATGTTCTCACTCCCCACGGGAGTGAGATGCGAAGTGCATCATATGAAACAGTAGTCCAAGGGCTTTCTAATGATATATCACATGATGGGTTTTGGAAAATTTTTAAAAAGTGCCCCCTGGTGAGGGTGGTGGCAAATGCGGGGGTGGGGGAGCGAGGTTCATAATAAGGATATAACAACACGCGCGTATTCGAATGCAACTCAGCCCGTGACTTTCAAAGCAATTGGTGAAGAACTTTCGGAGATTAGCGATTTTGAACAAACGAACATTTACATTTTTATTTATGTAGATTCAGCTCCAATTTTAGAAATACAAAATACTTATATTGAAATATGTTCTTAAAATAAATTAAAGTTAGCGTAAATGTACAGTTTTGTACATTTAACGTACAGTTTCTTTCCATCACAATTTCCAAAATACCTAAAATTTCTATGCGTAATTATTCTCTGTTTGAAAATTTCGGGGGATTTACATTTCTATCAGCATTGCATGGATAGCGGGAGAACAAAATCCAAGGGGGGGCAAAAATCTGTCCCAGATGTGTTCGTTATCATCACACTAAGCTACTTTTTTCTGGTTTTCTTTTCTTTTTTTTTTCTTTTCATGCAGACATGAATTGTACTAAAATAAGTATTGTTGTTCAAATCCTCTATACAAGACAATTTTTAAGCAAATCAATCTATGCAGAAATTTAACAATTAAGAAACTTAAATAAAAAATCGAAATAATAACTATACCCCTTTTCTTTCTTTTATTTTCTTTTTATTTCTTCTTATTTTTTCTTTCGTCAGGGAAGTCTTTCCACCCTAAATGGGACCCTCCCAGACTAAAAATCTTTTCTTTGTTATCTTTTCTTTTTTTCTTCTTTCTTTTACTGTTTAATTACACTAGTCAACAAATTCTAACTTTTTTTCTGTGTCTGGTTCGTAAATGGTTGCATTTAATTGATTTTAGGGTTCTGAATTCAGTTGAATAATCAGATTCTCTCAATCACGTCACATTCATTAGATACAGGGCAGTTACGTAAAAACAAAACTGAAATATTTGGCAAAAATTGACCGTTTGAAATACAAACAAAACATAATATTTATCATTAAGGAAAGTTTTCTTGATTACTTAACACAAACTATGAACCAATCGAGCGCGAAACTGTTGCACAAAAGTTCATAATGTTAATATTAACAACGTTATTTTTCAAAACAAGATGATGTCTTTCTTGATGACGGTGCTGAATGTTTTGATAGTTTCTTTTTACAGCAGAATGTATCCAAATAAAGGTTTTAGCCTAGTCATTTATTTCCTTATTATTTAACCACAAAATGTAAATTATAACTAACATTTTCCCAGGTATTTTATAATTTATGAAAAAATTAAACTATAAAATTTTGTAAAACCCTGACGTGATAGAAAATTTCTGATAGCAGATTCGGATTCTACATGCAAAAAATACATTAAAAAAGGGTTTATTATAAATCAGATACAAAATGGCTGTTGACTACTTTTATTTTAAGTCACTTGGGAAATATAAATTTTAGTATTTTTTCAAAATAAGATAAACAGAAATTTTAATTTATCAAATTTTAAAAACCAGGGTGTGCCAATGGCATTACTGCCAGTGCTCACGGTGCAGCGTTAATGAAAGTTTATACGACCTTCAGAAACTTTCCTGCATTACTTCTTTGCGCTGAATCACGTGTTATTTGGATTAACAACCACGCCTTTATTCTTGGCACGGAAATAAACAGCTGAGCTGACCTGTTTACGAATTGAGACAAGGTGAATATCTTGTATTGTTTATCTGTATGTTACTTTTACTCGAAGGGGGCGTAGCTCAGATGGTAGAGCGCTCGCTTAGCATGCGAGAGGTACCGGGATCGATACCCGGCGCCTCCAGATTTCCTTTTTAGATATTTTAATAAATTAAGAAGATTCCGATTTTTCTTTTTTCCTTAAAAGCCTAAAGCCTATATTTTTTATCTGTACACAACTACGCATCTGACTCAACATACTCTTTTACATATTTTATATTAAGGGTGGAAGAATATAGTGAAATAAATTGTATGTGAACAGAAAAAACACTGAAACAAACATTTCATTTCCATACTATATAGATTTAAACCAATGTTATTTTCACGAAAAGGGTTTCATAAATAAAATATTGCATTACTTAAATAAGATGATATTAAGGAGGGGGGGGTGGGTGGTCTGTTTATTGTCTTTCTGTATGTCAAATATTATAAAATTCCTCATGTAAGCCAGTAACTCTTGCTACTCGTGAAGTAGATAAAAATCTTTAAAAAATACATAATTTAATTCATTACTTGGGAATTTCGTTTTCTTTGGAATGAATAATCTCATATACGCAAATTATAGTATTTTCGCACTAACTCTTTTGTATTTTTTTTTTTTTCGAGAACAATTACTTTTAATCTTTAAAAATTAAAAGTATCTATCCGAATGGTAAAAGGTGTGGCAAAAATGGCAAAACTTTTCTGAAATTTAAAGAGTATTTGTTATTTTCTGTACTATTAATATGACTTAGACTATAGAGCAATTTTTGAAGACGTTTGAAAAATGTCGTATTACAACAGTGTTAAACTAGAGAACAGGAATTCTGCTTTTTCAGAATTTAGTGTCGCCCCCGGCCTTTCCATTACTTCATTTTCTTCTGGTGGACTGGTGTCTTCTATTATTATGAAACAGCCATTATAAATGAAGCGTTAGGTGAAGATGAAAGAGCAGGCGTAAAAAGTTAGAACTCTGATTTTCTGGTCAGAATGGAAAACAATTATGGCCATTTTTTTCTGCTTCCACTATTATGAAACAGCCGTTATAAAAAAAACATTATGGCCATTTTTTTTCCCATTCTGACCAGAAAATCAGAGTTCTAACTTTTTACGACTGCTCTTTCATCTTCACCTAACGCTCCATTTATAATGGCTGTTTCATAATAATAGAAACCACCAGTTCATCAGAAGGAAATAACTCGGATAATCGGGACTCTTCGGCAAAACATATTTCAATTTTATGACTTAAAGCACACGCTTTTATTTTATGTAAAATGACGTCATTTGGTACTTACATCATACTTTTGGTCTTTGGTACTTTGGTACTTTGGTACTTTTGTCATAGATACTTAAAATTAAATATAGTTTATAATAGTTGCATGTTTTATCATAAATCATTCATTTATATTTTTCTCAAAATAGCACGTATTTTAATTTTTTTTTCAATTTTTATGAGAAAATGGCAACAAAAGATATAATTGCTATTTTTCAACAATTTTCCCTTTACTTTCTACAGAAATGGAGTACTTGAGTTGCCAAAATGAAACAAATATCGCTAAAAACTACAAAAAAATTAATATTTAAAAACAAATGGAGATGCAGTTTTCAAACAAATTGCATTAAAAAGCACTTTTTTTCCCAATACGTCGGTATAAACATTGAAAATGTGCGATACTTAGAAGTTTTAAAAAATGCTGTATTTAATCGCACAATGAAACATCGGCTTTTGTTTTACGGCTAGCGTAAACAAGGTAACGTTATTTATTGGAGACAAAATAAGCTGGGAGAAAGAAATAGCATACCGGAGGCTAATAAACACAACAGTTCCCTGGTATTTCTTTCTTTTTAATCAAAAGTCATTGGTTCAGACAAATAGACCTTATTTTTTAATTTAAGGAATTAAACACGCTTGATGTTATAATACCTTAGAAATCCCTTCATCTTAAATATTTAAAAATAATAATAATTCTAATAAAAATACTTTAGCTACCGCATAACATGTTTTAAGCTGTTTTCAAAGGACAGATTGATTAATTCTTTGGAAGAGGTACGCATTTCCAAACTAAGAGGGCTTAGTAGCTAAGAAATATTTTTTTAGAATCATGCATATTAACTGTGCTTTTTATCATTAAATATTGCGATACTATTCCCAACTGACAGAGATTTTTTTTTCATCAAATCGTTACAGAAAATTGCATTTTTAATACTTTCCACCACAGTTGAAAAGTGTTTATGAATGGACCATATTCTCCACTTGGGTTCGAGGCTACAAAAATTCGTCTGCTTGGGAATAACATTCATAATCGCGCATTGTGTTTAGAAAAATTATGCATATATTTTATTTTATACGGAGTTTTAGACCTTTTCAGGGGCAGGTATGGGTTATAGAGGAATTCTTTTCTCTATTTTAAAGTAATGCCATGCATATTTTTCATTTTATTTATGAAATAAAAATTTTTAATTTTAGTTAATACGTATATATGGACTTTAATTAATATGTATGTAAGTATTGATAGAAAATAATTCGTACAAAATAAATCTGCAGTATTTTACGCATGCATTTATCTGTATTTCTGCTGCACCAAATGACGCAATAAGGTAAAGAAACGCGCTAGCCGTTATTTTTACACCACGTGATTCCCACTGTGACGTCACGAGAATACTGTCCATTGGGTTTGTCTGGCCATCCTCTAACTCGCGTAAATGTACTCGGATTGTCATGTAATTAATATACGTTATTGATCATTCCTGTGGCATGTTCGGTATTGAAAATGGAGTCCGTAGCATTTATATTGCATTTACAGGAAAACTCAAAAGTATTCCATTACATTATGGTCTATGGGAGAAAATCATTTGCGATGTATTTTAATGATGTCACACGATTTTAAATATAATTAAATTTATCTACATTATTGAGATGCATTAGAAAATGGTTGCTATAGAATGTGTTATCGTAGCACTTACAGTATGTGTACAGGGGAACTCAAAAGTATCCCATTATATTATGGTCTATGAAGAGAAATAGTTTACGGCGTATTTTAATGATCTTAGTCTGTTACAAAGATACTCTGTTACAAATTCGTGTATAAAAATCTGTAAGTATTATACAAGACTGTACAAAAGAATTCAACTACTTTTCTGTTTATTGATAGAGATTGCTGAAGGTGAATTTTCATCTGTGTTATGCGTTTTCTTACTAAACTAAATTTCAGTATGTTATGTAGTAGAATATATATAAATCTATGTATCATATACAGAGCTGCACAAAAGAATTTGAGTACCCTTCCGACTATGGGCGAAAAGGTATTCAGGCTTAAAATCTGGGTTTCAAATGTGCTATGCGTTTTCTAAAATCTTTACTTAAGTATCTTCTTTACCTTATTAAAAGTCGAACTTTTGCTGAAATATTCTGGAAGTGTTGGAAAGTGTTTCATAATCTATGCTTTGACGCATGGTTTTTCTTTATTATTAATAAACTTTTTTTTTCGAAATCATTTTATTTATTGTGAGGGTATTATTCACTGTGGGCCCAAGAGTGCTGGCTATTCGCCCTGCGCGCTTGTATTAAGTAAGTTTGAAAGTATACAAAATTAAAATTAATATTATTGGTTTTTAATAGCTTCAACTTTTAGAAATCCTAACGATAACCAATGTGTGTATTTTGTCAGAACTAAATGTTACATATTATATGCATAATAATTTTAAATCACTGTATCATAATGTTGTGCTGTGCATTATGAAGATTTATTGTGGATTATAGACTATTTGTATTTTTATTTTTCAGGTTTTGCATGGTATTTTTTTGTCTGGTGCTAAGTGTATTTTCTACAATAGAAGAATATGAAGAACTTGCAAGTGCTATTTTGTTGAGAATGGTGAGCCAAATTATTATTTTTCAATTTTTAGTTGCAAATAAACAAAACTAAATCATATTACATGTACATTACTCATGCTAATTTTAAAACTATTTAGAATGAGTTGTTAGTAAACGTAATTTTAATATTGTGAATTTTGATGCCATTTATGATTAATATATCAGCAACGATTATAGCTTATAAGATTTATCATATTTCTTAACCATTTGGAAATGGTTGTTGTTTTCGGTCGAGAATGGGGCCAAATGATGCTCGCATTTTATTTTTTTTAACGAAATTCAACGATGTTCTTTACTTTTAAAAGAATTTTTATTTGAATAGGTAATAGAAAGGCATAAAATCGTTAAAAATTGTTTGAATAGGTAATCGAAAGGCATAAAATCGTTAAAAATTGAAAAAGTTACAAAATGGGTTGGCGCAAATTATCAGATATGGAAAAATCCAAAGCCAAAGAACGACGCCTAAGTGAAAATCGTCTTGCAAAGCAAAAATCAAGGTCTTCAACTCATTATGTAGGCCATGAAAATCGAGGTCTTCAACTGATTATGTAGCCCATGAAAATCGAGGTCCTCAACTGATTATGTAGCCCATGAAAATCCATTACAGAATAAAAGACGAACGCGAAAAAGGAAACAATCTAATGTTTAATCGATTGATAATAAAAGGCCATGTCTCGAGGGTCTCCAATCCACTAGCCACGGCGTTTTACAATCGGTCGATTCTAACCGGGAAAAATTGAGCTCAACGTAGGTAATTTTTCGCAATCTGTGGATGATTCGGTGGAATTGCTTTCTATTTGTAAACTGTTTTTCTTCCCGAAACGGCACTTTGGAGAGTTTATCGATGAAGGTTTTGGTCGTCTGAAGTTTGATCTTTGCGGTCTGTTGTTGAAGAGGATGCGACGGAAATTGGTGGACGAAATATTTCCAAATGGTCGTTGTAATCTATTAAATTACAATTATTTTTATTATTATTATTACTCGTATTATTATGTGACATTAGTTAAATTGTTAGAATGCTGGCGAGAAATCTGTGACTCTCTAAACTTACGGATTTTTTTTTTTCTTTTTAAGATTTATCGTTAGTATAACAGTCAGTGTTATGCATGAAAATTGTCAAGGAATTATTGTACCAGTATACAATGCATACTCTAGAATACGGTACAATAACAACAATTCAATTAAATCCTGGCGAAAAATCTGTGAATCTCTAAACTGGCGTATTTTCAAGATTTATCGTTAGTATAACAGTGTTATGCATGAAAATTGTCAAAGAATTATTATGCTAGTACACATTGCATACTCTAGAGTGCAGTACAATAACAACCAAATAAAAAAAAAACAACTAGAGAACAGGAATTCTGCTTGTTCAGAATTTAGTGTCGCTTCCGGCATTTCCATTACTTCATTTCCTTCTGGTGGACTGGTGGCTTTTATTATAATGAAACAGCTATTATAAATGAAGTGTTAGGTGAAGATGAAAGAGAAGTCGTAAAAAGTTAGAACTATGATTTTCTGGTCAGAATGAAAAAAAAATGGCCATAATTTTTTCCCATTCTGACAGGAAATTCAGAGTTCTAACTTTTTACGGCTGCTGTTTCATCTTCACCTAACACTTCATTTATAATGGCTGTTTCATAATAATAGAAGCCACCAGTCCATCAGAAGAAAATAACTCGGTTAAGCGGGACTCTACTGCAGTACAAAGCATATTTCAATTTTAAGACTTAAAGCACACGTTTTATTTTATGTAAAATGACGTCATTCGCATCCGCTTAAGAATTCCACATTTACAATCTACTCTTAAACATCTACAGTAAAGCATGCATGGCACATCACTATCGCGAAATAATGCACAAATGCAGAAAAAAGAGGCCGTCATTCAAGAAAATCGACAAAAAAAAAAGGCTATCTAATGATTCTTAGATACTTAAAATTAAATATAGTTTATAATAGCACCATTGTTTTAACAGAAATCATTTGTTTATATTTTTTCAAAATAGCATGTATTTTAATTATATTTTCTTTCGGTTGTTACGAGAAAATGGCAACAAAAATATATAATTACTATTTTAGAACTATTTTTCCTTTACTTTCTACAGAAATGGAGTACTTCCGTTGCCAATATTAAGCAAATGGCTCTAAAAACTACAAAAAAATTAATATTTAAAAAATAAGTGGAGATACAGTTTTCAAACAAATTGCATTTAAAAGAACTTTTTTTTCCAATACGACGGTATAAAAATCGAAAATATGCGATGCTTAGAAGTTTAAAAAATTGCTATAGAGTATTTAATCGTATTGCTTTGTTTTACGGCTAGCTTTTGTAAGGTAACGTTATTTTTTTTTAATACACAAAATAAGCTGGGAGAAAGCAATAGCATACCGTACCGGGGGCTAAAATAATAAAATTGCATATATTTGTCTTATTTAGAGGCTAATAAGAGGCAAAATAACTCATAACGATTTTTAAAAAATGAAAATTGCTTCCGTAGATCCTTTGTGGAAATTGAAGGTTTAATGTTTTCAGACGCCGCAAATTCCTGCTCGAGTAAATATCTGTATTAGATTGGCATGTTACACAATCAGTCAAAATTAGCTGTCGGGAAAATCAATATTACATACAGGGAGACTAGTTTCAAGTTTTCCATGTAACACATTCCAGAAATTTCTTTTCAGGAGAACCTTTTTTTTTTTTGCATTGCTATGTTTAACTATCAATCTAAAGTAGTTTTAAAAATGCATTGCACTGCTGGAATCGTTAATAGTTTTAGTTAAAGTTAATTTTCCTAAGAGAAAATTTGAAATTCTGTCTATTGTGAAACACATGATTTGTATTAAAATGCAGTTTATTTCTTTATTTTTTGCGATTTTGTATTTTAATGACTTTTATTATTATTATTATTATTATTATTATGAAAGTTCAAATAAATAAAAATCCATTTCTTGAAGCAATGAGAAACTTTCTCGCTGAATTTTGTTGGCGAAAAAATGGTTTTAGATTTAAAATGACAATTAATGCGAAAATATTTTCAAATTAGTGTTATAATTTAACCCCTTAACGGTCGCATTAAATTACGGTTTAAAAATTCAAATTGCTTATTGGTACTTTTTTGAAAAAAAAATGTTCATCTTATTTAATGACAGGTAAAATGATACCATAATAAAGCCAATTGCACTTTTATGAAACTGGTGGGAATGAAACAAATCTGAATAATCTGAATAAAAGTCATAGCCCGTGAATATCACGGGAGCGAGAATTAAGGGCTTAAAAAAGGAAAAATATTTAAATGTACGCTTCTAAAGCACATTTCTAGCATCTGTTGCGATTAGAATCTGTGACTTAAAAACCAAAATTTATAAATTTATATTGAATGGCAATTTTTGAGTTTTCCACATTCTTTTAACCTTCTAAGGAAAGTAAGAATCGCATTTTCCAAGTGAAGAAGCCAAATATCATTTTTTCTTTCAATGTATAACATGTAAGAAATTGTGTGAAATGAATTGGGTGACGTTGAATTTCGAATCAAAGGATATTTGGAACATGCGACTCACCGAGCATGTTATAAACGCAATTATTATTTATTTATTTATTTATTTTTGACGATTTTTAGAAGATTATTAGTTATTTATATGTTTTGTTTTTGTTTTTTTTTTTTTTTTTAAGTATCAATGTTTTTACTTTGTTAACAATATTTTATTGAATTTTTTTTATTATAAGTTAAGTTGTTTTTAGGAACAGAATGGTCGTTATTTCTTTCCACCTTTTACTATTAATATTTTATTTTTTTATTTATTTATTGCAACAGTGTGCTTTAGACATTGTTACCAAAACATGTTGATCATTCTTTGTTAAGTTACAGGTTTGTGGCCGCTTATGAAGATTTTCAATGGAGATATTTTTCCAGTTAATTTTGCAATATTTTAAAGTGATTTTACCAAAACATTTGAGAAAACCAAAATTCAGGCATAAATGGGTTAAAGTTGTCAATTGATATTTATCAATTGACAACTTTAACCCATTTGTGCCTGAATTTTGGTTTTCTCAAATGTATTGGTAAAATCACTTTAAATTATCAATTGACAACTTTAACCCATTTGTGCCTAAATTTTGGTTTTCTCAACTGTTTTGGTAAAATCACTTTAAAATATTGCAAAATTAACTGGAAAAATACTAAAAAAAATTACACTTAATTTTTTTTGTATTTATTTAATAAAATGTAAAAAAACTACATATGAGTATTTCTAGTAGAATAATATGCATAATTATATGTTTTGTCTATATTTATATTTAAAAAGTTTTTAAACTGTGCATTATGTACTATAATTAGCATTTTTATGAACTACAAAAGAAATATATTTATTCCTTTACAGAGACTAATAATGTTGTAACTATTATTAATAATAAAATAAGAATAATCGTATTGCTGACTTAAAAACAATTTAATTCATAAGTATCTTCAAAAGGAGATTACATAAATAACTGTCTCCTAAATGTCCAACAAAAATATGTGCCCATTTTTGCCTAGAACCCTATATTTTGGACGTTACAAAAATGCATAAAAAATAGGCTTGAACATTTAATTTCGCAATTTAAAAAAAATACGGATTTAAAAAATGTCTACAAGCTAAGACTATGACTTGCGATTTTGGATCCTTCATGGAAAAAATACAAATAAACTTGCTTTTTGCATTTCGCCATCTTGAAAAATTAAAAGTTTATAAACACCGAAAAAAGCCTTCATTTAAAGAAATAAATATCCATTTTATGCTGTCATCTCTCGGTAATAGATAAAGACATTTATAAATAATTATTTCATACAATTTTCATGTTATAAAGGAGAAGAAAAATATACTTATTCATGGAAATTTGAAAAGTCCCAAAAATGGGACGCTAGGCACAAATGGGTTAAATATCTGCCTAATTCGTATATCTTGCTTACACATTAAGTTGAAAAACATATCTTTTAAATTAAAAAGTCTTTATTAATCTTATTCACTCTGGCGGTTTAAAAAAATATTCCGGTAGAGCAATTTTAACCGTTTTAATTTTTCAGTGTTTACTGCTGTGTTTTATAAGTGAAATACGATTTTCTTAACATTATATTCTTATAGACTTGTCCTTTTCTAATTACTAAAGACTTGTGCAATTGGTCCTGTACAATTGGTTTTCAGCAAAAAGATCAGAGAATAAACCCATAACTAGCCGTATGTTTGTTGCAAAAGCTAACCAGTTTGAACGAAAGTCGAACATTGATGCCGATTGTAAATTTTCTGAATGCTGGCTGGGGAACTTTAAGTCTCGTTGTGGTATTAGAAAATTAGACATTTCTAGCGAGCAGAAATCTGCCGATGTTGTAGGTGGTCAAGAGTTCAAAGTTAAATGCAAGTCTTCTGTATCTGAAAATTAAATGACAGCTTGTCAAATCTATAATTCAGATGAGACCAATCTTTTATGACGTTGCCTGTCAAATTCTACCCTTGCCGGTGTGGATGAGAAAAGGATAAACGGTTTTAAGAAAAATAACGATCGGATAACAGTACTACTGTGCTTTAATTCATCCGGTGATCACAAAAAAAACCTTTTGTGATAGGAAAGTCAAAGAATCCTAGTCCCTTAAAAGGTGTGAAAAACTTCCCTATGATTTATGGAGAGCACAATCAAGGGTATGGATGAATCAAAAGTTATTTAAAAACTGGTTTTTTAAAGACTTTGTAGCAGTTGTAAAAAACAATTTTGAAAAATTGAAAATGCCTGAAGATAGTAAGGCTATTTTGTTTTTAGACAACTGTAAAGCTAATTCAGATAAGGAATAATTAGTGTCTGGTATCATTTCAGTAGCCTATCTTCCTCTCAATGTCACATCCTTGCTTCAACTCATAGATCAAGGGGTGATCCAAAACTTCAAGTCACACTACAGACGCTGCTTTGTATAGAATTTACTGGCATCGAGTTGCAATGTGAAAGATTTTCAAGGCCAGATTTCTATTAAAGACTTCATTTTTGCTACTACTTTGGCTTGAGGTGGGGTAAAACAGGAAGCTTTCAAAAAGTCATGGCGTAAACTTTGGCCTGAAGTTATGAACGAAAATGTTGACCTTACTAAAAGATATACCGCTGATGATGAACTAGATGTTTTAGGTTGTTTGTCTTTAGACAACCCATGTCAGAACTGAATCGAGAACAAATAAAACAGTGGGTTAAAGCAGATTTAAATGAGCCCACAGAGGAAATTTTAACAGATGTGGCCACCATTCGAAGTGTTATCAATCCAACAACACCCAAAGACGTTGACTCTGATGAAGATGATGTGGAGGAGCAAAATCACATCAGTTGGAATCAAGCAGCTGATGCCTTGAATACATTCATCAAGTTTACCTAGCAGTTCGTTTAACGATGCTGAAATTATGAAACTCCACATCATAAGAAATGACTTCCTAAAAGAAAAAGAAGACTATGACAAAACAAACTGATATTCGAGATTTGTTTAAGATGGCTTCTATGAGTAGGCCTACAGTGTACGCTTTCATTTTATAGTCATGTACATATGTTGTACTTTACATTATTGAATTCTTTTTTATTCTTTTCAAGCTGCTTAAAGATTAAAAAACATAATTTACTGCCCTTTTTTGTTTAATTGTAACTTCTACGAGTTTTTCCCAGCATTCATTGTGTAATCCAGAAAATTTCGTAATCCGACATACTTCAAGTCCCGAACGTACCGGATTAGAGGTTGTTTACTCTATGTATATGTGTGTGTGTACAATTATTGCTAACAAATATATATTTAATTATTATAAAAAGAGTTTTTTTTGTGTGTGTGTGTGTGTGTCTTACATCATTTTAACATTAGTCTAGTTTTATAGTGGTTCTGAATGCTCCTTTATGATGAATAAGTAAAAGTAATAAATATTTTCACTTGGAAAAATTAGAATTGATTTGAAAAAGAAACCTGTTTTGTTCAGTGTTACCAGTGGGCTACATTTTTTTAATTCAGATTTCATGATTGGCACCACTTTTTTGAAACATTAAAATTCGCTTTGTTTTCACCTTAATTAATATGTCATTAAATAAGTGTCATTTTACCATTTCAAGAAAGTGGTGCCAATCAAGAATCTGAATTTAAAATGTAGCCCATCTGGCAACACTGGTTTTGTTGTTAATAAACGAAACATACTTTTTTGGATAAAGTGAATATTACACAAGTAATACATATGAGTCAAAGAAAATGTCAATTTTTATGCATAAAAATTAACTGTAATTGTTTCCTTCTTTTATTTATTGCAATAGTTTTAACCACCAATTTCTTTTAATTATGCAACTAAATCAAGTGTATAAAGATATTAGACCGGGAGGTGGCAGCACAGACAACCGCCTCATCGAGTTCACGCTTGAAATTTCAGAATAAGTTAAAACTCGATTCGCATATTAAAACGCATTCGGTCTGACAAGTCCTATCTTGGTGGAAAAACCTGAAAACCCGATTTTAGCAATTGACTCGTAGGTTTACCATTTATGTTTTCCTGCACCCAAAGGTATAAAAATATGGAGGACTGGGTGCAGAAAAACATAATGGTAAACCTACGAGTCAATCGCTAAAATCGGGTTTTCAGGTGTTTTCCACCAAGATTGGACTTGGCAGACTGAATGCGTTTTAATATGTGAATCGAGTTTTAGCTCATTCTAGAATTTCAGCCGTGAACTCGATGATGTGATTATCTGTGCTGTCGCCTCTCGGTCTATATCGAAGCAGCAGTAATATTTTTGGTATTTCCTTACAAAATAAAGTAGAAAATTTCTATTACAATAAATTATTTTAAAGAAATTCATAATAAAAAATGTCTATATTATTGTTTTTTCATTCAATTCCTACTATTAGCTCACACTCTCCCTATATTTATTTATTTATTTATATATTTATGTTGTTCAAATTTTCAATCGTTCATAAAATACTCATTATTCATCCTATCAAGTTGAAATATATTTTTTAAAACTTGTACTGGATGACAATTGATGTTAATACAGTTTTTTCAAATATTAATTCATTAATTAAATTTAGTTTTGCACGGGAAACAAAATGGCGTCCATTGGTTATTGAAGATCAATTCAAGTATTTTCAATAAGGGTTTACCATAGGGAAGACCCTGTTCTGTCGCCAAATACCGCCAAGTTTGTCGCCAACTTGGCGATATATCTTCAAATTTGGCGGCCAAAATGAGTCGTCAAAAGTGACGCCAACTTGGCGATATTTCTAATATTTCGCCAAATTCCTGTAGAGTTCCATTTTAAACCTACTTGCTCATGGAAAATCAACAAATTGAGATATTTTAATGCAACAAAAACTAATATTAGCTTAAGGGATTATATTAAATTTTTCTTTGATGACCTAAGTAGGAATTGACTTTAAAAACAAAAATTTTATATTACTTGTTTTTATGTAAGATAGAAAAATAGATAGTATTATTAACTAACAAAATGTAAAACAACTTTAAACATTATTAGTATATAAAAAGTTCACCCAGTTTCTTTTTCATTTTGAATGTGTTATTACATTCGGAATTTTCTAATTATGCTAAATCAATCGCAAGAAAATTTTCTGCTTGATGATGAGTCCGGAAGGGATTTCATTTTTTTACAACGCAACATACGTTAAAACAACTGAAGTTAATATCCAGCATCTACAACTGTTTTTCATAAACATAAACTTTGACATTTGTAAACTGTAATAGAAAAAGCTAATTTTAGTAAGAAATACTTTCTTCAAAAAGCAATATTTGTAGTTTTCTAAAAATTAGTTTTTGATAGAAGCTGGAGTTAAGCCTTATTTTTCAAAACTTGAATGAAAATAGTTTTCGAATTTAAAATCATTATTACATTTGATCTGAAGAATAATCATTTTTAGTGTCGTTCTTTTTAATAACCTACAAATAGACCTCATAGTAGGAAAACAATATTATACCAATATTGTTTGTATTTACTGTATCGTAGCCAATATTGTCGTTATTGGCATGAAATATCGGAGTGTTTACATTTTGATAATTGAAAAGAAATATTTTGCATTTCACTGCAATTTATAGCCACTATCGCTATACAATATTGATATTTTATAGCAAATATTTCCAATTTAAATCGAATATTTTTGTAAGAGTGGTATTTTGTTCCAGAGTAAAGATGGCAATAGTAACACTTTATTCCAGATTTTTCCAGTGTAAAGGCAATATTTAACTGATTTTGGTATTTCATTAAAAGTATTTCCGATTAATATAATTACGGCGCAATATCGGACTTTAATATAACCACTGTTGGTTTATTTATTTTTTATCCACAGTTGAGAACGTAATATCATCTCAGACCGAAACGATAAAATAAGGAAATATTGTTAAAACTTGCTGTACGTTTGTTAAAACTTACTAATTTAGTCTTAGCACAATCGTGGACATCTGGAACCAATATTAGACAGTTCATTTAACTTTTGATTATTAAATTGTTTTCATCTTTATTCTTTATATCTTATGCAAAACTTGTACAGATAGCAAGGTTTTAAAAGTTTATTATCTTTTTGGATCTTGAAAGTTTTTATTTTATTTATTTATTTATTTATTTTTTTTGTTATTATGAGCGATTTTTGTAGAATTTAGTTTAAAACATGGGTTAAAGATAAAAATAATTGAGGAAACAATGATTGATAACAGAAAAGATTGTTAATTACTGTGTTAAATTTCATTTCTAAACATTCTTTAATGATTTTCTTTAGTAAAGAGTGCCAGAAAAATGTTCAGCTGTTACAGTACAGAGAATGAAAGAATCGCTATCCTTGTAGTTTCCATATTACCATAAACTACCTTGCAGAATGTAGACAATGAAAACAGTGAAATCCTATGTCACCTCGTGGAGTATAATAAATATTCATAACTTATATCTAAACCAACGTAAAACTTTTCGATGATTTTTGTTAATAATCACTGACAGGGCCTGCCAAAATGATGTGCCCCCGGTCCGTGATTATTAACCAGTTTTCTTCCAGTTTCTCTTCAACGAAACTGGAAGATTTTTTTGAAAATATAATTATATTCCAAAAAATGTATTAAACACTGTCTCTCACCCAGCCACTATTCTTATAGGATCCGTCTAAGACTATGTCTTTTTTAAACCTTTAAAAATAATTTAGAAACCGAAGTTTTTTTTCTTTCTTTATTCGCTTTTGGCACCCGAATTGCTTTAAAAAGTTGACAAGCAAAAATTTAGATATAAGTAAGTAAGCAAATAAAAATTAACTGAAAAAACATTTCTATGATACCGAAAATTTATATTTACTAGATAAATATTTTAGCCATTGAACAAATATTAGCATTGTGCGTAAGAAATGTATAACCTCTACCCGAAATGAAGCCTTGAATAGTTTTCAGACAACATAAATATTGAAGGACTGAACATATAGTTTAAAATATGATATTGTTATATCATATGTGTGCCTGTGTAAGAAAGTGAGAGAGAGAAGGGGTAAAAAATATAGTATCTTAAACTTTAGAATATTCATTTACATTTTTAACCAAAAATCTGCTTAGTTTTCAATAAAATGCAGATAATAATTCTAATAATAATGGGAAGATTTCACTTGGTTCACAAGTTCAAAAAGATTATTTTTTTATATAGACAATACGAACAAAAACATGTTTCATAATGAAATATTTGAAACAGTATACCATATGAATAAAATTATTTCATTAAAATTAAATACAGTTTTTCGATTGTTTATAAGTAATTGTTACTTGTAAATGCAAGTATAGTAACTTGAAACGCTACATTCCAAAGCACAAACTTAGTTACTGTTTTCTGAAGTAAAAAATAGCTCATTTGAAGACGTAAACAAACCATTCAAACAACTGCATTTTGCTGCATAAAATACTGGAAAGTTTATATAGTTATAAGTTTTCTCATTATTTTTCGTATTTATTTCTATTTACAAAATTATGTATTCGTTTTACATATGTTGTAAGCCGTTATGCTAAAATTATGATTTATGTTGAATACACGTACGAATTCTTTGAAATTCTGTATTTGGTATTCACAGAAATAATTATCATATTAGTATACGTTCAAGTTATCTTTAATAAGTCGTTATTCATAATCGTTATCTTAATTATGAATATGACGCTTCATATTAATTTTTTTAAAAATCACAATTACAATTTGAATTTTGAATCATATTTAATTAAATCATCAATATATCTTAATTAGAATATGTTTCTGTTTCCTATGTTTAATGCTAATAAGGGAAAAGTTTCATGAAGATTTAAGGGGCCCGGGAAAGCCCTATCTCCGCCATGTTAAATTCACCAACTTTATGTACTTTTTTCTCAGAAATGGTGAAAGATAGAGCTCTAGATTTTTAGAGTAGTTTGAGTAACATGCTTTACGTATTTTAACAGACCATTTTCTTTCTAAGTGAAACTCAAAATTAATTATTAATTATTTATTGAAAGTCATTTTTAAATTAGAATTTTTGGTAAGATTTCACAGCCTAAAATAAATAATTCTCAACAAATCATTAAAACCCTGTGTTAAAGTATACAATATAACATAATATAAGTGTTAAAAAAATCTGAGTTCTTAAGTTTAATAGATATTCAAAAAAAGGAACATTAACATGAAAAATCCAAGTTTTCAGAAAAAGTCATTTAAAGATTTAAATGGCCATTAAGCTGTGAAGTATTCTTAGTAAAGAATGAATAATCTCAACACTTAATTTTTTATGTATAAATATGTGTGACACATCGTTGGAAAGATAAAAGTTTAAACTATTTAATGATATAAGAAAGTAAAAATCGATTTTTTGGTTGAATTTTGCTTTCCCGGTCCCCTTAACCTATTTGTTTTCTGTAGTTCGAAACGAATCTTTTGCGCTCATTCGAAAGTAATTGATTAGTATTTAATTTCATTCGAAATATGAGCGAATCCGGCTCCCGAGTAATATCTCTATCTCTCTCCTTTACTTTTTAAACTTTTCCTTCTTTCTATGTTGTTTTTTTCTTTGTTGTTATTCGCTTTGTTCTTTTGTTTGTTTTGTTTTGTTTCATTCTCGTTGTGACTTACTCTTTTTTTTTTAAAGCGTACATCGCTCTGTATAACACCATGGTAAACTGTTAACAAACCATGTACTATTTTCCAAATGTGGAAACCCTTGTCCCTGGAAAAGGAAATACTAACAATTGAGAGAAACTAAAACACTGCTTTCGCTCTTACTTCAAATAAAGGAGAGATGCAAATTGGTCCTGTATGAATCAATCGACTAGTCTTCTAATTTTGTCGTTGGTTAAGATCAAGCAACCGTTCGTCTAGGACCCTGCATTAAGTGTTGTATCGACTTTAGGAATGTTTTGTCCTGGTGAGCGTATGGATCCTGGTTAGAAATAGTTTATAATTGTATAACTTCCTGTTGGATTCAGGAGTTTCTAGTGCGGTCGAGGATTTCTATTACATTGAATTTCTTTTTACTGTGGGTAATGATCCTTCATCTTGTTGCCCTGAGAAGGAGCAACCAATTGCACAAAATATTACCTACATACACTTCTTCCCCTTTAAGCGTATCCAAAACATTTCTTTCAAATAACGTTATATATCCTCATATCTAAAATGCTTCACTTCTTGACATCCAGTCAAAATATTGCACTCTGATAATTTGCTAGTGGAGCTTTCATCAGCCAATCATATATATCTGAAGTTGCCCAACCATAGGTTTATTTTCTGTTCAGGTACATCTGACTCTGAGTGTACAGGAACAGAACTACCACTGTATCAAACTCAAATTTGACCTCTTTCACTTTACAAAAGAATAAATCTTAAAGAATTTAACAAATCAAAATGTTATTAATAATAACAGAATTCTTATCCGTCGTGATGGTAAGGTGCTTCTTGGAAGGCATCTCATTCCAACTTTGAATAGCCCGACTTTTCCTAAAAGGATTAACTCTAACTATACCAACTACCGGTCATTTGACCGGTACCAAATGAAATGTTTCGATTCGAACCAGAAAGTTTTTCTTTAAAAAAAATAGAAAATAAATCGCACAGGAATAATTTACATGTAAAAGTTATACCGTTTTAAATAAAAATTCTGGTGTGAAATATTTTTATAGAACTTATGGTTTGCATATGGTCTGCGTTAATACAATGCCAACGTTACGGCCATGAGAAAACATGTTGTTGTGGACTACTCACTTATCCTTGTTGTGAAGAAGTCATCCATGGTATCTTTTGCAATAAAAGATTAAAGTTGTTACGATTCTAAGGGTGACTATCCAGTATATTTAGATTCTTGTCTAACATGGCTCTAAAAATTATTCACAATCTTTCCAATCCTGAAACTCTTAAGTAAATATATTTATAGTTTAACACGAACCGTGAACATTTCATATTACCCATTTACCATAAAATACCCGAACTGAAATGTCTGTTTTATCAACTTTTGCTAACCATTGTACTAGATTAACATCATACATATATAACGTAGAAGCATACTCATAAGATTTCACTTCTGTGCATACTAAAGTGTATACTAACTCCGGCACTAATCCCACAATTATCAGAATGTATAAAAATAAAATAGCTTCGTGAAAATTGCCCTCTAGGTTTTCATGTAAGTAGTATATCACTATAAGTAAATTAGACGGTCGAGAATATTATTCATAAATGCATTGCAATATATATTTAATATTATATTCATTTCTCCTTTGTGTTTGTATCAGAATGTATAATTTTTATGTGAATCTAATCTGTATTTGGCGTGCTTTTCATTGCAGGAGATAGTAATGGTAGTATGGTTCACCTTTGAATTTTTCCTCCGTCTCTGGTCTGCCGGATGCCGCTCACGATACCAGGGGTGGTTGGGACGGCTCAGGTTCCTCAGGAGTCCTTTTTGCGTGATAGGTAAGTTTAAATTATATGTAGGTTACGTATTTAAAGTTGTTTTTATACATGTTTTGTATTTTTTTTTCTAACCTGGCCATTTTCTATTTCCCTTTGTTACGTTTTTCATTTAATTTTCGTCTGTCGTAAATTAAAGTGACTTGATCGCTTAACCCTTAACCCTCTGACTGCCTAATTTTTTTTTTCAAAATCCTTTCGACCAGTATGTAATGGACGAATATGTCCTCTGTTATTATACATTTCAAATAATCATGTATTTGAAATATATAGTATATTTATCATTTGCATTCTTAACCTTTGACTATAGAATTTTTAGAACAAAATTGCTTAAAAATTATAAATTATATAATTTTTTCTACAACTGCCTTCCCCATAGAAAGCGCGAAATAATCAGTCAGAGGGTTAAATGCAGCGTGTAACTTAGGAGTTACATGATCTTTTTTTGCCACTTGGCGCTTTCTGTTGGTCTTTTGGTGGGCTGTTATGTGTTACTTACATGTGATAACATGCATTTAAAGACGCGAAGTCTGTTTTTGTTCTGATTTTTTATCACGAGTAGGTTTTTGTTGATACATTTTTTGTTGATACTTCTTGCAATTTGTTCGACTAACGTTTTTTTCTCTATCTTTATATGGTAGTCATTATTAATTCTGTTAAACTATTAAAAGCATTGTAAAAATTATCGTTGAATAGTTGTTATTGTGCGGTGTAAACACTTTAAAGTACGTATACAATTTAAAATTATCATTTTTTGAGAAATTTTTTTATGTACTTTGCGAGTGAAATAATGACCAACAGAAACATAAATAATTTTTTTCACTATTTTCAATAGGGATAATTAAAAAAAATAGACTCAAATATATATTTTTTTCCGAACAAAATAAAAAATCATGCATTAAAAGGTTAAGGAGTCAATAGGTCATTTATGTTTTGGGAATCTAATGATGTCACAAACGGTTCAATTGTGATGCTGAAAAACATGAAGAGAAGAGGGCATTCAGAGTTTTATAAATATTTATTTACTTGTTTCTTTATTTTCGCTTGAGATAAATACACTTATCATTCGACTTTACGGTAGGTAAATGCTTTATTTTTCTCTCTAAAACTGTTAAGGGAGCCAGGAAAACCCAACTTCTTCCATGTTAATTATATATCTTTTTAAATACAAAGATGAATCAAATATAACAAAAGACTTTTTAATATCAACATAATTTTTGTATACTCGTCCTCGTAACAATCATAATAGGATTTTTAGAGTCTAAAAATTCGTTTGTGATCATTTTATTCATCATACATTCATTTATTTAGTCATTAGCATTATGAATAAACAAAAAGGATCTAGTGTGGTTGCAAAAGGAAAATTATTAAATTTTCAACAAATAAAAATATCGAACCTATTGAAATTTTTGCATGGATTGAATGTTCAAATAAAAACCTAACGAGGTGCTAAGTACGTAAATGACATACATTTTTTTTTTTTTAATGGTCTTAAAAAAGGTGAAACAAGGCGATTCATTAAAGAAAGTCGCACAAAAAGTAAAAATTGCTCCATTGAAGCAAAAATTTATGAAATTTTGAGTTATAAATTTAGAATTTATGGGGTGTTTAGTAGGTCATTTTTTTTTCATGAAAGACAATTAATGCAGTATAGTAATTGACAAAATGTCAGTTGAGGTTTCACTGTGGAGAAACAAAAATTTTATGTGTCTCTCTGTATGTCTGTCTCATGATAACCACAGCAAAAGTGTCTAGTTAGCTTGAAATTGTGTGAGTATGTTGGCGGAGTTTTTGGAGCCGTTAGCTGTCTATTTTCTATATTATACCTTTACACGGGGGCTCGGACAGCATCTGTCCTGATTTAGCATGTATTTTTGAAATATACTCTATCAAAAGGTAGAAAGAAAGGTAAAAAGGTTTTAAAAGGTAGTAAAAAGTTGTTGTTTTTTAGAGGGGACTATATATCGAAAACATAATTCTAATCAGTTTCATACTTTGTTAATACATTTGTGAAATCCGTGAAATTAGCTGTATATTTTTTTATGAATTTTCATCTGTTCCAAAAATATATAGCACAGTTTTCATTTATGCGTGTGATGAAGAAATTTAACTTTTTACGTCCTCATGTCAGTTATAAATTTCTCTAGATGAAAAATCATATTGTTTAATTTTTTCTGCTTATGCAATTACCTGTAGTGATATATTATTGAAAAGAAAATCCTCTACTTTACTTAATACTCAAAAAAAGTTAATACTGAAATAAAGATCTTTTATTTCAGTCATTGTTTTTCTGTCTGGTGTCTTTAAATCATAGTATAGCATTATACTATCATATAATATTACCAGAAATACTTAGTGAATCTCAAATAAGCTCAAGGATGAAAAAAAAACTACTTCGTAGGTTTCACGAAAACAAGCTAATAATCAACACTACTCAATAACTTGAAGTCGACTAATAATCCTACCGCCATGTGTCCTTTCATAGATCTTATTAAAAATATGTTCGTTTCAGTTTATTGCGTTTTAGGAGAAGAAAATAAAAAATTAGAGAAGCTTGTCAGAAAATCTAGCAATAAGTATTTCATTAGTTCTTGTTAGTTATGGTGAGGTAATCGATGTATTTTTTTGAAAGTTTATTTTTCTATATAATGATTTTTTGACATAATTTTATTATATGTGAAATTAGATTGACTGAACATATAAAAGTATAGTAGACCTTTTCATTAATAATAAAATATTAATAAAGTAAACCATTAAAAATATGTATGTAAGCATGTTAATATGCGAATGAAAATCGCCTACCAATGCCGTGCCAGTTTTAAGAATTATTTTAACAATATAAATTTTTCATAGCAGAAATGTAGAAAAATATCGTGTATGGTATCGCATTTTATCTTCTTGAATAATTTTAAACTGAGAATCACTTTTATTTAACATTTCATGTTATGTACATTTCTCTGTTCACTTTCCAAATATTTATTTTTTTTTTAATTACAAATCGTAAAATCATTGCATTAAAGCTGTAAAAGTTTAACTTAAATGTATGCATTTGAAGAAATTTAAGTCATTAATTTGATAGATAAGGTAAAAAGGTGTCCGAAAATTAAAAGGATACATTATATTAGGAAGAAGATTAAATTTTTCCTCCTTATGTCAGCGGTAAATTTCTCTAAATTGAAGGTCATATTGTTTTTTTTTTTTTAATTCTTGCGCGTACAATTAACTTTAATCCTATATTATTGAAAAAAGAATCCTCTACTCTATTAAATGATGAAAAGTTATTAATAATGAAATAAATATATTTTTCAGTTAATTGTTTTACAGTCCGGTGTCTTTATATCATAATGTAGCAGTATACTATCATATAATATTATCAGAAATACTTATTAAATCTTAAATAAGTTCGTGGATGAAAAAACTACTCCTTAGTTTCACGAAAACAGACTAATAATCCACAATACTCAATAACTTGAAATCGACTAATAATCCCACCGTCATGTGTCCACTCGTAGATCTTATTAAAAATATTTTCGTTTCAGCTTATTGAGTTGTAAGAGAAGAAAATAAAACTAAAAAATAGAGAAGCTTAACGGAAAATCTAGCAGTAAGGATTTCATTAGTTTTTGTTAGTTATAGTGTGGCAATCAATGTAGGTCCTTGAAAGTTTAATTTTCTATATTATGATTTTTTAACATAGATTTTATAACTGTAATATTATGTTAAGATTGAGAAAATAAAAGCACAATAAATTTTTCCTTAATAAAAAATTTTAATAAAGTAAACTATAAAAAGTATATATTAATATTCGAATGGAAATCGCATATTACCAATGCCGTCACAATTTTAAGAAGTATTTTAAAATTTGTATTTCAAGAAGGATTTACTATTCAAATTGGAGAATTTTCTAAATTCGTACCTAACTCATAGAAATAAAATATTTTATTTTGCATTTATTAAATATATCAGTTCGTTCAAGAATTTCATTTTTTCAATATTGTAGGTTAATCTAACATCACTTGTAGATTTGAATAAACAGTAACTTTACAACTGCTGAGGCAATGATCTGCTAATTTCTTGATAAGTTAACTGTTTATGAAACAGAATTTATAAGAAATATATCGAATATTTAAGAAAGAATTTAAGCAATCTAATTTGTTAATTTTTCCATTTTCAGCTTGTTAAAACAAAGTATATTCAGCTGAAAATTATTTCCAAACACAGAGTATATTTTTCTTCATCTATATTATAAAGGACAAACGTGCCCGTGCTTAACGTTGACTCATTTTGACGTTAGCAACAGCAGACGATTCAATTTAGCTTTTATTAACTTTTGTTATAATTTTAAACTGTTAAATACCGTACGTTTTTACTTTTTACACCGTCGCACAGTGGGACGTTTTGATGATCTAGCTAGGTGGACAAAATTCATTTTTCCGATTATCTCGGAATTTGACAACAGCACGTATACTGGTAGCTGAATGTCTCTATTTTCGAGATTCGTATGAGTTTTGTCGAAAAAATCCGAAAGTGTCGATTAATTATGATCGTAAAGAAGCCATTTGCGCAGTTGGTTTGAGGGAGTTTCAACGGTTGTACTAAATTTCCTCTAAGTTCGAAAGCACGTCGTGATTATTCTGTTTTATTTGAAAGCATAAGTTTGCTGGACATGTGTCACAGGTTTGTCAAGGTACGATTTAACCTATTTTTATTTGAAAATAAGCACCGTTTAACCCGCTTAATCGCTTTTCTCAGAGGTTGTGATTCTGGATGACCCATGATGTTGTTTAGTGTTTACAAACTTCATCTTGACTTTTAACATATTATTCAGCAATAAGCATTTTTAAAAATCAAAAGGCCATTCTTAAAGTATTGGGAATTTAAAAAAAACTCCTGCAAAAGTTTGCAAATCCTTAAGTTTTTATTAATACACAAGCATAATAAACAAACATGTATGTATGTTTAGTTCAAATCTTACAAGTCAAATTTAAACCACTTTTAATTATCCGATTAAGCCGAAACAATGAATACATCTGTAGTTTCAATCAAAATAAAATAATATTACAAGTTAAAGAACGTAGAAGTCATACTGTTTCTACAGGGAACACAAAAATTTAGTTTAAAACTTGCAAGTTAATTTTAAACCAATTTCAATTATCCGATAGAGCTGAAACTTTGTTTATATATGTAATTCTGATGACAATGCAATATTATTATAATTTATGGAACTTAGTAGTTACGTTTTGTTTACAGGGTTCACATAAAAGATTAATTCAAATTTTGCAGGACAATTTTAAACCACTTTCAATTATCTGATTGAGCTGAAAATTTGCCTACATGTGTTTTTCCGATAACAATTCAATTAAATTATAATTTGACGAACGTAGTAATTATGCATTTTTTACAGAGCCACACAAAAGATCGCGGAAAGATTGTTGCTAGAAAGCAGAAATTTTTATTAAATTTCAACAAAATTACTATAAGTTATTGAGATACTCAATAGCATTTTTTAAATTGAAAATAAAGTGCGTAGCTGTTATGTTTCATTTACAGGGATACATAAAAAATTTGGATACATTACCATCTGTAAGCAGAAATTTTATATCAATTTGAGTAAATTTTATATAGGTTATTTGTGTTTGTACAACAGCATTTTTTCAAATAAAACTAATTTGTGTAGCATTTATATTTTTTACAGAGTCACACACAGCTTAAAATGTTTTCATTTTTTCAATATGATTTTATTTAAAATTTTTATTTTTCAGGATGACTACACTACACAAATTTCCCGAGCAATTCTATGTAGGCAAAAATAAAAAAGAAATAGATATTAACTTACATGTGTGCATTAAATTGTTTTTACTTAATAATAAAATAAGTATGTTTAAAGCATTCTTTGTATTGCATTATAACTTTATTTTGAGACATTGTTGTTAAATAAACCAAATATTTATCACTGTTTGAGTTTTTATTAGTAATACATTCGAAAAACCAGCAAAAACTAATTAAACTTCAACGAAATTATTTTATCCACCTAGATCGTCAAAACGCCCCACTGTGCGTCGTCGTATAGGGGGAAAAAATGGTGCTTACAAATGCAATTTGTTTGAAAACTGTATCGCAATTAACTGAATTTTTATTGCGATTAAAATAATTTTCTGCAATTAATCCATTTTTCTGCAGAGGGGTGAAAACATCAGTTCATATTTTCAGGAGTTCTTGAAATAATAAGGATATTATGCCAAATCGCTGGAATATTATGAGAAAAGACATCGTTACAAACAATATCACTCCTAAGTAAATTTCAATGGATTCACGGATTATTGAAGAGTAATGGTTAGATGTTGAAATGATCATTTTAGCTTTTTCCAAGTTTATCTTAATATTTTCTTTTTGATGCAATCTGGATAACTATAATAACTATTTCTTATAATATTCCCGCGATTTGGCATATTATCCTAAATATGTCAAGAACTCCTGAAAATATGAACTGATGTTTTCACCCCTCTGCAGAGAAATAGACTGAACTCCGCTTGCGCATGCGTAGTTTGTTTTTGTTTTTAAAATTTGTTTTCTATTCAGTCAGTCATCTTTTCCCTTTGAAAATAAGCGCGTATGTGTTCGAAAGATCTCAGGGCTGTATTAAATAATATTTTTATATGTTTGTGCCACCTTTTAAGTAGTTATAAGTATGTTGTAAAGTTTATTAATAACACGGTGAAAATTTCTTTCACGACGCTGGTTTTTTAATACAGTATTTTGACTCTACTGACTTTTCGTGATGTTATCACATTTCATGCAAAACAAGGTATAAATCGCTACATTTTCATTTCAATGGTTTTATTTTTCTCAAAACTATTACCAGAGTACAGTTAGGATGAAACACTTTGTATTTGTGACTGAGTAAGTGGTTTGCGACCTCATGTTTTGTAGCAATTTTTCATCCTCTTGATGCCTACTAGCAACCTTCTGAATTTGTCGTTCGAATTCGGCAACACCCTGTATATATATATATATATATATATATATATATTATATATAATTAATGAAAAATTATTGCACAACTAGTGCTAATAGCAGCTCATATCAAATGCAACAAAAATATATTTCATCACTACTTTAAAATGCAAAAACACCATAACTCAGAAAAGAAGGTGTATATCTGCAATATTTAACTATAAAAAACTTTTAAAAAACAAGTTAAAAGACAGGTAAAAAAACAAAAACACAGGCAAAAAATAGTCTGTTCTTCTTCAGTGGGAGGACAGACAAAACCTAACTCCACCCCCACTTCTAAAAATCTGCAGGTTTCTGAACACACGCATATCCTGCACCCAATACAGAAAAAACTATTGTCATTTCAGTAACTAAATTCAAAAAAGCTAAAATAAACCAAAATTAAACAAAAATATAATGTAAACAAAGCATAATTTAAAATAAAAAATCTTTAATAAAATAGTCTTTTCGAAAATTACTTAAAAATTTACAATTTAAATATAAACAAATGAAATTAACATGTATAAATGCAGAAGAACGTGCACCCCCCCAAACCTGCAAGATAAAAAAAATTTCCAAAAACATGAAAAACAGTAGTACCTGTATAATGTTCCTCACCTGTTAATAATGAACTATTAATTTTTCTTCCGAATCCATTTTCTTCATTCCGAATGCACGTTCTTCTGCATTCATACATGTTAAGTTAATTTCATTTGTTTATATTTAAATTGTATAAGTAATTTTCTAAAAGACTATTTTATTAAAGATTTTTTATTTTAAATTATGCTTTGTTTACATTATATTTTTGCTTAATTTTGGTTTATTTTAGCTTTTTTGAATTTAGTTACTGAAATGACAATAGTTTTTTCTGTATTGGGTGCAGGATGTGCGTGTGTTCAGAAACCTGCAGATTTTTAGCAGTGGGGGTTGGAGTTAGGTTTTGTCTGTCCTCCCACTGAAGAAGAACAGACTATTTTTTGCCTGTGTTTTTGTTTTTTTACCTGTCTTTTAACTTGTTTTTTAAAAGTTTTTTATAGTTAAATATTGCAGATATACACCTTCTTTTCTGAATTATGGCGTTTTTGCATTTTAAAGTAGTGATGAAATATATATATTACCCGTATAAGTAAAATATTAGTCGAATAAAAATAACTTACTACTTTAATAACTATTTCGAAACCATTAAGCTTCAATTTTAATAATTGAGATCAAATTTATATTTTTTATATTATTCTAACCAAACAGTTCCTAATATCGTTTTTAATTGATAAAATTCAAATATTTTGCTTCCGTTTTGCCCATTAAATTATGAGTTGTTTGAAGAGTTAGTTTTAAAATATTGTCAATTTATCTAACAGCACTTTCCTTGTCTTGAATAAACAGAAACTTTATAACCGCTCCATGTAATTACACAACGATTATAATTAACTTTTTATAGAATTAAATCCATGAAAAATACATCAAAGTTTTAAGAAGTTTGAGAAATACATGACCTTTTTTTTTTTTTTTTTTAACTTTTCTTTTCTTGAATAAACACACGCTTGATAACCGCTTCATGCAATTATACAACGATTATAATTAACTTTTTATAAAATTAAATCCATGAAAAATATATCAAAGTTTTAAGAAGTTTGAGAAATACATGACCTTTTTTTTTTTTTTTTAACTTTTCTTTTCTTGAATAAACACACACTTGATAACCGCTTCATGCAATTATACAACGATTATAATTAACTTTTTATAAAATTAAATCCATGAAAAATACATCAAAGTTTTAAGAAGTTTGAGAAATACATGACCTTTTTTTTTTTTTTTTAACTTTTCTTTTCTTGAATAAACACACACTTGATAACCGCTTCATGCAATTATACAACGATTATAATTAACTTTTTATAAAATTAAATCCATGAAAAATATATCAAAGTTTTAAGAAGTTTGAGAAATACATGACTTTTTCTTTTTTTTTTTTTCTTTTTTAAACAAATGATATGACAGTTTTGGTGCTATACAATTAAGACAAATTAAACACACTTTGCTGAAAGTCAATCTAAAACATTTTTTCTTAATAATAATATTTATTTTATACTTTATCTTCTGGAAGCCCAGTGGCACAGTGGTCAGCGTGTCTAACTACCACGCTGCAGGTCGAAAGTTCGACTCCCGCCTGGGCGAGGTTCACTGAACCTTTTGTCCCTTCGAGGTCAACAAAATGAGTACCAAGCTAGCTTGGAAACTAAACACCGAGGGTCTCGCGTTGACCACATGATCGGAACATATGCTATGTCGCACCACAGGGAAAAGGGTCAAGTACTAAACAGTGTTGCGCACTCTAAGCCCTGATCCTTATTCATGGATCGTATAGTCACAAGTTTCGTTTTTTACTAAAATCTTCAATAAAAGAAAGTATTAAAATCGCAATTTTTTTTCGACTTCAGGTGTTCGGCGGATTTATACGTTTTAGGGGTCAGAGATCCCAAAAAACATTATACAAAATGTCTGTTTGTCTGTCCGTGTGTGTATCCGTGTGTCGCCACTATACCATCGAAAAGAGTATGAAGTTATGCATAGAATTGAACCAAATTTTTTGCGTATGTTTTTGGCTATGGCCAACAGGTACACCTTGAATTTGGAAATATGCCGCCAGAAGAGGGCGCTCTAATAAAGATTTTTGTGCTATTTTCATTATTCAACCATCGAAAAGCATATGAAGTTATGCATAGAATTGAACCAAATTTCATATTTATGTTTTTGGGCATGGCAAGCAGATACCCCTTGAATTTTGAAATATTCCACCGGAAGGGAGCACTGTAATAGCAATTTTTGTATAATTTTGCAGATGTTTCCTAGCTCTATTGTACATCGGCGGCTTGTGCAGCGACGAGAACTTCGCATCCTGCTAAGCCGACTATTCGCAAACAGCTGATGTACAACAGAATAACAAAAAAACTATAGATTTTAGTAAATATCATGATTCAGATTAACTCGTTTTTACTCAATTAATTCATTGAAGCAGAAATCAAAGTTGGTATAGTATTGAACTAATAGTATTGAAATATATTAACATTTTTAACTACTTTTTGAAATATTGAGGTCTATGAGATAGAAGAAAGTTTTGGAATCGGCACTTCTAACTAATTTGTTTTAGCTTCAGACAAGCATTTTTTACAAGGGGAAATATAAATAAGATAAGTAAGTCAAATACTCATATTAAACATATTAAATAAATTACTAGTCGTATAAAAAGAATATGTTGGAGTAGTTACTATTTATATAAATAAGATACAATGTATAATTTTTATACATTTCTAATCAAACACTTCTCTAATATTCTTATCAATGAAAATGAAATATTTTACTTTCGTTCTGACCTTCTCATATGATTTATTTGAAGAGTTACAGCCTTAAAATATAGCTTATTAACATGACGCAATTTAACAAGTCTTGGATAAACAGAGACATAATAACCATTGCATGCAATTATCTAACGATTCTTAAAAAGTTCGGTTTCATCAGAACTAAATCCATACAAAATATACAAATTTTAGGGAAAGAGAGGGAGGAACACGTAAGAAATATATCGTGTTTTCTAATGTCGCTCTTTAAAATTGTCTTTAAGGCTCCTGTCTCTGTTGGCGAAGGCACTCACGAGCTAATGCTAATTCTATGGGGATCAATTTTTCTAATATCTCGTTTGCAGTTCGGAATTTTTAAATATTTTTTTTCATTGGATAGCCGAGGTCTGTCACTACATCGCAATTTTTTTACTTTTTATATTTTGGTTACAGATATTTTTTTAGAATGACACTTTCATTTTCAGAACCGGTTTTGAAAGTGAAAGTAACTTTATAAAAAAATATCTGCGACCAAACTCCAAAAAGTAAAAAAGGTGCGATGCAGAGACGGACCTCGGCTATCCAATGCAATATATATATATATATATATATATATATATATATATATATATATATATATATGTGTGTGTTTAAAAATGTTGAAATGCAAACGAGATATTAGATAAATACATCCCCATAGTATTAGCATTAGCTTGTGAGTGTCTTCACAGGCAGGGACAAGAGCCTTAAGATGTCACAGTCTCTGTAAGACTCTTTAAGCTACAAAATTAAATATATATATATATACATATATATATATATATATGTATATATATATATAACCATTAATTAAACATAACCTACCACCATCAAAAACCGTAATATTATGAATTAAAGCTGTAAGTATAAATTTTTTTTAAAATTTATTATAAGAATTATTAAGGAAGAAAAATAAGAAAGTGGACACCGACAAATAATGGAAATGCTTATATATTGAATTACGTTGTCAAGGGCACAGAATTCAATGATATAAGCAAAATGGTTGTTTTCTGTGAGAAAAATAAGCTAAAGCTAAAAGTTATTTTCCCCTGTGCCCAAACAACCATTAAAATCAAGTGAATTGATTAAAAATGAAAACAGAATAGAAACAAATAATATGAAATGGAAAAATCAATAAAACCTATTTAAATATTTATAGGATATAAAATAGAAATAATAAACACCATACCGATTAATATTTCAATATTTTAGAATAAATCCACCCGCACATGGCACACAAAATATCGTAAAGATTAAGGTGAATAAAACAGTTAAGAAATCACAGTAATTGATACCATAGGATGCAGTTAAAACATTTTGAAATAAATGTTAAATAACTTTTAATATAATATAAAATAATATAAATAGAAAGTAATTACATATTTAAAGTGCACTATTAAATTAATTAAAAACTGTTTAACAATATCGTCAAAATTTAGCTAAAAATACCCCCTGGTGTAGTAAATTATAACTGAAATGTAGCTGGAAAAAGTAAAACATAGAACTTATCGAAAAAATACAAATTTTGGTGCTGCCATCTAGTATTACTTTTATGATTCAATTGTCAAAAGATAAACAGTTGTAAGCATTTGAATGTAACAATTGTTTTATTATCAGCAAAACCAAACAAATCCTTATATATAGATATTTATAAACTGAATATAAACCACACAATGTATTTTTAAAAAAACTATTGTTAATAAATTTAAAAAGCACACAAAATATTCTATTAGCTAATTTATTTAAACTACACTAAGAATTTAAATAATTCTAGAAAATCGATAATATATAGCATATAGCTATATGCTATAAAACAAAATAAATTCATTAATAATTAATATAAATAATTATTAAAAATATAAAAATCTTTAATAAAAACTATTATATATAAGATAATTATAAAATGAACAGGAAATAAAAAACATATGGGAGTATAAAGAAGGTAAACAGATACTTAAATTCCGATTACCTAAAAAGCACAAATATAGTGTGTGGATTATTTTCATACATCCATAAAAATCCTAAAAGTATGAATGTGGGACATTCAAAAACATTAAACCGATAATAAATTTTATAACACAAAGTGAAAATAGATAAATATTAAAATATTAATAAGAATAGAGAATAATAATAAAAATAATTACCCATTTTTAATACATACAGTATAACTTTATTTATATTAAATATACTTATATGTATATTAATCACTATAAAAATGGCATACTATTAGTAATTAATATGATATTGTCCTTATTAAATTAAAATTTATAACAAATAATTGTAAATAATATTAAACAATAATTAAGCTAATTATTAATGAAATTCACCAATTACATATAAAATATCAAATCAACATCCTTATAAAATACGTATCAAAAATATAGTAATAATACCAAAAGCCCCCAATTTTTTTTTTAAATTAACCATTGCGTATTATCCAGACAACAACACCCTCCTCCGTACTCTAACATCTACCCACCCATCCAACCTATAATAATTTTTTTATGTTATTTTACAATTTTAATTTTTTATAGAGATTTTTTTTATTTTATAATTTTTTTGTAATTTTGTTTACGCATGTGTTAATTTGCTTTAAAAGATCATGTAAGAAAAATACTAATTGTATATTAATGAATATATGAATTTTTTTGGAAAACCATGATTTAATGCATCATAAATTAGTTTTTTAATATTATTGTTAATTAGAGGAGAAGAACATAAATATTTTATTCTATATAAATGATTAAGTATTATATTTCGAAATACAGAATGCTGTAGACAAGATTTAAAATTTGTAAATGTATTAACTTTGAATTTAAATTCTTTACGTTTGTCATATAAATCTGTGATTGTTTTGTTGTCTTTTATTGTAATTTTAAGATCTAAGAAGTTAATTGTATTGTTAGATAAAAGGTTTTCCGTTCCAAATTAGTAGGATAATCTACTGGAAATTGAGTAATTGCAGAATGATCAGTATCAATTAAAATTATGTCATCAATATAACGATATAAATGTAGATTATTATTAGTAAAATTACGTTCATAATGATATAAGTATAAGTCTGAGAGTAAACTGGATGTACAACCGCCTTGTGGTATACCGACATGCTGTAAATATAAAGTGTTATCTTGCGAGATATAATTATTATAGATAATGAAGTTTGTTAAAGATTTAAAATATGCAATATCAATATTAGATGGTAATTCCAGTTTTTTATAATACTTTTTAAATAATGCATTTATAATTTTATGTAAATCTAATAGGTCTATATTATTAAAAAGATCTTTGAAGTCATATGTCGTTATATTATATACACAATGAAGATTTTTTAAAATATTGACAAGTTGATAGCTATTTTTTATACAATGTGTATTATCATTGTTTGTAGTAAGTACATATAATTGATTAAGAATTTTTAAGAGAAGTTTATTGGCTTTATTATTATATGTATTGCAACCAATAGTTACAGTCCTAAATTTAATTGGAGTTTTATGAAATTTGGGAATAAGAACTAAATATGGATAATTAAAGTTAGTAGATAAAATATTTAATAGTTTATAATAACTTCGAATTTTACGATTATTTACAATTACATTTTCATTAGTTTTTTGAAATGACTTATTAGAAGAAATACAATTTGTAAGAAGTTGGTGATAATAAGATTTACAAATAATAGCATAATTATTAGGAGATTTGTCTATATATGTAATAACGTAGTTTTTTTGTAATTTAGTAATTTGTTGGAAAATATGCTGTGTATTAATAGAAACCAAATCAGCAATATTATTTTTTAAAGCCATAGTAAATTTTTCAACTACTAATATTTTCCACTGATTAAAATATTCAATAGGCTTATTATAAGAGATAGAAATTTTATAAATAAAAATATCAATATCATGTGTAAACTGTTTGATAATAGATTTAACATTAAATTTAGATGGAAGTCTATATTTAGTACCATAACCCATTAGTTGTTTCAATTTAAAATCATTAACAATATCAAGATTTCCAGTGATTATATGTCCATGATCATTGTTTATGTATTTTTTTAGAGTGGGGTCATTGCATTTACACGGAAAATTACTTGCAGCAGATGTATTTTTTGAAAATGTATTGTAGTTAAAAATCTTTCTACCAATTGTATTAGGATATTTAAAGGTTTTTGAGATATGAAGATTATTAATAGGAAAAAAACAATTTTTATCATTAATTATAGAATTGATATTAATTTTATTAAATATGTGATTTGAAAAAGTAATTAACATTTGAGTATTCATGTTTTGAATTTTATGTTTTTTTTTTTTGTAAATTAATATTTAAAAGATTAACCCTAGACATAATGAGGTCAAAATAAATATCAGAGAAATGTTTAGAGAAAGATTTACTTAGAAATACATTTAAATGTTGTACAATCTATTTCTTTTTAATAGCAAAGATGTGTTTTCGAATTAACAACCAGTTATAATTCTCTAAATGTTTTCTTTGAAGATCATTTATATGTTTAGTGATAGATTTTTTGGAAACTACAACTGATGATGAACCCTTTCCTCGTTTATTACGTGTTGTTTTACCATTTAAATTATGATTAACAGTGGGATAAATTGGAGAATAATCAATATTGTTATTTATATATGTGAAGACTTTGACAGGTCTGTTAAATACTTCACTGTTAAGTCCATAAGGATAAATTGTGTTGTAATATTTCATAAATGATGATTCCATATAAAGACGTTCTGATTTATTTTTTAGAATTTGAAGGATTTCAATTGTCGTATTTTTAAATTGATGTTTATGAAAATGTTGAATTTCAGCTGTAGATTGTATATTTTTTGCTTTGTTATTATTAGAGTCTGAACGATGATGATTGATACGTTTGTGAATTGGACCTGATGTTTCACCAATTTATTTCATATTACATAAGTTGCACTTTATACTATAAATCACATTAAATGCTTTACAAAAACTTGAATAATTAGGATCTGAGATAATTTGTGTCTGAGAAGCGTATGGACATGTCTTGCACCGAGCATCATAACACTTACGAAAAAATAAAGGACGAGGGGGAGAGTATAAATGGTCGCTGGATGACGATCCAGGAACAACCCAATTATTGTTCCTGTACCAGGCACTACACTGCATAGATGCAAAGTGTATCTTGCCAGGATCGAGATGTTTACTAAGAACTGCCATATAAAAATTATGTTTGGAAAATGCAATAATTGCCATAAAAAAAAAAGAAAATTTAATAATATAAAAATTAATAATTTAATTAAATTAGTCTTGATTAAATAATAAATCTTGAGTATGAATAATATATACAATATTTACAATACTAGAAGCAGAACGCAAAAACAATCTTCAAATTTACCATAACCAAATAATGATAACCCTAATTTTGTAGACTAAAAAAGCAAGATACCACTGGACTTTTTGATAACAAGTAAGTCAAAAAAAGATCCGCATCTAACATCAAATCCTAGAACAACTATAACCTTGCAAAGACATCCAAAACGCATTCCCAATTAATTTCTCAGATCAAAGTAATATGAATTTAAACTTCTAAAGCATATTAACATTAAATCTATGAATAGAAATAATTATTACTACCATATTGATGTATATATATAAAATGATTATATCTTCAGAATTATGTAAAGCTATAGCAAAAATAGAGAATATATAGGACAATATCATACACTAACCACAAGAAAATACAGATAAAATCATAACTAGAAAATTAAATAACATTAAATAAAGCTATGCAATGATAGGAATGAAAAAATTAATGGAATCCTAAAATAGGTATCAGATAATTACATAGTAGAAATCATATTGATAATACACATAGACAGTGCGCTATTGCAGCAATTATCTAAGCGTATAATATTTAAAAGATTGCTAAATCATTTAGCGACCTGGGAATATATATGAATATATATAAGATACCAAAAGGAAAAAATACTTCAAAATGAATTGTTGACATTCAAAATGAAAAGATATTTAAAAACATCGTAAAAAGCTTACATTCATAATTACTTGCGCAAATGCATCATAGTAATTTGAATGCTAATATATAACCATTAATTAAACATAACCTACCACCATCAAAAACCGTAATATTATGAATTAAAGCTGTAAGTATAAAAAAAATTTTTAATTTATTATAAGAAATATAACCATTAATTAAACATTACAGACCATCATCAAAAACCGCATAATTGTGAATGGATTGACAATAAAATATGCCACAAACCTATAATATAGAACTGCATGTATAAAATAAAGTACCTTATGCTTAATTACAAGAATTAATAAGGAAGAATAAAAAAGAAAGAAGAATATGGGTTCCGAAAAAATTGAAAAACTTATATATTGAATTACGTTTTCAAGAGTACAGAATTCAATGATATAAGCAAATCGGTTGTTTTCTGTGAGAAAAAAGCTAAATCTGAAAAAAAATTTCTCCTGTACCCGAACAACCAATAGAACCAAAAGAATAGTCTTAAGATGAAAACAGAACATTATCAAATGTCATGAAATGGAAAAAAACACTACAACCCATTAAATATTTAATTTATAGCAATAGAAATCTTACACAACTTACCGAATAAACTCCCAGTAGATGTTCAAATTATATTTCCGCACATGGAATCCATAAGCATGATAAGATTAAGGTGAATAAAACAGTTAAGTTAACATAGAAATTAAAACTTATGGAGATTCAGTTAATTCATTTTGAAATACCGTGATAAATACAATTAATATAATATAAATAGAAAACATTTACATTATTTAAAATAAATAAAAACAATTTTAAATCGTTTAATATCAATTTTACAATATTGCCAATATTCAGCGTTAAATACCACCTGGTGTAAAAAATTAAAATTATTACTTTAATAGAAGCTTTAAAAAGACAAAATTTTTGGTGCTGCCATCTATTAATTTATTTTAAAACTATCATTATTCAAATGTCACAAAAAGAAGAACCTAATAAAAGCTAAAGAAATAAAAACCTATCAACTGCATTACTACACAAATCCTAAAATAAAAATACCATACTATATATCATTATTCAAAAAAATTTAAATAAATTAAATGTCAATAAAATGCTTTCAAGATATTCTATTACCAAATCCATTTAATCTACACTGAGAAATTAAAAAAAAAATTAACATTGATAATATATAGAATATATAGACATATGCTATAAAATAAAATAAATTATATATAATAATAATATAAAAAAACCTTAATAAAAGTTTATTGACTTTATTATTATATGTATTGCAACCAATAGTTACAGTCCTAAATTTAATTGGAGTTTTATGAAATTTGGGAATAAGAACTAAATAAGGATAGTTAAAGTTAGTAGATAGAATATTTAATAGTTTATAATAACTTTGAATTTTTCGATTATTTACGATTACATTTTCATTAGTTTTTTGAAAAGATTTATTAGAAGAAATACAGGTTGTAAGAAGTTGGTGATAAGAAGATTTGCATATGATTGCATAATTATTAGGAGATTTCTCTACATATGTAATAACGTAGTTTTTTTTGTAATTTATTAATTTGTTGGAAAAAATGCTTTGTGTTAATAGAAACCAAATCAGAAATATTATTTTTTAAAGCCATAGTTACTAATATTTTCCATTGATTAAAATATGCAATAGGTTTATTGTAATAGATTGAAATTTTATATATAAAAATATCTATATCATATGTAAACTGTTTGATAATAGATTTAACAGTAAATTTAGATGAAAGTCTATATTTAGTACCAAAACCCAATAGTTTTTTCAATTTAAAATCATTAACAATATTAAGATTTCCAGTGATTATATATCCATGATCATTGTTTATATATTTTTTTAGATTGGGGTCATTCCATTTACACGGAAAATTACTTGCAGCAGATGTATTTTTTGAAAATGTATTGTAGTTAAAAATCTTTCTACCAATTGTATTCGGATATTTAAATGTTTTTGATATATGAAGATTATTAATAGGAAAATAAGTTTTTATCGTTAATTATAGAATTGACTAGAAAGGTAGCCCGTCAAAAATGGCGGAAATTTAGATATAAAGATATATACAACTCATGTGCAAGAATATAAGTTTTCTCGCTTGCTCCGCAGTGATAGATGAAAATAACACATTTTAAGAACTAAACACATTTATGAAAAACTGTGTACAGTAGAAGATCACTAATCTGCACAGTTTGGTTCCAAGTGTTATGCAGATTTGAGGCTTTTTGTGGTCATGTCTATTCAATCTTTGTTTACATTTTTTTAAATTCATATATTGGACAATTTAGATTGTTGAGCCTTAAAAATAAATAAATAACACACTTGAAGTAAGGTTAAAAACTATTAAATTACCGTATACAATTTCATGAAATGATATTATATGGTATTATATGTGTGTGCTTCACGATCTTGGTTACGACGTTGGCGAAATTGGCTGCAACTTGTCATAATTCTAATAGTGTGGGGGCCGCTATAACAAAAAAGTAACCAGTTTTTAGTAAAATTTCTGATATAAAATAGCTTTCAAAAACTTGTGTAAAATTGCAGGCCGTTCTCGTGTTATGTCAGTCCTAGGAATAATATTTCTAACACTGAAGATTTTCCATGTATATATGGAATTTAGAAAATCTTCTCCAAAAGAAAGGTCCTGAAATGACATTGTAATTCCTCTAACTTCAATGTTTAATCGGGCCCTGATGTTGAGTACTGAAATCTAATAAATACAGTTATTTTGAATATTACAACAGAATTAAACAGTTAAACTTATTTAACTTAAACCCGCTGTTACTTCCCGATGTTATTTTTTAGTATTAAGAAAGAAAATTATTTAAAATTTTCAAATCATGCATTTATGATTTTTTTCCGTCTTTAATAACTAAATAATGAAAAAATAGGCTTTTGTTCTGAGTTCATAAATATGACAATAAAATAATGTAACTAAGAGACATTGCAAAATTAAATCTTTGTGATTACAAACCATAAACAAACGATACTGCCACCATTTTACCTACTATGACGTCATTAGAATATTACCCATTGATTGTTGGAGGACTTACTTTGTGAATGATTACCTCAATGATTTAATATTTTTCACGTTTCACGATGAATGAATCACTTGTGTTTGTTTAGGTTTATGGAATGAGATATTAAGCTGTGAAACTAATTTCAATTGAAGTTATCCAAGGATATATGTATTTTTAACCGAAATTAAAAACAATGCTTTGATCTCGAAATAAAAAGTTTTAGTTTGTATAATTTGTTATTTCTGTTAATTATTTATTTAAGTACTTTTCCATTATAGCGCATTTTTAAAAAAAGCTTGGCACGATTCGGGCATCAGAAAGTGAGATATGTTGCGAAAATATATAAACAGCTATGAAAACAAATCTAATGAACTTTTATCTTTGTTTATATATGCACTTATATGCATAAAAAATCGTTTCTAAATATATATATTTTTTTTTTATATACAAATTACGGCACAGATTTCAGATATGAACCGGGATACCTAACTGGCGCCAAAATGGTGTTATTTTGCCTGCTATGGTAACCCGACTATTGTTTTTTATTTATTAATAAATTGTTTATTTACTTTTATTTTCTGTTTTTTAATTATATAAACTGCTTTGTTTAATAGTTATTATTCAAACTTTTATTTATTTATAGTTATTTCCTTTTCAAAATGATAGCAAATAATTGAAAAATATATAAGTAACTGGTATCCGAAAGCGAGATTTCTGCCAAATTGGCTTCATAGAAAAATCACGCCAACCCCCATGCGTATATGACATCTGTGCAAAAATTACTTCTGTTTCTTTATAAAAATGGGTAAATAGATTTTTTTATATTAAATTGTCGCCCAGATGTCATATACGCCAATATTGGCGCGATTTTTTTTTTGACGCCGATGTCATATACGCACCGGGTACTTAACTGGCGCCAAAGTGTCGTTATTTTGCTTGTATTGGTAACCCGAATGTTGTTTATTCTGTTGATGTTTTCGCCAAATTGGCGTCGGAAAAAAATCGCGCCATATATGTATTATATGTATCGCGTCGTATATGACATCTGTGCCAAATTGTATACATATGGAAAAAATTGCTTGTGAGTATGAAATAATGGGTTGCCAGAAAATACGTTGGCAAACTTCTTTCTCGCCAAGAAATTTTTCTCCGAAGTATTGTACATAAGCAATGATTGCTAGAAATGCATTTTTAATTATGATATGCGCTTTTATGTTTCACTACATTTATGCATACTATACTGTGTGTATAAATGCTACAGTTCATATGCAGGGCTACACAAAAGAATTCGTAAGGGTTACTGAGTATGAGAGTAAATTGCTTAAAGGTGGTTTTTAAAGGAGTTATGCATTTTTACGCTGAACTGCATTTAGTTTCCTAAGAAATGTTTGTAGAATATAGATAAAATGATATACATGGTCACGCAAAGAATTGGATACATAACAGTCTATGGATGATAATATCTGGAAATGTGATTTCAGTAGTTTTAAGAGTAGTTTAAATTAAATTTTAGCTAAATAGTGGCATGTAATAACGGTACTATTGGCTATGGACGGTATCTGCTGAAATCAATTTTTAAATTTTTTTATGCGTTTTCTAAAATGTTTACTTAGTTATCTTGGTACTTCTTAGTTATCCCGTCGACCAAATTACTGTCGCCAAATTGTAAGATTAATTGCCAATAATGTTTGCCATTAATTAATTAATTAAATGCCAATAATGGCCAATAAAACCATTAATTCGACGTTTTATTTGTATTTTTATTAATGTTTTACTATTGATTTGGCGATTTATATAATTTGGCGAAATTGGTCGAAAGGATCTCTAAGAAGTAACGTTATTTTATTTACCTTATTTCCCTAAATAAGGAAGTTTTGTTAAAGCATTTAGGATGTGTTGGAAAGTGTTTCATATTCTATGCTTAACGCGTGATTTTTCTTTCTTCTTTAGTCTTATTTTGCATTTATTTTATTCTTAATTTTTTAGTCTTATACTGCTTTATAGAAACTTTGGCACAGTTGTCATATACGTTATCATATATTGGAGCGATTTTTTTCCGACGCCAATTTGGCGGAAACATCAACAGCATAAACAACAACATCCGGATTACCATATCAAGCAAAATTACGACACTTTGGCGCCAGTTAAGTACCCGTTGTGTATATGACATTGGCGTCAGAAAAAATCGCGCCAATATTGTTAATAATTGCCAATATTGTTGCCAATAATCGTATATGACATTTGTGCCGAAACCTTAATATTTAATGTTTAAACTCTTCGCTCCACTCCCCTTGCATATAGTACAAACTATAACACGGATAGCGCAAAATAATAGACAGTTTGGTACTTTTCCACTGTAGGGGCTTTGACATTTTTTAAAAAAAGCTTGGTGTAATTTGGTCATCAGAAAGTGAGATTTGGGTACTTTCCCGTTATGCGGACACCATTGTCGCCAAGCGTAATAGTTGGCGCAAAATCGTGAATTGAAGCATTTGAAAAATAAAAGGAAAATCATTGTCGATACTAAAGTGAGCATTTAAAAAATATAACATTTGTAAATTCCAAACTTTTACGAACTATTTCATCAAATCACAAATATATACTTAAAATAAGTGAACAAATAACTGCTATAAAATAAAGCAATAAAATAAAACTCATATTAAACTGCTGGCATAAAATTACAAATATCTTTTAGCATTTTGAAATAATTGGCGCATTAGCATACATTTTGGCATGGTGTCCGTATAACGGAAAAATATCGAGATTTGCTGTCAAATCATATAAACAGCTATGAAACCAAATTTGATGAGCATTTTTGTTTGCTTTATATGTATATTATTGATGTTTTTATGTACAATTTACATCTATTTCTGTATAAAATTAGAGAAATGGCTTTTTTATGTTAAATAAATCGTATAAATATCGGAAAAAATGCATGTGTATATAAAATGAAACAGTGAATAGGTTCCCGGAAAATATGTTACCGAATTTCCTTTTTCGCCAAGGCACCTATACTGGAAAAGTACCTAAAGCACATTAAAATCGCGCAGTTAGGAGCTCACACAGTACACCGTTGTCTATTGGCGGTTATTTTATTAGTAGCATCGGGAGGAAGATGTAAAGATGTACTTTAAATTCTCACCCATAGATTTCGAAAAAATATCTTAAAAGAGTGGAGTTTAAAATAAATTTTGGTGACCTCCATTATGAAAGATTAGTGGTTTTAAATGGGAATTTCGCCAAATTAGCTAGCTATCGCCAAGTTGGCTAACATTTGGCGCTACTGTGGTAACCCTGCATTAATATTTTTCAACAATTACTCATTTCAGTGAGGCGGTCCTACCGGAATAGTGAGGGACACACAGAGACTTGGATTTTATATAAATAGATATTAATTTTATTAAATATATGATTTGAGAAAGTTAGTATCATTTGAGTATTTGTATTTTGAATTTTATGTTGTTGTTGTTTTTTTTTTTTAATTAATATTTAAAAGATTAACCCTAGTCATAATGAGATCAAAATAAAAATCAGAAAAATGTTTAGAGAAAGATTTACTTAGAAATACATTTAAATGTTGTACAATCTGTTTCCTTTTAATAGCAAATATGTATTTTCGAATTAATAACCAATTATAATGCTTTAAATATTTAGTTTGAAGATCATTAATTTGTTTAGTGATATATTTTTTAGAAACTACAACTGATGATGAACCCTTTCCACGTTTGTTTCGTGTTGTTTTACAATTTAAATTATGATTAAGAGTAAGATAAATTGGAGAATAATCAATGAAGTTATTTATGGATGCGAAGACTTTGACAGGTCGATTAAATATTTCACTATTAAGTCTATAAGGATGTTGTAATATTTCATGTATGATGACTCCATATAAAGCCTTTCTGATTTATTTTTTAGAATTTGAAGGATTTCAATTGTCGTATATATATATATATATATAGATGTTAAATTTCTATCTTTTCTGAACATTTTGATCCAATTATTTCCTTGAAATCCCCATTAGAACAGAAATTATGGCTTTTAGAATTATATCCGCTCAATGGCTGAAGCGGCATTTTCGAAACTTTGAAGTCATTTTTCCCCAAATGACGTTTTTGGGCATAATGCGCAGGATATTTCAAAAACTTCTGAATATTTTTCATAAATTTTCAAAACATATGTTTCATGTTAGTCTATAAACTGAACATAAAATATCATTTTTATTGTTCCAAAAAAAAAAAAAAAAAAAAAAATTAGGCTGTTATATTGATGAAATTTTCAAAATTTTGTATTAGCTAAATAAAAATTTGCATTAAAAATATAAAAATGCTTTAAATACAAATTTATTTAGGTTCAGATTAATTATTACAATTTAAAGTATAATTAGGCGCAAAAAATTTCAGTCTAGATGCAAAATTTATTTTGTAATCCTGCGCCTGAGCTATCATACTAATTTTCTGCTTGACAAATGTCTGACAGTTTGGAGCCCCCTATAAATACAAATTCTGCATCTTGTGATTTTTTAAATACATGAAATGAAAGAACATACCTTTATATCTTTCATCCCAATTAAAATTGTGTTTTTAAATCACGTAAATTTTAAGATATTAAATATTGAAAATGGTCTTTCTTCCAATTTTAAGAGTCCTGGGACCCCATAATTTAAAAAAAATAATAAAATAAAAATACAAGCAGGAAGCATGAATTCTGCTTTTTCAGAATTTAGTGTCACCCTAAATGAGAAAAAAAAAATGTATTATTATTATTATTATGAAACGGAACCCGTCAAATTTCGACGAAAGAAAAATTCTAAGAAAGAGCTGTTTCATTAATTTATAATACACTTACAAAATTAGTTATGATAAAAATGCATATGATATTGGTTAATCTAACTCTCAAGCAAATATTATTTAACCAAAAGGTCACTGCTCTTCTATAAAGACACTCCAAGTTTTTGTAAAACTTTGCGCTTTATCAGTGTGATTTCAATTGCGTTATTTTCAAAAGTGAAGCATTTCCACCTGTGAAGAATTTCAAAGCCGCTGGAGTGAAAATGATGCACTTTTACAAAACATATTTCAGTTTTAAGACTTAAAATACACGCTTTTATTTTATATAAAATGGCGTCATTCGCATCCACTGAAGAATTCCACATTTACGATCCAGTCTTAACAATATCTATAGAAAAGTGTGCATAGGACGTCATTATCGCGGAATAATATCGCGGCCCAGCAAAAAGCAATGTCGTCACTCAAGGAACTCGACAAAAAAATCGGGTATTTAATGATTCATATGCCTTCATTTGTTGGTAACATTAATATGGATACTTAAAATTAAGTATAGTTTATAGTAGCTCCATGTTTTATCAGAAATCATTCATTTATATTTTTTTCAAAATAAGCGCTTATTTTAATTACAATTTTTTCCCGTTGTCATGGGAAAATGGTAATAAAAGATATAGTTTCCAGCAATTTTCCCTTTACTTTCCACAGAAATGCAGTACTTGAGTTGCCTACAGAAATGGCATTAAAAACTACAAAAAAAAAAAAATTAATATCTCAAAAATAAATTGAGATAAAGTTTTCAAACAAATTGCAATTTAAAGTACTTTTTTCCCTATACGAAGGTGTAAAAATTGAAAATGTGCGCTCCACTCCCTGGAGCGTGGAGAGTACCCGCACGAACGTGCGGGTTGGACTTTTTCTGAGAAAGCCACACCCGCACGATCGTGAGCTTTTCCTGTGAAAGCATTACTTATAAGATGATTTGGGAAGTATTGGCTGAAATACTGCAATGGAAATCCTTACTGGCTCTAAAAGCCTAAAAAAGTTAATATTCGAGATGTACTTATCGACTTCAAAAAATTCATATTTTAATTAATTTAAAAATGTTTGCCATATTTTTAAAGCTTTTTTATAATATCGGTTTTATTTTTTCTATAAGTCTATAACTTTTTTAAATTAAAATTTAAGAAATGAAAGACATACCTGCGATTGCGTGAAATCTAGGATGAGGTACAGAAATGAACTTCTTAACATCCTACTTTTATTGTTTTTTATTTTTATTTTTTCATTCTATTTGGTTTGGATGTAGAACTTTAGGGAATGAGTTCAGAAGACTTTGATGAGGTAGAATGATCCAAAATTCTCATTTCTTTAGAAATATTTGTAAATTTTTCTTCGTCGAGCTCATCTGAACTTGACTATCATTCTAATAAATCTGTTTCAAATGTTTTGTCCGCAACCTCGTCATCATCCGAGAGATCACTAAATTCAGAGTCTGATTTATTCATCGATTGCAATATTTCTTCTTGTGTGAGAATTCTTTTCGGTTTAAACATCTGAAAAAGTGTTTTATTTTGCTTTGTTAAAAGTTATCAAAGTATTCCATAAAAAATAATAGAATGTATTAGAAAATTTTATTAATTGAAAAGAAAAAAAAAAGTAAAAATTAATTGAAAAACAAAAAAGAAAAAAATAATTCATCCATGACAACACCCAAGAAAATAATATGGCATTAATTATATAATAACATACTTCGTTTTTATTCTGGCTGTCAGCAAAATTATTGTAATAAAAATCAAGATGAACATTCAGAAAGCTCATACCTTTGCTGTAGCACTGACTAACGTAACGCCCAAGTCGCACGGTCGTGCGGTAACGAAATATTGGGTCCTACGAGCAACATAAATAATGTATAATTAATGTTTTTTATTATTTTACACTTATTTAGACATTAAAGCAAAAATATTTATCCAAGCAATTAGAAATCTACTGATAATTACCTTTTTACGACAGATAAAATGATGAGCTGTATCCGTTGTACTTGTAAACAAAGCTAGTCATGCCGGCTAAAAGTAAAACATGTACTACAACCGTCATCTGTTGATAAAAAATTATACTTTATTCTTTTTGCAAACTAGAACAATCGTCCGATTCGGTTTTTTATTACATACGACTGTTTCAGAAGCAAAAATTTACATGAATGTCTAACCCGCACGATCGTGCGGGTTGGGTCTTAAAGGGTTATGGAACGAAGAAGATTGAAAAAATATATTATTTAGTGATGAAAGTATGTTTTGTGTTTCCTATGGTTATCAAGGTATTCGAGTTTGGAGAATGGAGCAAGTATTTGATAAATACTGTCTTAAACGTTCCGTAAAATTTGCTGCTAGTGTTATGGTTTGGTGTTTCATGAGTGCAGAGGGACCTGGAAAGTTAAACATCGTCTATGAAAAGGTTAACTCTCAGATATATCAAGAAATTTTGGAATATTACACGATTCCATCATCAGAAAATTTATTTGAAGATGATTTCGTCTTTCAACAAGATTTGGCGTCACCGCATACCTCGGTGTCAACTAAGAATTGGTTCCGCCAATGCAACATTGGGGCACTTCGTTGGCCACCAAACTCATCAAACCTTAATCTCATCGAAAACTTATGGTGTATAATGAAGAAAAAACTCCAAGAAAATCCTCCTTCAAGTAAAACTGAGTCAATGGCACGTATAAAGTCTATTTGGGCTAATATTGATAGAAATGTTTGTAATCACCTTGTATATAGTATGCAAGATCGATTGTATGCTGTTATGAAAGCTAAAGGGGATGCTACAAAATATTAACTACCATTTACTTCATATTCATAAGATTGCGTAAAATAAAATATTCTAATGTTTTGAACCAATCTAAATTTTATTCTAATATTTTGATGTGTTTCAGAAAGCTGTATACCTAATTTATTGTACTACATTTTATATTTTGTAAATGTTAAAATGTTATTTAAACATGCCAGATTTAATTTATAAGAAATTTAATTGCATTTACTTAGTATCAAAAATAAATAACTGAAAAATAATTTTTTCTTATTACTTTTTCTCTAGCTTATGTAGCGTAACGTTACATTTTAGGGACGACACTTTAATTGTTGCCTGAAAGAAATAGCATATCGGGGGTTAAAAAATTTTAATTTATTTTCACCTGTTTTGTATGAGTTGTTTGACGAGTTACAACATCCAAATACTAATTAAAATTTTAAAATATTGCCGCTTAATGTAAGAGACCTTTTCGAGTCTTAAATAGACGTATTGAAACTTAACAACCGCTATACACAATTATCTAACTATTTTTATTTCTTAATAACTTAACTTTTTATAGAATTAACTGTATGAAAAATATATCGAAGTTTTAAAAATGCATAAAATAAGAGAAAACACGTGAGTGTTTTGTTTGTTTTAACCAAATAACTCGATATTTATAGTAGTATTAGAGTACTAAAACAAAGTAAATACATTTAGCTGAAAGTTATTTCCAAATATATATTTCTTTATAGTAAAATTTATTTTATGCTTTTATAACTAAACAAACTACTATGTATGAGTAAAATAAGAAAATAAATTTATGTACATATTGCACATACAAATCTTAAATATTATTTATGATGTCAACTTTTCTTTTTCGCAACTAATATGTAGCGTACAACAATGAACGAGGTGTCACTGGATGGGATTTTTTGCTCACGTCTGACATTCCATACTGAATATAACTAATATGTAGTGTACAACGATGAATGAGGTATCGTTGGATAGGATTTTTACGCACATCTGGCGTTGCATACTGATTTTTCGTTTTACTTTTATGTTAAGTATCATCATACATACTATTTCTAATGGCAACATCCCTTTTCTATGCACATACAACACGCATATCGATGAATGGGGTACTATACGAAAGGTTTTTGACATAATAAACTCATATTTTGTTGAAACAATTTGTTTAATTAAAAAACTGCAATTAATTACAAATTAATAAAACATTTATCAGAAATAGACTTAAAGATCGCAGTACAAAAAGCTTCGTACGGTTCTACGGGTAAATTATTATTCAAATAATAATTAGCATGTCTACGTAGCTACTATTTTAATAACTGAGGCGTAATTTCTGCTTTTTATATTATTCTAATAAAACAGTTAACTAATTAATTTAGTTTTTCATTTTTATCAAATAACAACTCATCCTTAATTGATAAAAATAACATATTTTACTCTCATATTGCGTATTCTCATATGAAATATTTGAAGAGCATTAAAGTATAGCTCATTAACTTGACGCCACTTACCAAATATTGAATAAACACAACCCTAACAATCACTACGTGCAAGTATCTAACGATTCTTAATAAGATCAGTTCTAAGTCCATAAAAAATATATATCCAAGTTTTAAGGGAAAGGAGAGAGAAACACATAAGTGAGATAACTTTTCCTTTTTTTTTTTTTGACCGATCGACAAAGTTTACTCATGAAATGTATTGGCAAACACAAGACAGCTCCTCATTTTGTACAATGTGGACTTACGGAAAACACATCCTCGTATTTCATCTGCCAAGCACGCTTTCAGGTGGGATTAATACTCACTCATCCATATCTCTGATTATTGTACTTTCAAAAGAAAATAGAGGTGAGTGCTTGCTTACATTAATTAATATGGCAGAACATGGCCCGTTGCCAACCAGAAATTTTTCAATGAAATTTTTAAAAACTAAATTTGTTAAGAGAGGTTCTTATAATTAAAAAATATCTTAAGTAAAACTTCTTTTTTTTATGTTTTGCTTAAAATGTAAAGAAGATGGAGGAAATAATGATTTATAATTAAATATTTTATATGTTTGTAAATGGTTTGATCATCTTACGAAGAAATTTTGTATTACATGTAGTCCAAGTTGTTGATTCATGCGCAGTTATTTTTTATGTTATGCGGATACATAGTCGTAGTATTAATGCCTCTCTGAAACGTGAAAAAATACGAAAAACACATCATGATAATGAAGAAAAAGATTTATTTTTCGTTTATGGAAGTTTGTTCATTTGCTATGGAAGAGATGAACTAGAAATACGATATAGTTACTTTAAGTTAAATGGGATTTAATAGGGTAGACAAGAGCACGTTTGGTACAAGGACGCGTTTTACACACTTATTTTATTTCGCAAACGATACAATTGATGGCACTATTACTCAAACTGGACGAGGGCACATGATTTATTTAAAAAATAACGTCGGTTGCATTTAAAGAATAAAGATATTTTCTTTAGAAGATCAATTATTGTGATTTTTTTTCAAAAGTTTAGTAAATCTTTTCATGCTCACAAAATTTTTCATAGAGTATTTGCTGTATAGTGATAAACCTTAAGAGTGTTATGTTCTGAAAGAGGATATTTTCTCTATATATTAGGCTATCTAATTAGATGAATGCAGTTGAAACGACACATATGAATTTCTTTAAAAGACAAAATGCCGTCAGGTATACTTTTACACATAACGTTAGGGGCATTTTTGCACAGCATGTAAACGTGCCCCAGTTAGCTCTGTCAGCTCATATTCCTTTATGACATGTTATTTTATGAAATATTTTAGCGAAAAATAAAAGAATATTAATAAACTTTATTTGTATAATGGCCTTTGGCTTATTACAAAGGTTGATAATAACATCGATAATAATATGAAAATTAAACATATTGCAAAATATATACCGGCAGAAACTATCTTATTTACAGGGTGGCTACAAAATACTGTTACACTCCAAAAAATAAGAATTAATTTTAATCGTTTGGTAAAACATTTTATTTCTCTATTTCAGCGTTTGGCAATTTTCTATTAGTGCAGACAATCTTTGTACAAAGCAAATATTTAAAATTATTTTAAAGATGGAAGCAAAAAGAATTATGATTAAACACAGCTTTTTGATCGCGAATTTTTCGCAATAAAATCTTTAAGCAATTAAAATACCTTGCAGGGCTTGAATTTCAGGGCGGGATGGCGTGATTCGCGCCCAAAATTTTGATATCCCGCCCAAAAGAATATCGTGGACGGGACGCTCCCGTCCAAAAAATCTTACCATTTTCCAGAAAATTTTGCATTTTGAAATGCGATCAACTCCCGCGAACGCCTTGCGAATTTCCCGATATTTTCACGCTACCGATTGACGCATTTTGCGGGGTTTTTTTACCGCGAAAGATCGTTGAAATTCACGAATTTTTCACGCGACCTATAGACAAATTTCGTTATTTTTTTCTCGAGATCGGTTGACAAGTGTCCGTGACCGATTGGCGAATTCAGGAGCGATTCCGTTACGAATTTTCCGAAAATTATGAAAAATCGGTCATCAGTTTAACAGAAAAATATCGCGAATTTCGACAAATGATCGCCGAAAAAATCAATTTCGTCTATCGTTCAAGGAAAAAATCACCAATTTCGTCGCAAAGAATTGCGAATGAAACGCAAGTTTTGTCAAAGGATCGCGGAAAAACGTGAATTTCGTCAGATCGCGAGAAAAAAGCTCGAAATTCATCAAAGGATCGCAAAAAAAGGAACGCAAATTGCATCAAAGGATAGTAAAAAAATCGTAAATTTCGGCAAAAGAACGCGGAAAAAACGCGAGTTTCGGCAAAGGATCGCGGAATAAACGCGAATTTAGTCAAAGGGCCGCTGAAAAAACCGCAAATCAAAGAATCATTTATCAAAGAATCGCGAAAAAAACTCTAATTTCGACAAAAGATCGCGGATAAAACGCGAATTCCGTCAAAAGCAGGGGGTGATTTTGAGTGAAAAAAAAAATATATCTTCTGAAATTCGCAGCAAATTTTCTGAAAGGTTACAGCAGAGGAGGGGGGGGGGGGAATCCACTCCTGGCACTGTGGGTTTTTTTTTTCTTTTACGCCCCGTTGTCGAAATTTGAGGTTTTTTTCGCAATCTTTTGACAAAATTTGTCGTTTTTTCGCGATCATTTGACGAAATGTGCCGTTTCTCCGCAATCATTTGACGAAATTTGCCGTTTTTCGCGATCTTTTGGGGGAAATTTTGCCGTATTTTCGCGATCTTTTGCGAAAATTTGCCATTTTTTCGCGATCCTTTTGACAAAATTGGCATTTTTTCGTGATTCTCTGGCGTTTTTCCCCGAGATCCTTTGACAAAATTGGTTTCTTTCGGCGAACATTTGTCGAAATTCGCGATATAGTTTATGTTCGAATTTTCGGGTTCATGACCGATTTTTTTTAATTTTCGGAAATGACTGCTTTAATTTTTCGGAAAATTTGGAACAGAATCACTCCTGGTCAAAAGATAGCGGATAAAACGCGAATTTAGTCAAAGGGCTGCAGAAAAAAATAGCGCTGAAATCAAACCGAACAAAAAAAAAGAGTTTACTCGACCTGCAACAAAAAATAATTAGCGCCTGGAGAGGATTTCCCAATCCCTTTCCATCCCCTGCTGTAACCTTTCAGGAAATTTGCTGTGATTTTCCATTTTTTTTTTTTTTTTTTTTTTTTTTTTAAACTCAGAAACACCCTAACAGTCTGTATTAATACAGACATGACAAAATAATTAATGTAAATCTTTAAGTAATACGTAATAACAGTGGGTTTTAGATTTTTTTTTTCTCCCTCTCAAATAGCTCAACTCCCCTCCATTTATAAATGTTGGTAGGGAGACTCCCCTCCTAGGAAAAATTGAATTTCAAGCCCTGCCTTGGTTTTAAAATAATATTTATATATAGAACTATAAATCCATTATTGGATACTAATAGCTGTAAAGATCGACCTAGGTCTGGTCGTCTATGCTCAGTTAGCACAAAAGATCGCATTAAAAAGTTTCGTGAAAAGATACGAATAAATCCACATCGTTCTGCAAATAAAATGGCTACAGAAGAAAACGTGAGTCGCAGAACTATGCAAGTTATTATAAATGAAAACCTGGGTTTTCGCCCTTATCGAAAAAAAAAAAAAGTTCAAGGTTTGATTGCTGCACAAAGAATAAAAAGATTACAAAGAGCAAGAAAATGCTGAAGCGGTATGGTAGGAAAAGTTGACAAAATAATATTTTCTGTTGAGAAGCTATTTTGCACTGAACAGAACAGTGTTATAATGCTAAAAATGTTGTCGTATATTCAGCAATCTTCGAGAATATACCTGAAAGCCTTCGAACTGTTAAGCGCTTTCAGAACAAGAATTCTGCTATGGTTTGGGCTGCAATGTCAAAGAATGGAAAATTGCGTTTGAAATTCGTCGATTAATGGAATAAAATCAATGCGGAATATTACAAACAGGACATATTGGCTACACGTTTATTGTCAACTGCTGACAGGTTGTATCCCATAAAGAATCGGATATTTTAGCAAGATTATGCACCTTCGCACCGAGCTAAATCAACACAAGCTTGGCTCCATGTCAGTTGTCCGAACTTGACCATGCAAGAAGATTGGCCACTTTCTTCAGCGGATCTAAATCCTTTAGATTATTGGGTATGGGGAATTTTAGAGACTAAAGTAAATAGCAAACAACACAGAAGTTTTGACTCTCTCAAAGCTTTCATATTGCGTGAATGGTACCGATTACCTCTTAAAGTGATTCATGCTGCAGTCGGCCAATGGCGTAACAGATTATCTTAGGTAATCGATAAAAAGGGCGGTTGATTCTAGTAAAATTATTTTTCGATAAATTTTCACCTCTGATGTTCACCATATTAGTCTATTTATCATTTTATATTTTATATTTGTAAAATAAAATGACTGAATATTTGTAACAGTATTAATGTTATTTTGTAGTATTAATATTATCTACACCATTACATAACGCTAAATGAATTTTACGAGTTGTAGAGCATAAAAATAAAAATTTTCGACAGAGTTTAATTATTAAGATTTTTCGAAATCTTTATTAATATAGGCCTATTTACTGTAAACAGAATTATTTAATAAATTTTATTAATTAATGACATTTAATATGTACTGAAAGAACATGGAATTTTCAATAAACAAGCATTTTTGTCAATTTATAAAAATCTTTTACGACTATCTCTGACAGTCTTCTTTCCATTCTATTCTTAATTTTTTTGTTCTTTACTTGTTAAAGAAAAAAGTGCTTTTTGCTTGAAATGTAGATTACTTTATCTACAATAATCACAAACAAATCAATTTCACTCTGCGTCGGTGCAGTCGCTATGAACCCACATATCGCCTTCTAAACATCGAACCTAGAACCCCAACCGGAAGTTGAACCTATTCCTCTATGTTTTTGATTATGGACGTCAACTCCCAGTTGAAAATGGGGGATATTCCCCCGTACTGTGATAGCGAATTTCGTACGTTTTTCTCGATTTTTTATAGTTTGCGTGAAGAGCTTATGAATATTTTTCGACGAAATTTAATATTTAGAAGTAATGTAATGGGTCAAAGTTTATATATAATTTTCGAGGTCTGAAGGGATTTTTTTTTTCGATTTTTGCGGCGGTCGTGGTTGCTGTTGAAAAAAAAAATCATACCGAGTCAAATGGCGCACTAATAGCAACAAGCGTTGAACCAGTCCAGACTTGTTCTATTTTGAAATTCGATATTACAACAATTTTTTCAGGTCGAATTTGCATACTAGAACCTTTAATTTCAGCAGTAAAAGGATATCTATCTGCCCAAATTTTCAAAGCATATCTTAACCAGCATGAAATGGTTCAACGTCAGATAACAATACATATTTTGGTACTTTTCGGTTAGCCGGGTGCCAGTGTTATATATACATATTTATATACATATACACATATTGTATATATACACACACATATATATACATGCATGTGTATATACATATATCTATTATTATCTATTATATATATAAAATTCAAACGGAAATTTCGTTCCGAACGCCTAGATTTCGAGTTCTACTGCATGGATTTTTACGGAACTTATACCGTTAGATAGGTATCGTTTCAGAGAAGGTTTTAAGATATAACACATCATTCTACCAAGATTAGTTATAGAATTATGACGGAAAGTTCTGTTATTTTGGACGATAAGGTTTACCATTTTATTTCTTGGCGAAATTTATCGTTGATAAAAAAAATTGAAACAGCTATTACACCTCGAAACATAAAAGAAAAAACTGTTACCAATTTTATTTAAAAGAAAAAAAAAGAAAAAAAATCCGTTTTAATGAGGAATAATATTAAAAAACGAAAACATTTAATTTAAACCTGAAAGAAATATTTATAATGCTTAAAAATTAATTTAATAAGAAAGATTACAATTGATACACAATATTTGGCTGTTTATCGCTTGCGTTAGATTATAGAAACGAATCTGAAAATTTGATTAGATGAAATTTCAATGACATTTTTTTCTTTTTCTTTTTGTTCTTTTCTTTTTATTTTTATCTAATTGTCCCATCATGTGACTTATAGAAGAAACTAGCAGTTGTAATTGTGAGTCACATGTGTAATTACTATTTGTTTCTTTACGATTTTTTATTTTTCTTTTGTCGCCAAACAATGTGATTTTAAGCCAAAAATGCATAAGCTTGACATTAGATTGAGGATGTTCTCACAAATGGGGTTTTTTTAAGTGAAAGAGATCATTTTTTGAGTACATTTTTATATTAAATTGTAACTTATATAAATATCAGTTAATATGTTAAAAATGGAATCGAATACTTAAATTTCAGTGTGAATTTCTGCCAAACATACATATTGTAAAATAATTTCATACTTTTAAAAATGTTTTTCACTGTAATTCCGAAAGTATGTGATATTTATAAACTCGAACTCAGATCAACGAATATTACCCATTTTTTAAAGCAAATGTTATCTATTTTTTATTTCATTTTTTCTCAAGTCATATCGCCAATTTCATTTATAGGAAAATTCACAGCTTCGAAATCTAGGAAATAAAGATTATTTTTAAGGAAATTTATGCATTAATACGTTATTACTATCGAAAAATTCAACATTTTGAAAAAAAAATATTACAAGTCTTTTGTAATTCGTCATTTCTTCTTCGTCTTTCTTCGTACTTTCTCCTCTGTTATGAAATATTTCAAATGATATTGGACTAATTTTCGATCATCGAGTCAGCGCAAAATGGCATATCTAATCTATATATATAAAAGAAAGTCTGAATTTTGTATTAATCAACGCACAGCCCAAACTACTGAACCTAAAGTCTTGAAATTTGGGGTAAAAATTCTTCTTATGACATAGAGTGCCGCTAAGAAAGGATTTTCTAAAATTCCACCCCTAAGGGGGCTAAAAAATCGAACGAACTTTTAAAAAATTCCTTAAAAATCTGATTTTATAGCTATTTTTCAACTGATAACATATTTTGGGGTATTTTTGTATGCTGAATCGAATGGTACTAACTAAATTCTTTTAAGCTCAATAGTTCGCGAGATATTTCACATATTTCTAATTTGGCGATGTATTTGGCGCCAAAACCTCGGAATACCTAACATTATAAGTGATAATTCATCAATATTCATTCATCTTATACATCCGTTACTGTAGAAATGGAAGAAATTCAAATTAAATCTTTTTGTTAAATCTTTTGGTTAAAGAATTGAACCGGCTATATGAGTTTGAAAAAAATAAATAAATACAAACGCCTTGAAAAAAAGAAAAAATATATATTGAATTTATTTAAAATACAAGGAAGCGATCCACTTAGAAATTAACATTATAAAACGAAAATATTTAAAAAATGAAAGCAATGTTTGTACGACTTTAAAAATTTTGTGGTACTTACATCCGGGCCATGTCAGATACAACTGCGCCAAGCATGGCAATTACATTAATTACAGCAACCCTTATTTTTTGTCCATTTGATAGTTTATTTAGTATAGTTTTAAATTAATTTTATTATTATAATTTTTATTTATTATAGTTTATAGTATGTAGTTTTATGTTATTTATTTTATTTATTTATTTACTTAAAACAATTTGCCATTTTTAACAAGGTTGTGTATTTAAGAATGTTAAATTACTTTTTTGAAAGTAATTGGCAAACGATAAACAAGATTGGCAATTGTCAACCATTTTTGGCGATCTATCTCATGGTCCGAATAATGCGTAAGTATTACTTTTTTTAATGGAAGAAATTGGAATTGAAATAATACATCGCGATTTATCACTAGCTTTTGGATAAGAAGAAAAAAGGGGTACTTTTATGTCAGCTGTATCCGTATGTAAATATCGTCATTAGCATTTTTAAAATTGCCAATAGCAGTAGTTACGTTTCGCGTATGTAAATTAAAAACAATTCTTTGTTTTAAATTATGGCATTATTTCCTATTGTTATACTTTTCATCTTTTTCAATGACATTAGTGTAAAGCATGTACTATAAATGAAATGAGTGAAATGTTTTTATTTTGAATGAAAATAATAAAATAAGAATAAGATATGGAAACAATCTTTGTTGATTTATTACTTGCGCCCGGCTGACATAAAAGCATCACAAAAACCATATATTCACCTTTCTTTGGATAGTTGTTCATGGGATAGCTGGTTAATCTTCCATAATCGGATACTTCTTCAATCGGTGTATTAATTACAATATCGAAAGCATCGTTTATGTATGAAGCGAAAACTTCATGATGAATTCTATTACAGATAATCGTATCATCATCATCTACTACATATTTAAAACGGAAATTTGCATTTCATTCCGATTGTTTATAATATTTTGATAGGATATGCCACTATTAGTTAAGTAACGTTTTTGGAACGGTTTTTGTGTATTCAGTTCATTCACTTCAGCTACCACCAATTTTGAATATTAATCACCTTCTTGGGGCCCTTTATGATCATTCTTTAAGAATGATTGGAATTGCTTGCAATTTTCTTTAACACATTTCTAGCATCCCTTGACTATTTTAAAAACTACTAAAAGTATCTTTATGCGCAACTACGTGCCACCTAAGTCCTTGGTCCCTTGGGGCCCGGTACAGGGCCCCTTAAAGTTTTTGCACCATAAATTGTTAATAAAGTGCCTCTTCTAAATCCGATTTTCATTTTTGGAACCTTTTTTCCGTTTAGTTATTCTCCCGTTTCTTTATTCCTGTTAAAATCCTGAGGGCATCCTAGGGTTCCATAGGACACGATCCGGAGCCCCTTGAACTTTTTGTGCGGCATGCATTTTTCACCACCTAATTTTCTCGCATTATCAATGCAAAATTTTAAAATTGAGTCTTGCACTCTTCTCCCCGAACCAACACCCTCTTATTTTTACTGGACCCTAGGGCCCTGTTTTAAGAATCCCTCCCCGAAATTTTCCGCATTTCTTTAAAATTTTCTTTCTTTTTTAAAAGTTTCTAATGATTAATTCATACCCTATGCTTAATTTTGACTAATTGAAGATTTAAAGTGCTAGGACTTGCACCTTTTAACAAGTTTTCATGTTAGGGTCCTGCTCTTTACTATCAGTCGGCCCTCTTCGGGCCCTTTGTTATAGGTTTCTTAAAAGCGGTTCGATTCACTACCTTTCTTTTAGCAGCTTCTTAAGTCTTCCTGCTACTCCATGAATGACAAAAAAATTTCTCAAAATTCAGCTACCACTAATTTTGAATATTAATCGCCTTCTTGGGCTTTTTGTTGCAGCTTCTTTAAAAACTATCAGATTCTATTACATTATTCTTTAACATAGTTTCAGCATCCTCCAGCAAATTTAAAACTAATAAAAAATTTTCTTATACCCAACTACATTCCAGTTAAGACCCTGGCACCCAGGGCCCGGTCTTTCTCTATACCTCAGCTACCATTTTTTTCGAACATTAATCTCCTTTTTCAGCATCAACTTACGTTTACTCACTACAGCCGTAAATTAAAAATCGCGTTAATTTAAAGGTAACTTTAAATAATGGATTTCATCAGCTTATTAAATATCGTGTTAATGTTAAAAGTAATATATGAAATTTACAACGGGAAAAGTCATCTTCCACCGCTGGGGGGCGCATTCTTTCCTCCGATTAGGACTTAATTTCAACGGGATTTGTTTGATTCAACTTACACTACGATTCAGCTTTTTTCTGTATTATGAAATTTTATCTTAGTCTTCAGTTACCATGTTACCAACATTTTCTAACATTCATGATGAATTCTTTTTTTGGATTATATGGGCTTGATTACTACGAGGTTTGGCTCACTCAATTTGGCTTTCAATTGTCTCCGGCACGGGCGAGCACTTCCGGTACATGCTGCCTTAGGTGGCGTGGACCCAGATTATAGGTTCGTTCGGAAAGAAGTTTGTTGGGAACACGCTAGACGCTGTGGAGGGCAATGGGTGCCTCCGAAATTAGGTTAATTCAAAAGAATTTCAAAAGATATAAAATCATACAAACTTCAGTTTTGTTTAAGGTTATTATTTACGGACCCCGGGCAACGCCGGGCGGGTCTGCTAGTATAGTATATGAAATAAAGTCTGGATTAGGGGACTAATTAACGCACAGCGCAAACTACTGAACCTAAAATCTTGAAAATCGTGGTAAAAATACTTCTTATGACATAGACTTCTGCTAAGAAAGGATTTTCTAAAGTGTTACTCCTAACGGGTTTTGCAAGGGGAGGGAAAAAATTCCTTAAAAATCGGATATTATAATTATGCGTCAAACGATAGCATATTTTAATGTAGTTTTGTATGCTGAATCGAATTGTACCAAGTAATTTTTTATAAGTCCAACAGTTCATGACACATTTCATATTTTTCTAATTTGGCGGTGTCTTTGGCGTCTAAACCTCAAAATATCTATCATTACATCCGTTACTCTAGCAACGGAAAAATTCTAATCAACTCTTTTGGCTAAAGAATATAAACGGCTCTATGAGTTTGAAAAAAAAAAATACAAGCATCTTAAAAAAAAAAAATATATATATATATATATATATATATATATATTAGTGATTTTATGTAAAATAAAAGGAAAAAAATTACTGAGAAATTAGCATTATAAAACGAAAATGGAAAAGGTACTACTTAGATATTCCGTCGACTAAAAATCTATCGTCAAACTATAAGATTAAATGTCAATAATGGTTGATCGTAAATCTCAAATTCACTTGATTTTAAACAAGCTACACGTGTTTACATCATCAAGTGATTTTAATTTCGACGTTTTATTTGTAAATAATATCATGAGACGAAACGCAATTTTTCACCTTGATTCAACATAAAATATATAATATGAACATTAAAAATTCCACGATTTTACTTAAAAGGCGACTAATGTAATGAAAAATATGTTATAAGTTTAAAATATACATTTTATTTAAAAACTTCTTAGTACTTTCAAACCTTCCAGGTTCATCATCAGAGTACTAAACATTTAGATTGCACATTGCAGCATGGAGGATATAATGCATAACATGGGGCAATACACAGTTTTAAAAAAACTGGTTTATTGCTTCAGGTTAAACTGAGACTTCAAAATACATTTTCTTTAAATAATTTAAAAATATAGATGAGGAAAATTCTGTGATCGGAACTCTCACCATATTGGCTCTTTCTAACGAGAATGCTCTGATACAAAATGAAATATCGTATACTGTGCTATCATTCTTTACCAAATCCTACTGTGAGGGATAATCTTGAGTTAGACCGTAACAGCTGAAATTTTGTCTGCACATTAGAAAACATAATAGCACAATGGCGTTCATATCGATTCAGCACTGCGGAAGGACATTCAGTTAAAGGTCTTATTTCTTTAAATCACAAGATCAAATTCATCATTCGTTTGATTCAAGGTTCACTTGGAAAAATGGACCAGCGCAGCGGGCATAGCCTGCTAGTCTATTTATATTTCCGAACATCTAGATTTCGAGTTCTACAGCATGGATTTTGACGGAACTTATACTGTTAGATAGGTATCGTTTCAGGGAAGGTTTTAAGCTATAACACATCGTTCTACGTATATTAGTTACAGAATTATGATGGAAAGTTCTGTTATTTTGGGCAAAAGGGTTACCATTATTTTATTGGCAATGAATTTTATTGATAAATGAATTGAAATGGCGGTACATCTCGGAAAAAAACTGTTACTAATTTTATTTAGAAGAAAAAAGAAGAAGAAAAAGGAGAGAATGAAAAACAGTTTTGACGAGTGGAAATATTATAAAACGAAAATATCGTGCAAAGTTTTTTTGTTGCTTTTCCAGTATAGGGACCTTGGCGAAATAGAGAAAATAGCGGAGAAGGAAATTTGGAAACATTTTCTGGCAATCTATTCGCTGTTTTATTTCATATACATAAGCATTTTTTTTTTTTTAATGTTTGTACAATTTATTTAACATAAAGATGCTATTTATCTAATTTTATACAGAAACAGAAGTAATTTCTATATAAAAACATTAATAATATACATATATAAACAAAAAAAAATTTTCATCAAGTTTGTTTTCTTAACTGTTTACATAAACTGGCAAAAAAATCTTACTTTCTGATGCCCGAATTGCACCAATCTGTTAAAAAAAACGCCAAGGCACCTATAGTGGAAAAGTATCCAATTTAATTGCAAACTGTGCCAAACATTGTGACTTGCTATTTATTGAACGCGAATTTCTTTTGGCATTAATTATTATTTAATCGTATCACTGCAAAAAATTTGGTACTACTTAGTTATCCCGTCGACCAATTTCACCAAATTGTATAAATCGCCAAACCAATCGCAAAATTAAACAAATTCACAAAATTTTTATTTTAAATAACGAAAGAACAAATGAATTAGTATATCATTAATAAAATTACAAATAAAACGTCGAAATAAAAATCCCTTGATGATGTAAACACACGTAACTTACTTAAAAGGTCAAATGAATGTCACATTTACGATCAACCATTATTGGCATTTAATCTTATAGTTTGGCGATATATTTTTGGTCGACGGGATAACTAAGTAGTAAAAAAAAAATTTAATTTACTATTTTTTGAAATTGAAAGTATTTTTTATTAGTAAGTAAAATTAAGTTATAACTTCATTTTTCGCTGATTAAAAAATGGAAATGTTTACTGCAATGCTAAGAGAGACTTAAAATTTCCTGTGCGTAGTTTAAATGGCGATTTTGAGAAAAAAAATTTATAATATCGGAATCCACACCAAATTGGCTCATTTTACCGATAATGTTTTGGTTCAAAATGAAATACATTTGCTGTAGACATAATAGTAAATCTCAATACTGACCGATAGAAAAGTCTTTAAAATTATTCAGCAGCGACAAAGAGAAATAACTTGCAGTTTCATAAATTTTAAGAATCAATATTCTTATCTATGTATCTACTACTGCTTCTACTATATATACGAGAGTAAAATGGAAATGGGAAATTCGTCCCGACTGCATACAACTTGAGCTCATCAGAATGGATTTTGATAATCGAAATGATAGTTACATAATTTTTAGGGACGATTTTAGCATATAACATATCGTTCTACGTTGCTTATACATAGAATTATGCTTTAAAGTTATATAATCAGATGAACACGATCATGAAAGATTGGCCTTTTTAAAAGTTTCAGCCGAATGAATTTCGATTGAATTTGCACTGTTAGTTAGATAATTTTTCATGCAGGGTTTTAGTATATACTATATCTGCATTGCTTAATAATAGAGATGTGGTGGAAAGTTGTATAATCAGTTGGACCCGATTATGAAAGTTTAGCATTTTTAAAAAGTTCTACAGAACGGATTTTGATAGGAATTCCATTGTTAGTTAGATACCTATTCAGATATGGTTTTAGTATTTTGTATATTTTTCTACGTTGCTTAGTCATAAAGTAATGGCGGAAAGTTCCATAATCATGTGAAACCGACTATGAAAGATTAGGCTTTTCAAAAAGTTCTAGATAGCGGATATTGACAATATTTGCTTTGTTGATTAGACAATGTTTGGGCGGGCTTTAGTTTATTGCATATCGTTCTACGTTGCTTAGTTATAGAATTATGGGTGAAAGTTCTCTAATCAGATGCACCCCCATATGAAAGATCAGCCTTTAAAAAAAGTTTTACTGGATGGATTTTGTCAGTTTGTTTGCTTGCATTATTAGTTAAATAATTTTTCAGGGTTTGTTTTATTATATTGCATATTGACTATCAATCTTTACCAAATTCTACTGTGATTGATCAACTAAAACGGTTAATACCTTAATAGCTGAAAATTTGTCTGCACATTAGAAAATATAATAACACAAGGGCGTTCATACAGTTTTGCGCAGTGCGAAAGGACATTCTAGGTAAGGTTCCATACTGCTTTAAATCACAATGTCAAATTCACTGATGCATTTTGTTTGATTCAAGGTTCATTTGGATAAACAGACCAGCGCAGCGGGCTCAGCCTGTTAGTCTATTATATATATAAAATCCAAACGGAAATTTCGTTCCGAACGCCGAGATTTCGCGTTCTACCGCATGGATTTTTACGGAACTTATACCGTTAGATAGGTATCGTTCCAGGGAAGGTTTTAAGCTATAACACACCATTCTACCTAGATTAGTTATAGAATTATTACGGAAAATTCTATTATTTTGGACTTTGTTACTTCATATTTCCTTAAATATCTGGGCTCCTATTGGTCATAGAGCTTAGATCTCGCGCCAAAAGTAGCTCCGAAGCACCCAAGCAAACTTTTCCCCGAGATTATTTTGCCGTCTTCCGATTTCCTCTAACTCTATTAGGGGCCCGCGTAGAGCCCCTTTAAAATATTTTTCGTAGTAATTTCAGTAATTATCTTAAATTATTGGTTAAGACCGCCACCCTCCGGATTCATGTATCTACGGAAAGGTTGCATGAAGGAGTTTCGTTCAGATACGCTTTCGTTAAGAATAGAGTGCGCTCCCTGGTGGTGGAATGTGGAACTAACATAACGCGATATTGTTAAAATTAGGAAATCTAACAATGCGATCTGTTTTAAACTCTGAGATAGTTCATAACACATAATCTATTATCTATTCTATTATATATATATATAATCTATTATCTATTCTATTATCTATTATATATATAAAATCCAAACGGAAATTTCGTTCCGAACGCCTAGATTTCGAGTTCTAGTGCATGGATTTTTACGGAACCTATACCGTTAGATAGGTATTGTTTCAGGGAATGTTTTAATCTATAACACATTATTCTACCTATGTTAGTTTTAGAATTATGACGGAAATTTCTGTTATTTTGGGCGATAAAATTACCATTTTATTTCTTGGCGAAATTCATCGTTGATAAAAAAAAAATTTGAAACGGCTATTAAACCTCGAAAAATAAAAGAAAAACTGTTACTAATTTTATTTAAATGAAAAAAAAAAAGAAAAAAAGAAGAAGAAAATCCGTTTTAATGAGTGATAATATTAAAAAATGGAAACATTTAATCAAAACCTGAAAGAAATATTTGTAATGCTTAAAAATTGATTTAATAAGAAATATTACACTTGATACGCAATATTTGGCTCTTTATCGCTTGCGTTAGATATGGAAACGAATCTGAAAATTTGATTAGATGAAATTTTAACGACATTTTCTTTCTGTTCTGTTCTTTTCTTTTTTTTATATATCTAATTGTCCCATCACGTGACTTTTAGAAGAAACAAGCAGATGTAATTATGAGTCACATGTGTAATTACTATTTGTTTCTTTACAATTTTTTATTTTTCTTTTGTCGCTAAACAATGTGATTTTAAGCCAAAAATGCATAAGCGTGACATTAGCTTGAGGATGTTCTCACAAATGGTGTTTTTTTATTTGAAAGAGGTCATTTTTGGAGTACATTTTCATATTCAATTGTAACTTATATAGATATCAGTTAATATTTTAAAAATGAAATCGAATACTTAAATTTCACTGTGAATTTCTGCCACACATACATATTGTAAAATAATTTCATACTTTTTAAAATGCTTTTCGCCGTAATTCCGAAAGCATGTGATATTTATAAACTCGAACTCAGATCAACGAATATTACCCATTTTATTTAAGCAAATATTATCTATTTTCTCAAGTCATATCGCCAATTTCATTTATAGGAAAATTCACAGATACGAAATCTAGGAAAAAAAGATAATTTTTAAGGAAATTTATGTTTTAATACGTTATTACTATGGAAAAATTCAACATTTTGAAAAAAAAAAAATTACAAGTCTTTTGTAATTCGTCATTTCTTCTTCGTCTTTCTTCGTACTTTCTCCTCTGTTATGTAATATTTCAAATGATATTGGACTAATTTTCGATCATCGATTCACCGCAAAATCGCATATCTAATATAGTATATAAAATAAAGTCTGGATTAGGGGACTAATTAACGCACAGCGCAAACTATTGAACCTAAAATCTTGAAAATCGTGGTAAAAATACTTCTCATGGCATAAACTTCTGCTAAGAAAGGATTTTCTAAAGTGTCACCCCTAATGGTTTTTGCACGGGGAGGGGAAAAAAATCGAATATCAAAATTATGCGTCAAATGATAGCATATTTTAATGTAGTTTTGTATGCTGAATCGAATGCTACCAAATAAATTTTTATAAGTCCAACAGTTCATGACACATTTCATATTTTTCTAATTTGGCGGTGTCCTTGGCATCTAAACCTCAAAATATCTATCATTACATCCGTTACTCTAGCAACGGAAAAAATTCAAATCAACCCTTTTGGCTAAAAAATAAAAACGGCTCTATGAGTTTGAAATAAAAATGCAAGCATCTTAATTTTTTAAAAAAAATAGTGATTTTATGTAAAATAAAAGGGAAAAAATTACTGAGAATTTAGCGTTATAAAACAAAAATGGAAAAGGTACTACTTAGATATTCCGTCGACCAAAAATCTATCGTCAAACTATAAGATTAAATGCCAATAATGGTTGATCGCAAATATCAAATTCACTTGAATTTAAACAAACTACACGTGTTTACGTCATCAAGTGATTTTAATTTCGACGTTTTATTTGTATTTTTATTAATGTCATACTAATTTATTTGTTATTTCGTTATTTAAAATAAAGATTATGTCAATTAATATAATTTGGCGAATGGTTTGGCGATTTACATAATTTGGCGAAATGGGTCGACGGGATAACAAGTAGTACCAATGAAAATATTTAAGTATGAAAGCAATGTTTGTAACGACTTAAAAATCATTTTCATATATATAAACTCGGTTTATGGCGTCAGATGCCATCATCCGAAGAATCTACAAGAGTCTTTTTCCATTTTTTCCGGTCATAGGTTCCTCAATGAAAGAAATTGGAATTGGAATAATATTGTGCGATTTATAAATTGCTCCTCGATAAGAAGAAAAAATGGGTACATTTATAACAACCGTGCGCACATCTCGCTGATAGCATTTTTAAAATTCCCAGTAGCAGTAGTTACATTTTGCGTATGTAAATTAAAAATGTTTTTTTGCTTTTAATTATGGCATTATTTCCTGTTATTGTTTATCTTTTCAGTTTTTTAAATGAAATTAGTATAAGGCATGCATTTTAAATTAAATGAGTGAAAGGTTTGTGTTTTAAATGAAAATAATAAAATAAGAATATGCTATGAAAACAATCTTTATTGATTTATTACCTGCGCCCGGCTGACATTAAAGTATCACAAAAGCCACATATTCACTTTTCTTTGAGTAGTTGCTCATGAGAATTCAAGTTAACCTTCCGTAATCTGATACTTCACATATTGGTGTATTAGCTTTAATGTTGAAAGCATCGTTTTTGTTTGAAGCGAAAACTTTACTATGAATTCTATTACACAAAATCGCATCATCATCATCTACTATATATTTACAACGGAAATTTGTATTTCATTCCGATTGTTTATAATACTTTCGTAGGATATACCACAATTAGTTAGGTAATAATTTTGGAAAGGTTTTAGTGTATACATATTGTTCAAGGGTACTTAGTTATAGAGCAACAGTAAAAGTTCAAAAATTAAGTGAACCTGATTATGAAAGTTTAGCCTTTTTAAAAAAATCTACAGAACATATTTTGTTACAAGTGGCCCTGTTGCATGATTTTTAGGAATGATGTTAGTATATACGATTTCATTATATGTTGATTAGTTACAGAGGTATTAATTCCTGTTGTCATAACCGTCTCATTACCCGACCATAAGTGCGCTGTTTATAATCAACTAAAACAATTACTTCTTAATTGCTAAATTTTGTCCAACGCTTAAGATAACATTATATCGCAATGGCGTTCGCATCGTTTTCAGTAATGTGCAAGGTCAAGCTGAAGATCCATATTGTTTAAAATACAAGTTCAAATTCACCATTTAGTTTAATCCAAGGTTCATTTGGAAATATTGACCAGCGCAGCGGGCATAGCCTGCTAGTCTATTATATATATAAAATCCAAACGGAAATTTCGTTCCGAACGCCGAGATTTCGAGTTCTACCGCATGGATTTTTACGGAACTTATACCGTTAGATAGGTATCGTTCCAGGGAAGGTTTTAAGCTATAACACATCATTCTACCTAGATTAGTTATAGAATTATTACGGAAAATTCTATTATTTTGGACTTTGTTACTTCATATTTCCTTAAATATCTCGGCTCCTATTGGTCGTAGAGCTTAGATCTCGCGCCAAAAGTAGTTCCGAAGCACCCAAGCAAACGTTTCCCCGCGATTATTTTGCCGTCTTCCGATTTCCTCTAACTCTATTAGGGGCCCGCGTAGAGCCCCTTTAAAATATTTTTCGTAGTAATTTCAGCAATTATCTTAAATTATTGGTTAAGACCGTCACCCTCCCGATTCATGTATCTACGGAAAGGTTGCATGAAGGAGTTTCGTTCAGATACGCTTTCTTTAAGAATAGAGTGCGCTCCCTGGTGGTGGAATGTGGAACTAACATAACGCGATATTGTTAAAATTAGGAAATCTAACAATGCGATCTGTTTTAAACTCTGAGATAGTTCATAACACATAATCTATTATCTATTCTATTATATATATATATAATCTATTATCTATTCTATTATCTATTATATATATAAAATCCAAACGGAAATTTCGTTCCGAACGCCTAGATTTCGAGTTCTACTGCATGGATTTTTACGGAACCTATACCGTTAGATAGGTATTGTTTCAGGGAATGTTTTAATCTATAACACATTATTCTACCTATATTAGTTTTAGAATTATGACGGAAATTTCTGTTATTTTGGGCGATAAAATTACCATTTTATTTCTTGGCGAAATTCATCGTTGATAAAAAAAAAATTTGAAACGGCTATTAAACCTCGAAAAATAAAAGAAAAACTGTTACTAATTTTATTTAAATGAAAAAAAAAAGAAAAAAAGAAGAAGAAAATCCGTTTTAATGAGTGATAATATTAAAAAATGGAAACATTTAATCAAAACCTGAAAGAAATATTTGTAATGCTTAAAAATTGATTTAATAAGAAATATTACACTTGATACGCAATATTTGGCTCTTTATCGCTTGCGTTAGATATGGAAACGAATCTGAAAATTTGATTAGATGAAATTTTAACGACATTTTCTTTCTGTTCTGTTCTTTTCTTTTTTTTATATATCTAATTGTCCCATCACGTGACTTTTAGAAGAAACAAGCAGATGTAATTATGAGTCACATGTGTAATTACTATTTGTTTCTTTACAATTTTTTATTTTTCTTTTGTCGCTAAACAATGTGATTTTAAGCCAAAAATGCATAAGCGTGACATTAGCTTGAGGATGTTCTCACAAATGGTGTTTTTTTATTTGAAAGAGATCATTTTTGGAGTACATTTTCATATTCAATTGTAACTTATATAGATATCAGTTAATATTTTTAAAATGAAATCGAATACTTAAATTTCAGTGTGAATTTCTGCCACACATACATATTGTAAAATAATTTCATACTTTTTAAAATGCTTTTCGCCGTAATTCCGAAAGCATGTGATATTTATAAACTCGAACTCAGATCAACGAATATTACCCATTTTATTTAAGCAAATATTATCTATTTTCTCAAGTCATATCGCCAATTTCATTTATAGGAAAATTCACAGATACGAAATCTAGGAAAAAAAGATAATTTTTAAGGAAATTTATGTTTTAATACGTTATTACTATGGAAAAATTCAACATTTTGAAAAAAAAAAAATTACAAGTCTTTTGTAATTCGTCATTTCTTCTTCGTCTTTCTTCGTACTTTCTCCTCTGTTATGTAATATTTCAAATGATATTGGACTAATTTTCGATCATCGATTCACCGCAAAATCGCATATCTAATATAGTATATAAAATAAAGTCTGGATTAGGGGACTAATTAACGCACAGCGCAAACTATTGAACCTAAAATCTTGAAAATCGTGGTAAAAATACTTCTCATGGCATAAACTTCTGCTAAGAAAGGATTTTCTAAAGTGTCACCCCTAATGGTTTTTGCACGGGGAGGGGAAAAAATCGAATATCAAAATTATGCGTCAAATGATAGCATATTTTAATGTAGTTTTGTATGCTGAATCGAATGCTACCAAATAAATTTTTATAAGTCCAACAGTTCATGACACATTTCATATTTTTCTAATTTGGCGGTGTCCTTGGCATCTAAACCTCAAAATATCTATCATTACATCCGTTACTCTAGCAACGGAAAAAATTCAAATCAACCCTTTTGGCTAAAAAATAAAAACGGCTCTATGAGTTTGAAATAAAAATGCAAGCATCTTAATTTTTTAAAAAAAATAGTGATTTTATGTAAAATAAAAGGGAAAAAATTACTGAGAATTTAGCGTTATAAAACAAAAATGGAAAAGGTACTACTTAGATATTCCGTCGACCAAAAATCTATCGTCAAACTATAAGATTAAATGCCAATAATGGTTGATCGCAAATATCAAATTCACTTGAATTTAAACAAACTACACGTGTTTACGTCATCAAGTGATTTTAATTTCGACGTTTTATTTGTATTTTTATTAATGTCATACTAATTTATTTGTTATTTCGTTATTTAAAATAAAGATTATGTCAATTAATATAATTTGGCGAATGGTTTGGCGATTTATATAATTTGGCGAAATGGGTCGACGGGATAACAAGTAGTACCAATGAAAATATTTAAGTATGAAAGCAATGTTTGTAACGACTTAAAAATCATTTTCATATATATAAACTCGGTTTATGGCGTCAGATGCCATCATCCGAAGAATCTACAAGAGTCTTTTTCCATTTTTTCCGGTCATAGGTTCCTCAATGAAAGAAATTGGAATTGGAATAATATTGTGCGATTTATAAATTGCTCCTCGATAAGAAGAAAAAATGGGTACATTTATAACAACCGTGCGCACATCTCGCTGATAGCATTTTTAAAATTCCCAGTAGCAGTAGTTACATTTTGCGTATGTAAATTAAAAATGTTTTTTTGCTTTTAATTATGGCATTATTTCCTGTTATTGTTTATCTTTTCAGTTTTTTAAATGAAATTAGTATAAGGCATGCATTTTAAATTAAATGAGTGAAAGGTTTGTGTTTTAAATGAAAATAATAAAATAAGAATATGCTATGAAAACAATCTTTATTGATTTATTACCTGCGCCCGGCTGACATTAAAGTATCACAAAAGCCACATATTCACTTTTCTTTGAGTAGTTGCTCATGAGAATTCAAGTTAACCTTCCGTAATCTGATACTTCACATATTGGTGTATTAGCTTTAATGTTGAAAGCATCGTTTTTGTTTGAAGCGAAAACTTTACTATGAATTCTATTACACAAAATCGCATCATCATCATCTACTATATATTTACAACGGAAATTTGTATTTCATTCCGATTGTTTATAATACTTTCGTAGGATATACCACAATTAGTTAGGTAATAATTTTGGAAAGGTTTTAGTGTATACATATTGTTCAAGGGTACTTAGTTATAGAGCAACAGTAAAAGTTCAAAAATTAAGTGAACCTGATTATGAAAGTTTAGCCTTTTTAAAAAAATCTACAGAACATATTTTGTTACAAGTGGCCCTGTTGCATGATTTTTAGGAATGGTGTTAGTATATACGATTTCATTATATGTTGATTAGTTACAGAGGTATTAATTCCTGTTGTCATAACCGTCTCATTACCCGACCATAAGTGCGCTGTTTATAATCAACTAAAACAATTACTTCTTAATTGCTAAATTTTGTCCAACGCTTAAGATAACATTATATCGCAATGGCGTTCGCATCGTTTTCAGTAATGTGCAAGGTCAAGCTGAAGATCCATATTGTTTAAAATACAAGTTCAAATTCACCATTTAGTTTAATCCAAGGTTCATTTGGAAATATTGACCAGCGCAGCGGGCATAGCCTGCTAGTATATATATAAAATCCAAACGGAAATTTCGTTCCGAACGCCTAGATTTCGAGTTCTATCGCATGGATTTTTACGGAACTTATACCGTTAGATAGGTATCGTTTCAGAGAAGGTTTTAAGATATAACACATCATTCTACCAAGATTAGTTATAGAATTATGACGGAAAGTTCTGTTATTTTGGACGATAAGGTTTACCATTTTATTTCTTGGCGAAATTTATCGTTGATAAAAAAAATTGAAACAGCTATTACATCTCGAAACATAAAACAAAAAACTGTTTCTAATTTTAATTTAAAAAAAAGAAGGAAGAAAAAAATCAGCTTTAATGAGTGATAATATTAAAAAAAAAAGAACATATTTAATTTAAATATGAAAGGGAATGTTCGTAATGCTTAAAAAATTACTCAGTTAAAATATTGCAATTGAAATAAGATTTGGCTCTTAATCTTTTGCGTCAGGTTAAAAAAAAATGCTTCTGAAAAATTGATAGGATGATATCAAGGAAGTTTCGATAAGTGCATGCTCAGAAATATTTGAAAAAATTATACAATATTCTTCTCATGAGGAATATATAGAATATTCTTCTCGTGACATATAATATGTTTATAAAACAAAATCAGCAGAACCTCGATTTAGCGTTTGTAAAAAAATAATGAAAATTTAATTTTTTTGGCGATTTAATGCTGGTTGGCGGCACAATAAAGTTTTGAATGAAACTTTTTTTTTATGATAAATAATTTTTAAGTAAAAACTTTTTCTACTCTTCATACGAAGATAGTTAGATTAGCTTTAACTTAAGTAAATACATTTTTATTACTACAGTTTTGTCATATACCTTTATATGTGTATATATTAAAAGTTTATTATCGTAATTATACGGTTTAAAACAAAATTTCAGTTTATAAATTTTTCCAAATTCAAAATTAATGTCCGATTCGGAACATTGGCAATTTGACTTCGATATTGTTAGTGTCAGAAACAAGAAATGAAGGTTATTGTTGCCATGGAAACAAGCATTTAATATAAAATGTTTAATGGTAGCATTTTTAATTAGCCAGCTACTTTTAAAACAAACTTAAAACGGTACTACTTGATTATCCCGTAGACAAAATAACTATCGCCAAACTATAAGATTAAATGCCAATAATAGCTGATCGTAAATTTTACATTCACTTGACATTAAACACGGTACACGTGTTTGTTGCGTCATCATGTGATTTTTAATTTCACTTCTATTTGTAATTTTATTAATGTTTACAAATTTATTTATTCTTTCGTTGTTTAAAATAAAAATTTTGTCAATTTGTATAATTTGGCGAGTAGTTTGGCAATTTATAGAATTTGGCGAATAGTTTGGCAAATTATAGAATTTGGCGAATAGTTTGGCAATTTATGTAATTTGGTGAAATTGGTTGAATGAATAATCAAATAGTACCCTTAAAACATTTCCAGCCGGTGAAGCCATGTAAAATTAAATAACTACTGCAACACGCAATTTGTATATATTATATACGTTTAAAGATTAAAAAAATAATACGCAAATCCTTCGTTTAAGTTTAAATTAATTGAGTTTTAAGCATTTAAACACTTATTTAACAAGCAATTTTCAAATGCATTTAAATATCTTGCATTTGGGATGGAAATGTGTTGGCTAGCCAAATAGCGTGGAACGTTCGTATTTTTTGCGCCAAATACTCGAATATATATAGATTTTTTTCAGATTTTTACTGAGATTCCGCCGCCAAATTTGACTGATGTTTTACTACATACATGAGTAGTTTTAAAAGCATTTTTTTTTTCAAAATAATTTGAGTATGCTCTTTAAGGAGACCTTCCTTGTGGTAACAATTTTGTTTTTGATTTGTTCTTTTTTATTTCTAACTCTTCCATTATGTGACTTATAGACGAAACTAGCAGATGTAATTGTAAAAATTATGGTATTTATGATTTACATGTTATATGTTTATTTGTGATTTTTGAATTCACTTTTGTCGCCAAACAATTTGATTTTAAGCCAAAAAGACGTAAGTGTGAATTGGGTTCAAGCGATGTTTACAATAAAGGTGATTTTGCAAGTGTACAAAAGCATTTTTTTTTTTAGTATTTTTTAAAATTCAAATGTACAATATATAAATAGCAATTAATATTTTAAAAATGGAGTCAGATATTTTAATTTTAGTATAAATGTCTCCCACACACGCACATACATATTGTAAAATAATTTAATTTTAGACATTTAAAAAATTTCTCATCATACTTTACTGCGAAAGCATGTCGGTTTGTTTTACCCAAATTTGTCACTTTTATAACCTCCAAGCCAGATTAGCTAATATTGTCCATTCTTTTTTTTAATAAAAAACATATCGCCAATTTCCCCTGTACAAACGTTCAATGCTTGCAATGTTAGGTAGTAAAGATTATTCTTAAGAAAATGAAAACAATTATGCGTTATTTCTATCACGAAAAAAGACATTTTGCAATAAAAATTGCTTTCTGAAATCACTTTTCGATATTCCATTCCATTCGTCATTTCTTTTTTTTTTTTTTTTTTTTTTCATATCTTCCTTTCTTTTAGAAATGTTATAAAAAGATATTGGATGAATCTTCCATAATCCGCCACCTTACAATTGACGAATTTACTATATAGTGTTGGAAGATTCGTTTATATCTGAAAGGAACCGTGGACGGTAAATCCGATTTCAGAAGATTACGCGAAATTTGTACTTTTAGTAATTAGCGATTAGTAAATTTATGTTTTTTTATTATGGAGCAAACGGACAAAAGAAGATTTACTAATAGATATTTTTCATGTGCAGTTATTTTACTATCACTAAAAAAGCATTAATTTGAATGTACAAAAAAAAAAAAATGCCAAAGGTGGCCAATGGAACAATATTTGTTCATTTAGCCTAGGTTTTTTTTTAAAAAAAGTACCTCAAATTCAATTAAAATTTCAATCATTATAAAATTTTGGCTCATGCACAGCCCGAGCAGCTGATCGTAGTGACAAATTTTAGGTTTATTTTACTATCACTAAAAAAGCATTACTTTGAATGTACAAAAATAAAATAAAATAAAATAAATAAAAACTTTCAAATGCCAAAGGTGGCCAATGGAACAATATTTACTCATTTACCCTAGGTTTTAAAAAAAAAAGTACCTCAGATTCAAATAAAATTTCAATCATTATAAAGAAATTTTAGCTGATGCACAGCCCGAGCAGCTGATCATAGTCACAAATTAACGTTTTTAATTTTATTTAGGCAACAAACTGATGAATAATGACGTCTTGAAAATAAAAGCATGTTTATTTCTCCGTCTTATTACGCTCATTAGAGAAATGCGAAAAAATCTTCGGTTTGCCAAAAAGATCACAACTAAAAATTTTGCATAATTAACTTTATTTATCATTTCCAAAGAGTTTTGATAGTGAAAGATCTAAAATTCAAATAACAGCAATTTGACATTATTTAATGGAATGTAGTTTGGAGCGTAATTAACTCTGTTTTGTAGCTAACTCTGGTACGTTTTTAGCCATACCGTTACGAACATTTCTAACGTTTCACATCAATCTTGGTTGTGGATCCGATTACGGATGATTGGGAAGATTTTATTGAATGAAAACTAGAGGTTTAGTTTTCTATTTGAATTAGTTATCGAGGTTATTTTCCTAGGTTAATAGTTGCATGATTAAAACTGGTATGTAAAAAGAAACGGCAGTTAAAATGACATTACTTTAATTTTATTCACACAATTCCGCTTTAAATATCCACTTTTACATGATTCACATATTTTAAAATATAAAAGTTAAATACTGTTTTGATTGTATTTACTCTACTGGAAATCGAAGATAAGAAACTGTAGAGAAAACCAGGCAAAAAAAGACGTATATTACCAAATATAATGCAACGCAGAGAGATATTGTATTTATGTTATCAGATCCGCACAAAGTACCAAGCTGAGAGGCCCGGAGTAAAAGAACTAACAAACGAAAGTGAATAACCCGAACATTCTTTAAGTTAAATGGTCAATCTCTGCAGTCATTGTAATCCTCTCTTTTTTACCCGACTACGGCAAAGCCAAAGGAGGGTTATGATTTTGACAGGCTATGTATGTATGTATGTATGTATGTATGTATGTATGTATGTATGTATGTTCATCTGTTCCCTCGTAACTTCTAAACCACTAATCAGAATTCGACAAATGACATATCATTAGAAGCGTCTTAATTGTCCGCTGGTTATAGGCTATATAGATTTTCACCAAATTCAATGTGGCGCCTTCTAGCGGACAAAATATACAGAGTAAAAAAATAAAGTTAAGCTAGATATGCCGTGTTTGGTATCATTTTAAAGCGCTTCACTTGTACATTTCGAATATATATATATTACTAGCATTTGCTTGTGACTTTACTTGCATTTATGGGCTAATTGCATATAATTCACATCTTTTCGTTCTTAATTTCTTTGGTACTTAGTAATCAGAATAAGACCACTGCAGTGCCATTAGAAGGGTCTTGATCTTGATATTCTGTTGGTTGTGAGCTATAAAGTTTGTCACCAAATTTACTATTATGCCCTCTAGCGGACAAAAAGTTGCTTAAAAATCCACATGACAGTCAATCGTTAGCAGAATTAGATAGATTAAGAAATCTTCCTAGGTCATCTTAATACATGAAACCTTCAATCTACATTACACATTTACACATTACACTAACGACCTCATCCACTAATCGGTCCATTACCCATTTGCTGCCATCGACGGATATGTGCGTCACTACTACCAAATACTGGAAGCGTCATACGTCAAAAAATAAAGTTAAGATAAATATGCCGTGTTTGGTATCATTCAAAAGCGCTTTACTTGTACATTTTGAATATATCTATATATTACTAGCATTTGCTTGTGACTTTACCTGTATTCATGGGGTACTTTTATACTTTTTCAGCGTAGTTTTTTGTCGTAGTTGGGTTTTAGTTTTTTTACTTTATTAGTAGTGTGGTGATATGATCGTAATGGCCGCATTTCCCTCCCAAACTCTACATGATGTACTAAAGAGTTGCTTCTGAATTGCCCGTATTTCGTCTAACGCATCAGATAATATAATAGCGCAATTGCGTCCGATGCGTATTCAGAAAATGCGGAAGGACCTTCCAGGTGATATTAGTGGTCCATAGTGGTCCATATTAATTTAAAATACAGGGTCGGATTTTCCATTTCGTTTAATTGAAGGTTTATTTGAAAAATGGTCCAGCGCAGCGGGCTCAGCCTGCTAGTATGTATATATAGCACTGGCGCCCGGCTAACCGAAAAGTACCCATATTTTTCATTATAACCAGCCCACCATTTTACATAGATTTTACATATTAGCACCAAGATTTTACATATAAACTATCTCCAAATAAATTATAAATTGTACAATCTAGGTAATATCAATATTTGTAAAAAGCAAAATTTTTCACGTTTTTTGATGTATTACCCTTTGATTAGACTTCATAACTAAATTCCTCCCCTCTCCCTGGTTTTAAGACATTAATTGACAAAAAATTTGAAGTGTGATTAAAAAAAAAAAAAAAACCACATAAGTTAACTATTTATTTTTTGTTTCTAAAATGCATAATTAAGAAAAAATACGCTTTTTGGAGTGTTAACATGTATGAGATAGAAGAAAGTTTTAAGACTGGCACATCCGACAAGTTTTGTCTAGTTTTCGAATTATTTTCTAGAAGTTAATATAAACATGCTTTCTCGACTATTGCTAGCATAAGGATATTAATGAATAGATTGTTTAACTTCTTCAAAATCATATTTGCTGATTAGTTACCAAAAAAAAAAAAAAAACTTTTATAATTCTTAACGTTGCTATGGAAATTAGAACGTGATAGATATGAAAACCCATTCGGGGTTAATAATATAGTTCTGGTAATACACGGTGTGTAACATTTCAAAATGCTGTTAATAAAATAGTTAGGCTTAGTGTCAGTTGTATAAAATAAGATTTCGGTTATAAGTAGGACTTTAAAGATACAACTTAAAGATAGAAATTCATAAAACTCGCTGAAAGGTAAGTTTTTATTTTTATAAGTTTTATGTACATTTTAACATTACTTTTCCTAGTATCTTGGTATTTATATGAATCGTGCTGCTGGTATCGTTTGTTGAGTGATTTTTATTATAAAAGTAGTTCTATTTATAGATACAAAATGCACATGTTTATTAACTGTATTTACCATTAATTATACTAAATATTAAATGTTTGGTTACGGACCTATTTTTAGGTGCGTTCGTAATTATATAAATACGCAGCACCTATAGTCGTCGTCTAGTTCGTCCGTCTGTCCGCATATAACAGCGCAAAAACTACCCTACCGAATGGTTTGAAATTTAATATATATAATCGTTGCAGAATTTTGTCGAGTCATTTCAAATTTTATGAAAATCGAATCAAAACTTAAAAAGATATTAATAAAAGTTTTCTTCATTCTATTTAATTCTATCATACGTAATGAATTCATTGATATCCTATGATAGTTAAGGATTCTAGGTTGCCATGGTGATGACGTCCTATTTATGATGTAGTCCTATTATTTCCGTATTTTTGAATTTAATATGTATATATAATCGTAACAAATTTTGTATTCATGTATTTTTACATAAGAGTGCAACAGCTATTGCACCAAGATCTGAATATTTATAAAACTAATTATAGTACGAACGTACCTAATTTGCCGTATTTGAAGTACAATTTCCGACTTTTTTCATCTTGTTTATCAAATAATCAACACTGTAAAAATATATACACTGGTGACCGGCAAAAACAAGTTTTCAAGCCTAAACCGAATTTCTGTTCTTTTTCGGTTTCAGTCGAAAACGAAAACAAAACTTTCTCAGAATGAAATTTTAAAATACTAAATACTACATAAATACAACAATGTTATTAATTTAGTTATTTATAAACACATACCACCTCACAAAGACGCTTATGATTATGCGTATATTTGTTTAAAATAAAATACAAAAATGTTATTAAATTGTTATTTTGTATTGTTTTATAATTAATAATCAAAAGCATTTCTACATCATTAATTATGCAGTAATTTAAGTACAATAAAAAGTTTAAAAACCGAGATCAATTTTCATTGTTCAGAGCATTTAAAATATTTGACGTTTAAATGAATCAAAATAAGATATCAAGATAATTGTTTTGTAAGATATCCAGGGTATCCAACTCGGCTTCCGGAGTTACAGAACATGATGCCGAGGATACAGAACATGGGTGAAAATAATTTTTTATTCAAATCTCTAATAGATTTTTTATAAATTGATAAACAGTGTAAAATAAGAGATCAAATAAAACAAAATGTTTTGGATTGCGAGGTCACAATATAATTACTATATTAAATACAGGTCCGTAACCAAAAGTTTAATATTTAATACACTTAATGGTAAATACAGTAGAATCTCGATTATCCGAAGTAAATGGGACCGACCATCTTTCGGAAAATCGAAATTTTCGGTTAAAAATATATAACGCTTTAACGCTTAACAAATAACGCTTAATAAATAACGCTTCAATTTTAAGAAGATGGACAAATATATGCGCTATTTCTTTTTTGGTAATAAGTGCTTACTAAAAAATAATTTAATAGGAAAATAGAAACAATAATAAATTACCTGAATTTTCATTTTGAAATTAAGTACCTATATCACAAGGGTTTGATACCAAGTTTAGTTTGTGGCAGTTTCGATTGCCTTTTCTTTGCAGCTCTATCACAAAGTTTTTTTTAATAGTATGTGAATTCTTTTGAAGGTTATTCACTTATTAAAATTTCTTAAGTGTATTTTACTATTCATATAAAGTTAGCATTCTTATAACAAAAAAAAAAAAAAAAAAGGATGAACAAGGGGATTTGAAATGTGTACTATTTTCCGTAATTAACAAAGCTATGTAGTATTTATCTTCTTTATTTAAACGCAGCTTTAAAAAGGGATTTTGCACACGAGAAATGTGATAGTAAAAGAAAAGCTTTAAAAATGCATTTCGGTTAACCGAGAGTTTCAGTTAAAAGAGTTTCGGATAAAAGAGGTTCTACTGTACAGTTAATGAACATATGCATTTTGTATCTAAAGGGTGATTTAAAAAAAGTTTACAAAATGACATGGTAGATCAGGCATACAACAAGTATAACAAATCACAAAGGAACATAGGGTCACAAACCACATATTTAGTCTTAAAGATAGGGTGTTTCATCCAAACTGAACTCGGGTTGACGAAAATAATTTCGAGAAAAATGAAAACATTGAAAGGAAAATGCAATGATATGTATCTTGTTTTGTGTGAAATGCATAACAGTTTCAGTTTCAGGCCAGGCGGGGAGACCCCACCAATATGGTTTTAGCTCAACAAGCCCCGCCCAGCAGAATAACTACCATGATAACGGGCCGCTGCCGAAGCCAGGGCCCGGAAATACCTTCGTTGAAAAAGACCCCTATATATTAAAACTTACAAAATTATACAGAAATGTTACAAGTGGCAGCCCAGTTATATCCCAGGCGTGCTGGACTTATCATTATACAAACTTATGTACATTACAGATTTTGAAGGAAAAAGAAAGAAAAAAAAAGACAACCTCATAATGCAGTATTATACATTGGTGGACAAGTAAAAAACAATAAAAATACACTAAACAAAAGAAGTCCAGATGTGAACCAAATGTGGAAAATCCACTTAAGAGCTCACTGCAGTCACAGATAAAAAGAAATAAAGATGGCCGCTGGCATTTTAGCTGAATTGAAAGGATGGTCTAAATTCAAATGATTGACAAGCGAGCTCTTCCAATCAGCAAATGGCCAATTATCTGGCACGATTCCAACCCCCCACCCCACTTCGGCTGAGCGCTACATGTGATAATTTCCAGTAGGTTTCAGGTGTAGAGGATTTTTTTTTTCAATTGTCTTCGCTTTACAAGCGTAGATCAAAGCCCACTGTTTTGTGGAGACTCGATAACGGCAAAAGCCGTAAAAAGAATTTTAATCTGTTTATGATAAAAGTGCAAAAATTAAAACGATTTGGCTTTCGGTTTTTTTCTTTTTTTTTTTTTTTTTTTTTAGGTTTATTTTACAGCTTTTACAAACATAAAATTGAAATTAGTGCAGTATAAAAACTATTTTATTTCACATAAGGCAATTACATTTAAAATCAAGGGGGAGATATTGAATGAGGGGGGAAATATATCAGGTACAAATATTCTAAAATAACTATCTTTTTTGCGAATTCTTTTTAGAACATAAAATTTATGAGATTTATAAAAGCTAAATAACATTGAAGGTTAAAAATAAGATGTTCATAAAATTAGGAGAGGAAAAGTTAAACAAATAAACTGTATATTTTGTACTGTACATCTGTAGAGGGGGTATAAATCTAAATCCCAGCGTAGTCATTTATAGATATAGTACACAATTTATTGTTGTTAGCACTAAAATATGCGACAGAAAAAATAAAGTTTTCCAAATATTAAAAACTTTGTGTGATGTTAGCAGAAAGAAGGATGGCAAAAATTTTAGTGAAATTTTCAGGCAGAAGAAAATTTAGATTATGGATTATTTTTACAAGAATGTTATAAAACATAAAGGAGTTTTAACAATTTGAAATTTTAAGTGCACAGGAGTAAATTCAGGTGTGTGGGGGGGGGGGGATTTCTGAGCACTAAGTATTTTTTAAATGATGCGGTCAAATAAGAATGTTTTTTGTAGCGGTTCGTAATCTAAATAACACTAAAATACTTTTATTTTCATTACATTTTTCCATTTTTAACACTTCCCAAGAAAGTTGAAAAGTGTTTATGGATTGAGTTTGTCCGTCCGTCTGTCTGTCTATCCGTGCTCTAACTAGCGTAAATATAGTCGGATTGCCATGTAATTGATATACGATATTGAAAATCATCATGGTATGTTCGGTGCACCATTCATGGTTCATTTACAGATGCACTCAAAAGTATTCGCTACATTATGGTCTATGTGTGTGGGGGGGGGATTATTTAGGATGTATTTTAATAGTGTTACACAATGTTAAACACAGTTAAATTTATGTACATTGAGACACACTTTAAAATTGTTACTATAGACTATGTTATGTGTAATGCTTAAAGTACGAGTGTAGGGGACTCAAAAGTATTCCGTTATGTTATAGCCCGTGAAGAAATATCGTTTGCGGCGTATTTGATTGATATTACTCTGTCACAAAGATAATGAAATTGATATGAATTTCTGAGGTGTCCTAAGCCTACTTTCTGTACAACATGAGCATTTAACAATTATTTACGGGGTCAGACAAAAGAACTTGGTTCAATATGGTCTACGAGAAAAACTGTTTGTAGCGTATTTTGATCACGTTACACTATTTCAAACATGACGAAATAGATACACATTACTTTGATTTACTACAAGATGCTTACATTCGAATATGGTCTGCATTTCATTTAGCGTTCATTTACAGGGTATATAAACATAAAATTTATTACATTAAACATTATTAAATTACATTAAACATTACATAAAAAACATTATTAAATTACATTAAACAATTACATTAAACATTAAAATAATTTATGTATATAAACATAAAATATTTTGATACAATACTGTATCCGATATAGCTATTAAAAATTAATGCTGAAAGTACATTTTCAATTACAGAATGCGTTTTTAAGTTTAACTAAATTTTTGCGCACTACGTGGTGTGCACATATTTTACAAACCCTATACAGGAACACACAAAAGAATTCGTAACCATTGCTGAGAATGAGTATGAATTTCTTAAAGGTGTTAGGTTTTTTTTAGTTATAAATGTACAAGCTCAACTACATTTAATATGCTTAGAGATGTTTGTATCATACAAATAAAATCCTATACAGGGATATTCAAAAAACTGGATACATGGGCCGCCGATAGAAAATAATTCCTGCAAGTGTGATTTAAGTAATTTTGAGCATGATTTTGCATGAATTAGATTTCAGCTTAATACTGTTTGACGTGTATAAAAATTTCTATATACAGAAATGCACAAAAGAATTCAAGTATGTTTCCGTCTATAAGTAGAAATTGCCGAGGGTGAATTTTCAACTGTTTTATGTATTTTCTTACAAAACTAAATTTTAACATAGTATGTAGAATCCGTACAAATATATGCAGTACAAATATATCATATACACTGCCTCATATGAGCTGCATATATCATATGAGCTGCACAAAAGAATTTGAGTACCTTCCAGGTTATGGGTGCAATTGTTGAAATCTGCTTTTCAAACGTGTCATAGGTATTACAAATGTTTAGTTAGATATCTTCTTTACTTTATTAAACGGCGAAGTTTTGTTACAGTGTTCTGTAAGTGTTGGAAAGTATCGACGTAGACGCATGATTTTTGTTTTTTCTTTATGGACATACTCGGTTCAGTCGATTACTCAGGCACCTTTGGTATCTACGTTTGATGGTTCTTTCTGAGCTAGTCGGAATAAATTGATTTCGAAAGGTTTGAGAATTTACTTGCACGTTGACGAGAAACCACAATATTTTCCTTACAAATATCTCTCTAAAGACATTTTCCTTTGAAAAATACAGTTAAAATGTTTTTTATGCACAATTAAATGTACACCTATCGCTTTATTGTTAACACTTTCGTACATAGTTGAAATGATTTAGTTAATATTATAGATAATAAAGATTTATAATTAGGACGAAAAAAAAGTAAAAATTAAAAAGTTTTAAAGACTGTAAATTAGATTTTTTAGCTTCATGAGTTGAGGGTAAGACAAATCAAGAAACAGATTTTTTTTTTTGGCGGGGGGGGGGGGGGGGGATTTAATAGATGAACGATTATGTAACTTATTAAAGATTTACAAATAGGGCAAAAACATTGCAATTAGGAGTTTTAGAGACTTTAAATTTTATGAGCATGGAAATAATGGGGGGAGAAAAGAAAACGTCAATTTTATATGGGGTGGAAGAAATTATATAATCGATTATTTATTGTTCAATATGAAACAGATAAAGCTGAAAATGTATTAAAAAAAGACTTTCAAAGATTTTAAACTTAAATAAGGGAAAGAAAAAAAAGGGGGGGATTTTATTTGATGACTTATTTATTTACCTTAGTAAAGAATAAGAAATAGGACAAAAAAAGACTAAATTTTGTGTTCTTGGTAAGGGTAGAGTCAGAGCAAGCGTCAATTTTTGTGGGAGAGGAGTATAGTTATATGATTATTTATGATTACAATAAATTAACAGATAGAGTACAAAATTATATTAATACATGGATATTATTCCAGAGAGAAACATTCGCCTTGCATACAATATTTCAAATGAAAATCAAATTTCAAATTTCAAAGTAATTGCTTAAAAGGCGCAAAGGCCAACATAGAGAAAAAGATTCCAAGCCGGGACCCGAACCCGGGCCATCAGTATAGCGCACTGACGTTCTACCGACTAAACCACTTGGAACGATACCTAGCTCGGAAAATTTCTCACTATTATATGTTGGAAAGGCTACAAACGCAGCACAAGATGGAATATTTATCGTGAGTCACCGACCTGGGACAAACACGAAACATAATTAAATCCAGCATCGATAGAAATTATATTAATACATGGAAATTATTCCAGAGAGAAACATTCGCCTTGCATACAATATTTCAAATGAAAATCAAATTTCAAATTTCAAAGTAATTGCTTAAAAGGCGCAAAGGCCAACATAGTGAAAAAGTTTCCAAGCCGGGGCCCCACCAGTGGCCGAGAGGTTCTGCGTTCGAAGCTGGTAGACGGGAAGTGCTGGGTTCGATCCCAATCGCGCCCGTCGGCCTAATCGTTCGGAGTTTTCGTGGTTTTCTTCGAGCCGTGGATTTTCCATGTGTAAATATGGATTAGGTTCCCTTAGAAAGACCCCCACGGAGGGCACTCCCCCCCGGGCCTATATCCCTCGTGTAGATAATCGGCCGTCAAAAAATCAACCAATCCAAGCCGGGACTCGAACCCGGGCCATCAGTATAGCGCACTGACGTTCTACCGACTAAACCACTTGGAACGATACCTAGCTCGGAAAATTTCTCACTATTATATGTTGGAAAGGCTACAAACGCAGCACAAGATGGAATATTTATCGTGAGTCACCGACCTGGGACAAACACGAAACATAATTAAATCCAGCATCGATAGAAATTATATTAATACATGGAAATTATTCCAGAGAGAAACATTCGCCTTGCATACAATATTTCAAATATTGTATGCAAGGCGAATGTTTCTCTCTGGAATAATTTCCATGTATTAATATAATTTCTATCGATGCTGGATTTAATTGTGTTTCGTGTTTGTCCCAGGTCGGTGAAATATTGTATGCAAGGCGAATGTTTCTCTCTGGAATAATTTCCATGTATTAATATAATTTCTATCGATGCTGGATTTAATTATGTTTCGTGTTTGTCCCAGGTCGGTGACTCACGATAAATATTCCATCTTGTGCTGCGTTTGTAGCCTTTCCAACATATAATAGTGAGAAATTTTCCGAGCTAGGTATCGTTCCAAGTGGTTTAGTCGGTAGAACGTCAGTGCGCTATACTGATGGCCCGGGTTCGAGTCCCGGCTTGGAATCTTTTTCACTATGTTGGCCTTTGCGCCTTTTAAGCAATTACTTTGAAATTTGAAATTTGATTTTCATTTGAAATATTGTATGCAAGGCGAATGTTTCTCTCTGGAATAATTTCCATGTATTAATATAATTTCTATCGATGCTGGATTTAATTATGTTTCGTGTTTGTCCCAGGTCGGTGACTCACGATAAATATTCCATCTTGTGATGCGTTTGTAGCCTATCCAACATATAATAGTGAGAAATTTTCCGAGCTAGGTATCGTTCCAAGTGGTTTAGTCGGTAGAACGTCAGTGCGCTATACTGATGGCACGGGTTCGAGTCCCGGCTTGGAATCTTTTTCACTATGTTGGCCTTTGCGCCTTTTAAGCAATTACTTTGAAATTTGAAATTTGATTTTCATTTGAAATAGAGTACAAAATGTTTTTAAAAAAGCAATGACTTTTAAGGTTAAAATTTTGTGATCTGAGGGAAAAAAAAGAGGAATAAGCAGAATTAGTTCTTTTTTTGCGGGGGGGGGGGGGGGGCGGAAGTTTATCGGCGACTTATTATTTACTTACCTTAGAAAATATTTACAAATAAGTTAAAAAAAATAATAAACGAAAAAAAATTAAGGACTTTAAATTTCAGATGCTTGGTAAGAGGGAGAGGCGAGGAGGAAATACCAATTTCAGTTGGGGTTGGGGGGGGAGGAGAAATTTTTATGATCGTTTGTTTATTGTTAAAATAAAGTGGCAAATTGAGCAGAAAAGATTTAAAAAAATTAAAGCGTTTTAAAGGGTTTTTATTTTAAAATATGGGTACCGTGGATGAGGGAGCAAAAGGGAGAAATGACATTTTCGATGGAGGCAATTTACAAGAACTTTTAATGAAATGAATATGGTGAAATAAATTGATAACGAAATTTATGACTGACTATTTATTGTTAGTTTAAAGTAACAAATAAAACAGAAAATTAAAGAAAATATTAAGGAATTTTAAAGATTTTAAACCTTGATACTGTAAGGGGAGCAAAACGGGAAACGAAATTTCGGAAGAAGGGGAGACAAAGAGTGCAAGATGTTTGGATAAGAATATGGTGTGCATCGAATTTATTGTTCATTTACAGGGAAACATTAGGGATGATTGCAGATAGTGAGTTTTAAATTATGATATGTTTGATTTATGATAAGTTATGGTATAAGTTAAGTTAAACTAATATTTTTGCACAGGCACATAGGTGGTGTATATGAATTGCATAGAATATAAAGAGTGATCAAAGGGCTCCAATGTGATGTATCTCATGAGGGTTGTCGAAAAATGTTAGAAAAGTACCGGCATATTATACTATCAGCTAAATGTCCTGTCGGCTAATCGTCTTTTCGGCTAAATGTCCTCCCGGCTAATTGCCACGTTCGGCCAGTTGTCTGTCGGCCAATTGTCTGTATTGCTGAAATTATTGCTATTCCGTTGCATAGACACTACACAAAAAATTTCATCAGTAGTACCGAGAATGACTATGAATTACTTAAAGATGTTTTTTAATTTGATTTATGCATTTTCAAGCTCAACTACTTTTAGTATAGATGTTTGACCCGTAGCCGGTCGCAGACATTTAGCCGACAACCAAATAGCCTTCAAGACATTTAGCAGATTGCAGTTAGCTGAGACGTGCATTTAGCCGATACGTACATATAGCCGACAACACAATTAGCTGAAATTTACATACAGCATACAGGACAATTGATCGAAACGGACATATAGTAATAATTTTAGCAATACAGACAATTGACCGACAGGCAACTGGCCGAACGTGGCAATTAGCCGGGAGGACATTTAGCCGAAAAGGCGATTAACCGACAGGACATTTAGCTGATAGTATAATTAGCCGGTACTTTTCTAACATTTTTCGACACACCTCATGAGATACATCGCATTGGAGCCCTTTGATCACTCTTTCATATTATGTACCTCCCGTTCCCCCTCCCCCAATTTGTATCACCGGGAGCATTTTTCTGACTTTTCCGACATCCCTCAAGTGATATATCATTGGACTGGGCAGCCCTTTGATCACTCTTTCATATTATGCACCTCCCGCTAGGTTACAGTTAATTTGCAGTTTGGTTACAATTGCGATTAGTTACTCTTAGATTACGGTTAGGTTATAACTAAGTTACGTTTAGGTGATAATTAGATTACACTTAAGTTACAGCTTGGTCATGGTAAAGTTATGTTACAGTTACATAACATTTAGCATATGATTAGGTTATAACTAGGTAAACGTTATTTACAGTTAGATTATGGTTAAGTCCCAGTTAGGTTACATTTAGGCTACAATTAGGTTACTGTTAGGTTTTAGTTTGGTTACGGTTACTTCATAATTAGGTTACACTTAGGTTACGTTTAGATTATGGTTAGGTAACTGTTCGGTTATAATTAGGTTACGTTTAGGTGATAATTAGATTACGCTTAGGTTACAGCTTGGTCATGGTAAAGTTGTGTTACAGTTACATTACTGCTAGCATACGATTAGGTTATAATTAGATAAACGTTAGTTACAGTTAGATTACGGTTACGTCCCAGTTAGATTATATTTAGGCTACAATTAGGTTACTGTTAGGTTTCAATTAGGTTACGGTTACTTTATAATTAGGTTACCGTTAGGTTACGTTTAGATTACGGTTAAATAACTGTTAGGTTACGTTTAGGTGATAATTAGAATACGCTTAGGTTAGAGCTTGGTCATGGTAAAGTTATGTTTCAGTTACATTACAGTTAGCATACGATTAGGTTATAACTAGGTAAACGTTAGTTACAGTTAGATTACGGTTACGTCCCAGTTAGGTTACATTTAGGCTACAATTAGGTTACTGTTAGGTTTCAAATAGGTTACATTTAGGCTACAATTAGGTTACTGTTAGGTTTCAGTTAGGTTACGGTTATCTTACACTTAGGTTACGTTTAGGTTACAGATAGATTATAGTTACGTTACAGTTTGGTATTGGTTAGGTTACAGTTACGCTACAGTTAGTTTATGCTTAGGTTATAATTAGGTTAAGATCAGGTTACAGTTACGTTACAGTTAAGTCGGATGAATATCCTGTCGGATGAATGTCCATGTCGAATAATTATCCTCTGTTGGCTAACTGTCTTGTCGGCTAACAGTCGCTGTCGGCTAAACATCCTGTCGTCTAATTGCTGTCTGCTAAATGTCCCGTCGGCTAAGTGACATTGTAGCATATAAATAAATAGGGATATGACAAAAAACTGGATACATGGCCGTCCATGGATAGCAATTCTTAAGCTAATGTTAGCCTTAGAAGTGTGATATCAGTAATTTTCAGCGTATTTATTTCTGAATTAAATTTCAGCTCAGTATGTGGCGTGTATAAAAATTTATAAGGAACATACAGAGCTTCACAAAACAATTGAAGTACGTTTCCGTCTATTGTTAGGAATTAATAAATGTGTATATTCAAATGTGTTATGTGTTTTTCTAACTGAACTAAAAATGTAGGAAAGGGTTCATAATCCATACTTGACACATGGTTTTCCTTTCTTGTCTTATTTATTTTCAATAATTCATCTTCTTATGTTTTTGTATTTCTCAGTTGCAATAATCATGATTTTTAGGGTTCCGTACTTAAAAAGTAAAAACGGAATCATTATAAGATCACTCCTGTGTCTGTCTGTCACAGCCATTTTACTCGTAAACTACGGAACGTGGGAAGTTCAAATTGGGAGATGTAATAAAGACTATTGACCCACATATTTACAGATTATTAAACATTCACAAATATATGTGGGAAAAACGTAGAGGGGATAATTAGGTTATTTAAAGAAGAAATATATTTTCTTTGTGTATCGTTTGGGGTATCGGTTAAAAGATTCCGTAACGCATAACTCAAAAATACATTTCTTTTAATTTTAGATATTATATTTTCAGAGATATCGTCGAAAATGTAGTGCAAAAATGTGTCCCCCCCCCCAATCTATTTTCAAATCTACTGAAACTAAAATTATGAAAAAAATTAGAGGTAGTAGAGGTTAATTTAATACACGCAGGAAAATTATAGCGATTGCCCTAGGTGGCATAGTTTTTCATAAAATCGCATTTTTCTGTTACATACAGATTTCTATTTGCGGGCATTCAGCAAAGGTATCAAAGAGCGCTAAAGGTACCTATCGTATCAAAAGTATAAAAGCATTGTTTATAATGATTTTCGAAAAAAAATCGTCGGTAATTCGCCGAGATATTAAGACTCCTGTCCCTGCCGGCGAAGACACTAACGAGCTAATGCTAATCCGATGGGGAGGAAAAAGTAAAGAAAGGTGCGATGTAGAGACGGATCTCGGCTATATAATGCCAAAAAAAAAATTTAAAATATCGAAATACAAAATGGATATTAGAAAAATCCTTCCCTATACGATTAGCATTAGCTCGTGATTGTCTTCGCTGGCAGGGGCAGGAGCCTTAACCCTTAAAGACACGGTTGGTTTGGACATACATAATGGCAGAGGCGGCGTACTCTATATACCATCGGTTTTTAAATACTAGATAACAACTTTTAATGATATATATGTGTAATGCAATACCCAGTAGCAGCATAAAAGCAGTAAACATCAAATTGTTAAAAACAGACCAATTTAATTATAATTAATCGCATAAATACTATGGGATTCGCGACTAGTTTGCGTTGAGTGGATCTCTCAATACGCCTCCCGTGTCTTTAAATGATAATTAAAGACCTATTTGAAAAAACGCGGCACGGACAAAGTCGAGTTGCATCATTGCGACCTCCTTTCGAAACGCGCGTAGTACAACGCCAAGTTTAAACTTTGAACAAGGATTTTATTTCATCTACACTGTAAAAAGAAAAATATTTCTATGTTGAATTTAGTTTTATGAAATGCCAAATGAAATTTAAATATGCAGTACTTTTAGGTAGCTTTCATTACAAAAAGCTACCTATTGCAGCCGTTCGGTGGAAAGCGATTTCAAAAAATTTTGGTATATTTTCATCGATCATGACCCCCAGACCCCGAAACCACCCTCCGTTCAAAATTGATATATATATATATATATATCCATATATATATATATATATATATATATATCTGACCTATGTCACACTGTAACTCTCGTATTTATGAACCGATTTGCATGTAATTCGGTGTGTACATAGTACACACCAATGTCTCGACCGAGTTCGTTGGCCAGCTTCATCCGCCATTTTGTTTCAAAATGGCGGCCATTTAAAATTTGTTTTAAAATTTAAAATTTGAAATGTGGTACCAAAAAATTGAAAATGGAAAAATATTTTTTTATGTATTTGACCTTTATACAAAGACTCCGGAGCAATTTTTGTTTCGTCTATATCTTAAAAAATGGCTGAGTTATAGCATTTTGAATTTCTAGCGTGGCTGACATTTTGAAACGTCCTGAATTTTGTCACGCGACAAAAGGCGTATTTATGAACCGATTTGGATGTAACTTCGTTTATACATAGTACATACCAATATCTCGACCGAGTTCGTTGGCCAGCATCATCCGCCATCTTGTTTGAAAATGGCGGCCATTTAAATTTTTAAGAAAAATTTAAAGTTGAAATGTGGTACTAAAAAATTGAAAATTGAAAAAATATTTTTTTCTTATGTGTTTGACCTTGATAAAAAGAATCGGGAGCAGTTTTTGTTTCGTCTATATCTTAAAAAATGGCTGAGTTATAGCATTTTGAATTTCTAGCATGGCTGACATTTTGAAGTATCCTGATTTTTGTCACGTGATAACAGATGTATTTATGAACCGATTTGGATGTAATTCAGTGTGTACATAGTACACACCAATGTCTCGACCGAGTTCGTTGTCCAGCTTCATCCGCCATCTTGTTTCAAAATGGCGGCCATTTAAAAAATTTAAAAAATTTAAAATTTAAAATGAGATACCAAAAAATTAGAAAATGAAAAAGATTTTCTTCGTATGTGTTTGACCTTAATACAGAGATTCCGGAACAGGTTTTGTTTCGTCTATATCTATAAAAATGGCTGAGTTATAGCATTTTTAATTTCTATTGTGGCTGACATTTTAAAACGACCTGATTTTTGTCACGCGATAACAGGCGTATTTATGAACCGATTTGGATGTAACTTGATCTGTACATAGTACATACCAATGTCTCGACCGAGTTCGTTGGCCAGCTTCATTCGCCATCTTGTTTCAAAAGGGTTGCCATTTAAAAAAAAGTAATTTAAAATTTAAAATAAAGTATTCAAAAATTGGAAAATGAAAAAAAAAAATTTGTGTGTTTGCCCTTGATACAAAGATTCTGGAGCAGTTTTTGTTTTTGAAAATTTGTTCTTTTGTTTATATCTTAAAAAATATTGAATTATAGCACTTTAAATTTCTAGCATGTCTAACACTTTGAAACGATCTTGTATTTGTCACGCGATAACACACGTATTCGCCTATTGCGATGGAAGAAGGCATGTGGATAGTATACATCAATATCTCAACCAAGTTCGTTGGCCAGCTTCATCAGCCATCTTGTTTCAAAATGGCGGCCATTAAATTAAAAAAATATATATTTAAAGTGAGGTGAAAAAAAAAATAGAAATTGAAAAAGGTTTCTTTCATAAGTATTTGACATTGATATAAGCATTCACGAACATTTTTTGTTTGTCTTTATCTTAAAAAATGGCTCAGATATAGCAGTTTCAATTTCTAATGTGGGTGACATTTTGAAAAACTTATTTTTTGCCTGCGACAGCACTCGTATATATCAACCGATTCCGATGTGAGTGAGCATGTGCACAGCCATTACTAAGGTCTCGACCAAGTTCACTGATTAGCCTCATCCACCATGTTGTCTTAAAATGGCAGGAACTTTAAGAAATCGCCGAATTTGGCAGCCAAATATAAGTTAGTTTAAATAAAAGCAGCTTGGATAAAGCTGACTAATTTCGTGAAATTCTCATTCATAATGATTTAGTATTGATAAAAATTAATATTGAATCTCCTATATTCGGTTTCCACTAAATTGAGCTTCGTGTGTTTGAATAATATAAGTTGGCTTTTTTAAAATAAGGAAAATGAAAGCTAACTCTTCCTCCCGGCACTGGCCGGAAGGACTTTTATTGTTAGTACCAAATTAAGTTCACCATATCCAGATTAAGATACGTTTAAAAAAAGAATTATACAAAATAGCAATATTTAATTTTATTTCGGCTTCATATCTCTTTGAACCTTTGTGGTATACTCAATCATACTTTTCTAATATATACAGCTATACCCAACTCTACGTTGTATAGGTTTTTACAAAGTTTCATTATTCTTGTAAATAATACAGTTAATAATTCATATATTTATTGTACGGAACTCTCTGAGCGCGAGTAATACTCGTACTTGACCGTTTATTTTATATACAAGCTATATGCATTGGTCTGCCAAGTCGTATCTTGGTGGAAACCATCTGCAGAACATCAATTTAGTGGTTGATCCGCAGGTTTACCATTGTGTTTTCATGCACCCAAACTTCAATATTTTCATACATTTGGGTGCTGCAAAATACAATGATAAACCAATCGATCAAAAACTAAACTCCGGTGTGCAGGTGTTTTCTATCAAGATATGACTTAGCAGACCATTTGCATTTTAATATGCTAATTGAGTTCTATCTAATCCTAAAATTTCAGCCTTCAACTTGATGAGCTGATGGTCTGTGCAATTGCCACCCGTCGAACAAATCCCTTCCTGTGAAATCTTGTATCACTCTTTAGGAATCTGTGGACAGGCACAAAAACATCCTATCTGTGTTTTTATACCTAGATTGTGTATAAAAACCTTTTTTAATTCATTACTCTGAATTTGGAGATTTTTGTAACAAATACAGCTGTATTTTTTTTTTTTTACAATTGTTTGAGAAAGACTTTGTTTTTATTTTCTCTGAAAACTGCTTGGATTTTTCATTACATTGATATGCAATTCTGATAATGAATTTCATAGAATTCCATTTCAAAGCAATATTTCGAATTTCTTCCAATTTTACCAAAGCATTCTTTTTCTTTATCAGAAATCAGTGAAAATAAATTTATTTTCTGCATCTTTATCTTTAGACTATGTTACAATTTTATTTTCCCCGCATTGCTGATAGAGATTTTTTTTTTTTACCTTGTCAGTTGAAAGCTCACAGTCAAATATCTCCAGAGATTCTCCATCTTCTTCCTCTACTTCGCAGTTAATAATCAGGAGGAGTTGCCGTAATATCCTTTACCAATCTGTGTCCTATATCGGAATTTGGTAAATTAGCAGTGCTTTTAGTTTATAGTCTTTACTTGACCTTACCGATCATGACAGTGTTAAGCAATCATTCGTTGTTGCTAAGAAACTGTTAGGATAGCTGAGGACGCTCTATAACCGGGCTAGTTATTACTTTTTCGATTTTTGTTTCAGATATTTTTCTTTAAAATTACTTTTACTTTCATATCCGCTCTAAAATTTAAACTATCCTATTATATATAAAAAAAAAAAACTATAGCCAAAATCGAAAAGTAAAAGCTAGCCTCACTGTCGATAGTCACCAGATATCCTATGCAAAAAAAAGAAAAAAAAAGAAAAAGAAAAATAAATCAAAGCGAGAAATATGAAAATGACCCCCCCCCCCCCCATAGACTTAAAATTAGCGTTTTCATTCCTTCTCGTGTCTGAAATAGGCGTGCATGCATCCAATTCTTTGAATAGCCTTGTATATTATTATATTTTTATTTTCCAAACATATCTTTCTAAATGTAGTTGAATTTGAAAATAAAATTAATCAATTTCTCAACAATTCTTCCTAGTTCTTTTGCGTAGCCCTATACGTAGTCTATCGAATTTATATATATAATCTAGTATGCAGAAATTTAGTTAAAAACGTATATCATAGCTGAAATCTCACTTTCAGCAATCATCCCTAATAGACAATACTTCATATGCAATATTGTATCCAATATCTTTTATGTGCCCCTGTAAATTAAATAAAATGTGATGCACATCATATTATAATGTAAGCATCATATTGTAAACCTCAGTAACGTATATGAATTCCATCTTGTTTGAAATCGTGAAACATAACTAAAACACACTTTGCAAGCAGTTTTTTCTGTAATAAAACTGAACCCTTTTCTGTGACCCTGTAAATGAATGATAAATGCTTTGCTATCCCTTCAGAAATCATGTTTTACTGCGCCTCATAAATTCATATCAATTTCATTATGTTGTAACAGAAAACGTTATTAAAATACCCCGCAAACGTTTTTTCTTCGTAGTCCATAATGTAACGAAATATACTTTTTAATTCCCCTGTACAAGTACCTATGCTCTTCAATAATGCGAATAAATTGTATGTTTAAAATTGTTTTATGTCATTAAAATACACGCAAATGTATTTTCCCACATAGACCATAATATAAAATACTTTTGAATGTCCATGTAAGTGAAGTATAAAATATTAAAAGGTAATACGTATTAGAAAAAAAAATTGCTAGCTAGTATATTTTTATAAAATGCTATATTTTATCTTACAGTTTCATAACTTTTAGTTTTACAATATTAAAGTTAATGATAAATTTTCGCGTTTCCTAAAAGTTGCAAAGAAAATATCTTTGTGTTACATTTGAGAACCCACGCAGGTTACGGGGAAAAAATGTAAACGCTAATGTTAAATATATGGGAGCGTTATTTTCAAATCTCACTTCCTTTTTATCTCACTTCCTTTTTAACATTTTAAAATGATTTTTTTGTATAGGATAGCTGAAGACGATCTACAACCGGGCTAGTTTTTACTCTTTCGATTTTGGTTTCAGATATTTAAAAAAAAATACTTTTAATTTCGGAACAGGGGTGAATCGTTTCTGAAATTGAAACTTTCCTAATATATATATATATATACTAAACTAAACTCTGCGGCTATACAATCCATGAGGATCAGGGCCGACAGTGCCCATCTCTGTTTTCTTGACCCTAGGCCCGAGGTGCTATACAGCATGCGTCCCGGCCAGGTGGTCAGCCTAACGCGAGACCCTCGGTGTTTAGTTCCCAAGCAAGCTTGGTACTCATTTTATCGACCCCAAAGGGATGAAAGGCTGAGTGAACCTTGCCCAGTCGGGAGTCGAACTCTCGACCTGCGGTGCGGCAGTCAGATGCCCTGACCACTACATCACTGGGCTTTATATATATATATATATATATACCAAAAAACACACACTACTCATCCAATCCCAAAACTACTGAACTACAGAGAAAATTAACAAAATAACCATGGAAAAAACTTACTAACAAAACCATGAACGAAAAGAAAACATTCAATGGAAAACATTCAATATATATATATATATATATATATATATATATATATATATATATATATATATATATATATATATATAATATATATATATATTATATATTATATATAATATATATATATAATATATATATATATATATATTATATATTATATATAATATATATATATATATATATATATATATTATATATATATATATATATAATATATATATATATATATATATATATATATATATATATATATATATATATATATATATATATATATATATATATATATATATATATATATATATATATATATATAAAATAAAAATCTAAAAAGTAAAATCTAGCCTGGTTGAAGATCGTGCTCAGCTATCCTATGTAAAAAACATCATATTAAAACAAAGCGAGAAATTTTAAATTAATGCCCCCATAGACTTCGTTTTACTTTCTCTCCGTGTCTGAAGTGGGCTCTTTAAAAAATATATCTGTTACACAGGACAAATTTCGTTCTCCGACTGTTAAAGGTGTACTGTCCCCTTAAAAATAATAAATATTAAAGTAATGAACTATAAAAATATTTCTTTAAAATTTTGAACAAGTTGATTTACAATTTTAAAGTTAACAATCTTTAAAACTTATTAACATTAAATTCTGCTGATTTTTAATTAAAAAAACTGTTTTTCGAACGTAAAATGTTAAATTGTCGAATATTTTATACATATACAAGAATAGGAGGCTTGAAAACCAGTCTCCTGGCCAGGCCACAAATATGTTCTAACAAATTATGACTTCGTAATTATTTGTTAACTATTTTAACTTAAAAAATAATTTAAAAAATACTCGTCTATTTTTTTACCATTTTACTTAATAAACTAGGACTGAAATTTGATTCCTTAATAACTTCTATATGTTGTAACTCCCTCTGTGTGGTTCTGAAATTGTTTATATAAACGAAATGTATAATTTCCTTCGTTATTCATAGAAATATAGAATTTAAAATATTTCATTCTTTCAAGAGTCTTTTGTTGAAATTAAACAATAATTTTAGAAAAAAATAAATCCAAGGTTTGAAATAGGAGTGATCTATTTTAACACGATACAATAATCCAATCACAATTAAATCGTTTCCATTTGCTAAAGTGTTTGGATACTAGCCAATCATATTTTTAATAGGCGTGGTTTTTATCGTCTTGGTAGAGGCGGAGAGCATAACATTACGAGGCCATTTTTGACACATTTTTCATCAAAATCTTTGCATATTTTGCTCAGCCTAATTGTAGTAGAACTATTGAAAGCATGTTATTGGAAAGCTTAAACTCTATATTTTCGTTGTTATTAAAAAAATTTTCCTGAATTTTGCTGATATGAATGTTATAAGACTAAAAAGGACACAATACCTCGAATTTCACTGGATCCTAAATTGACAGGATCCTGAGAATTAAACTACAACGAAAATCGGAAAAGTAAAAAATAGCCCGTAAACAGATAGTCCTCGGCTATCCTGTGCAAAAAAAATCATTTAAAAATATTAAAAATCAAGCAAGATATTTGAAAACATTGTTGCCATAGACTTATCATTAGCGTTCGAACTTCAAGCCGTGACTAGTGTGGCCTCTTAACTCGTTAAAGACGGAATTATTTTTTCTCTTGAAAAATTTCATTTCTTACCACTTTTTCAGAAAAGCAATATTTATCAGATTTTATCGCAAAGTTTCTGTCATTAAAGAAAGTGAAAATTTTTTCTTTAAGTTACTGGTATTCAAACAGAAAAAGGGATGACATGTATGCTGTGACCATATGGTAACGCTAGTCCTTAATGGGTTAATAGGACTTACAGATACAACAATAACAATGGGAGTTAAAAGAAGTTTTTCCCATTTTTTCATATAGGATACGATACAGGATACAATGCTGGATTACACTGTTACTCATTAAAAATAAATAAAACGATATATAAGAACTGACACAGGAGACTAGTTACAGAAAAGCACGATGCTAGAAAACAAATAACAGTGTTCAAAGCAATACTTCGTTTTCAATGATAGGGCTCTTTTTGAAGAGAGTTTTAATTCTTATTTTGATTCCAAAACCCATATGCAAGTAGAAATTGAACCAAGAATTATATGCAAATGCTAATAAAAAGAAAATAAAAAAAAAATAATAGAAATTAAAAAAAATAATATTAATAAGTTGATATTTTACAAATTAAAATTGATGCAATAGACCATTATTTACAAGTGAAACACGGTGCAAGAGAAGACTTTAACTCTATGCAGGTTAAATTTGGCGCTAATGAATACTGTAGTGATGCCGTAACATCACGAAAAGGTCTGGAAAAACATGTTGCTCAAGCAGTCGATGATACCGTAAAGATTGATATAATCACAGTCCAAAATGTGGGGCGCCAAGTGCTTATTGCTGGTGCGTATAATGCAAACTTTTACCACTTTTGTTTCTTTTTATCAGACTTGCAACAAAGGTGAGAATGTCTGTTAAATGTTTTATTATAATATACTTTCTGAAAGTTAGTTATTAGAAAGAAGACTTTCTGAAAGTTATTATCATCAACCCAGATTGAGTTAGGATGAAACACCCTCTAATTGTGACTCAATAAGTGGTTTGCGGCCCTATGTTCCCATGTGATTTTTTATTCTTGTTGTATGTCTTTTTTTGCCATGTCATTTTGTAAACATTTTTTTGAATCATCCTGTATAAATAAAACTACTTTTATACTAAAAATCACTCCCGATTATACAAATATCAAGGATATGAAAAAGGATAGCAGCAGCTCGATTCAGTGAATACCAAAATACATTTTTATATGAAAAAATATCAATGATGTATTCAAATAAAGTTTTGAAAATGATTTAAAACGGTACTTACGTTTTAGACACTTGCCGGAGCTTAAGAACCGAAGATATCGCCGAAGATTTCTCGATTTACAGTTTTTTTTTTTTTTTTTTTTTTTTTTTTATGTTCTGATTATTTCAATGTTTAAGCGCGTAGTTAAATTTCGCATCTCTAACACTTGTGTTTTCTTTATTGATTTATTTCTCGAGTTTTAATTTCATTATGCAATATTAGATGGAAATGAATGCTGAACTATTTATATTGTTTTAAGTGGAAGCGGGTTAATCTTCCGTAATCGGGTTGCACATGATACAGATATTTTTTTAGAAAATTCATGCCTGAAAATTATTTTAAAAATCGCAGAAATAATCAGCAAATCGAGATGCAGTTTTCAAGCAAACCGCATTTGAAAATACATTTTTTTTTTGTCTATTTGACTGTGTAAAAATTAAAATTGTGCGATGTTTAGAAGTTAAAAAAAATGCAGTGAAAGCGAAATTTATTCCTCAGATCGTTGGCGTTTTCAATATGATATTAGCGTCGTTACTCACGGACATGTTTTTGCTTTATATTATAGATAGTGCATCTATTCTTAGAAAGAAAACAAGGAAGACAAAACCATGCGTCAAGCATAGATTATGACACACTTTCCAACACATTCAGAATAATGTTACAAAACTTCTCTGCTTAATAAGTGGAAATATTATGTCTAATTGAACCATTTGGAAACGCATAACACATTTTAAAAACTCAATTTCAGCAATTCCCCTCTACAGTCGGTAAATTATCCGATATGGAATATTTTTTGAGTAGCTCTGCATATGATAGATTTGTATCTATAAACTATATGCATGAAAAAATTTAGTTCAGTTACGAGATACATACCACAGTTGAAAATTCCCCTTTAGAAATTTCCGCTAACAAGGAGAATGGAACGTGAATTCTTTTGTGCACCCCTGTATACGATGTATAGAATTTATACACAACGAGTAACATGCAAAAACTTAGTTAAATTTAAAAGCGCGTACTGAAATTTAAAACGCACTTCCAGCAATTATTTCTCAAAGACAGTACAGTAACCGATTTATTTTGTGTGTCCCTGTTAATGATCGATAGATGCTATGAATGCCCTATTCAATAAAAATAATCTTGTAGTAAAAATTCTGTGATTTATATCAATTTAAATACATTTGAAATAGCGTAATGCCATTAAAATACACTGCAAAGGATCTTTCCCTCATTGACCCTAATGTAACAGAATTCTTTTGAATGACCCTGTAAATGAACTTTTAATGCTACAGTCTTAATATTCCATACTGAACATGCCACGATAAACATCATTAGCGTATATCAACTGCATTAAAATCCGAGTATATTTACGCGATTTAGTGCGTGGACAGATAAACGGACAGACGGGCAGACAAACCGAATTCATAAACACTTTTCAACTATGATGGAAAGTGTTAAAAAACTTGTCACATTTAATTTACATTTATTTTTACTTCAGGGGAAATTTACATACATAGTATGTGTATGTTTTACTATAGTTTTACAATATAAATCATGAAGCTATGCAACATGTTATAAATGTAAGTAGTTTTAATGTAGTGACTTATTCACTATTGAAGGGATTAATTAAAATAGAACATAACTGAAGCGATTCATAGATACAGTCGTGGGGGGAAAAAAAGAAACACACCCAGCTAACTCTGTAACAAATTATCGTAGAAGAAAGTTACAGGTACCAAACGATTGAAAACAAAGTCTGCTTTTAAATGGTGTATATAAAATTTGCTTAGGACCCCATCTACATATCAAAACGAACCCAAACTTTGTTTTTTTCAATAGCAATACCCCAGTGTGATACCATACCACTACACCCTTCAATTAGCCTAAATACAAATTTTCATGAAATCAGTACGATTAGTTTCAGAGAATTATCTATTTTAAAACGAGCCTATTTTAGAGGTTGTATCCAAATTGAAGTTCGTACCGTGTTGCAATGCTACAATACCCCAGTGTTGCAATGCTACAGAATGACTATGACAGTTCTATTAATGCATTTATTTCTTGCCAATAGGACCCAGGGCCGAAACTAAGTGGGAGGGCAGAGGGGGCATGTGCCCCGGGCGCCAGAACGGAGGGGCGCCAAATGAAGGATTATACCTTTGGAATGGATCATTTTCTTCTGATGGACTGATGGCTTCTATTATTATGAAACAGCCATTATAAATGAAGTGTTAGGTGAAGATGAAAGAGCAGTCGTAAAAAGTTAGAACTCTGATTTTCTGGTCAGAAACGGCTGCTCTTTCATCTTCACCTAACACTTCATTTATAATGGCTGTTTCATAATAATAGAAACCATCAATCCATCAGAAGAAAATAACTCGGTGAAGGCGGAAACTCGGTTAAGCAGGACTCGGATAATCGGGACTCTAACTGTATATTTTATTTCTTAAATGATCTTTAGAATATTTTTGTTGGTGTTCAGAGGGGAGTCATAACCCCTGTGACCTTTCCCTTGGATCCGCCATTGTAGATTACGTGTTCAGTATATTACATATTTTAAATTTTAAAATAAGTCGGCTATTAGAAAATTAGTAAAATTCTCTTTGTAAATGTACTTTGCGGAAGAGAGGGGGGGCGCCAAAATCCATGTTTGCCCCGGGTGCAAAAAAGGCTAGTTTCGGTCCTCATAGGACCATTTTACTGGCTTAATATGTTTTGACTATTGCCAGTTCAAATATTTCAATAAAATGAATAAAACATATTTTTTTCAAATTATGCTTTTCTGCACATCATAGACAGCCGCTTAAACCATGATTTTGGCAATTTTTAATTATACTTCGGAAATTACTTGGAAGAAAAAATTGAAATTGAGAAAATCGTATAAAGCAGGTCATAATAAACATAATTCTCTCGAAAAAAAAATGCAAGTTGCAATTCATATTTTTTTTTCGAATATTAATTTCTTAATTCATATTATAAAATTTTTAAAATTGCAAATTCAATGTATTTCTGTTTGGGTTTTTTAGTATTATAACAACACACAAAAAAAATTATATTAGGATTTTAATTTCAGGAGATATTAATAAAAATATGAAAATATAATTTAACATTAGAAGCTCTAAATTTTGATAGTTTATAATTCAAAAACTTATCGTCCAAACAACTTAAAATCTCGTTTCTAGGCATAGTTTGAACCGAAGATTTAAAATATATTGTTAAAACTGGATGTTACCATTGAAAAAAAAAACAAAGTTTGGTCTGGTTTTGATTTGTAGATGGCCCCCAAAGCAATTTTTAGACGTATCATTTAAAAGTAGACTTAATTTCCAATCGATCGGTACCAGTAATTTTCTTCTACTATAATTAGTTGCAGAGTTAGTAGGGGGTGTTTACCTTTTTTTTTCCACGATTGTACAGTGCCCAATTACCAACAGAGTAGAGGTCTGCACGGGCCGGAATTTCCAGGCCCGGCCCGTCCCGAAGGAAAGCTATTTTGGCCCGAGCCGGCCCGGTGTAAAAATTGAAAGTTCGGCCCGAGCCCGGCCCGTTTACATTTTTACCGTTCTCGGCCCGGCCCGTCCCGACCCGTACAAAAATCAGTGAAAACAGGCCCGGCCCGGTCCGGCCCGACTAAATTTCTACAAAAAATTCCGTTTTTCCTCGACATACAATTAAGATTCTTTTAATGAATACTACATGCATATTTATGGGAACATTTTACAGTATATTTTTAATTACTATGTGTTTGCAAAATAGAAAACACACAATAGTAAACGTTAACGATTACTTACAGTGTTTTAGTCAACGTCTCTACAGACGTTTCCAAATTTAAATAAGGGTTCATTAAAAGATTATTGTAGTTTAGAATAAAGGGTTAAAAAACATGATAACTTTTGAAGCTTATAATAAAAGGTAGATTTGTGAAAATATTTTTGTCATTTTTAAGGTTTTTCTCAAATCCAAAGGAGCTACATTTTGATACATTTATGAATTTATTTCTTTTCGGAAACGCATGAGATTGGCAGGTATTCTTATTCAGAAACCATGTAAATGCCGTTTTTTTCTTAGATAAAAGTAATATATCTTTCAGAAAATACTGCCAAAGTTGGCGTTTTGAATCGAATTTCCGGAAGCGATAGCACAGGAAAGGAGAAAACGTACAGTCACGTGACAAGAGTATCTGTTATCTCTGTACGTAATTTATGAAAAATGGAAACGCTATTCGATCCCAAATGCCTTCAATACTCAGGCCTGTCAATTTTATGCCTTTATAGTTAAAAATGAGTCAGAAAATGTGTCTTAGAGTTTCGCATTGTTGAGCAGGAAATATGAGAACCACCTTAAGGTACATTTCCAAAGATACTGTTAACAGAAGTTCATTATCGCTATTAATACTTTTACAAAACATAATGCCTGTCCCACACATCCTGAGAACGATTAAGACCAGTTCTGTCCCGGCACAAGTCTGCCGAAAAAATTAAACCCGGGATCAGGCATCATGTAACTGTACGATGCCGATCTCTACGATGGACATGTTACATTTCTGTGTTGATGTTGTTAAATTCGCATCGGCTCATAACGCACATTTATACTTCTCGAAAAAGTCATATTCATTGGAAATTACCTCGTATTTTATCTGCTCCTCTCAAATTCTTATATCGGACCGATAGGCCCGATTAATTTTTTTTATCGGCCCTACAGGCCCGTTCAATTTTTTTGCCGGCTCGGCCCGTTGAAAAAATTGTCCTATTTCTGCCGGCCCGGCCCGGATCGTTTGAAAATTCTCCTCCATTCCGCCGGCCGGCCCGGGCCCGTGCAGACCTCTACAACAGAGCACATTACGCTTGGCCAGTGCCCACAGATACCAGGAGCTCAAACTTTTATTGGTACCAGTATTTTTATTAAACAAGAACGAAAAATGATGTGTCCAGCATAGACTATGAAACACTTTCCAACACATTCAGAATACTGTAACAAAACTTCGCTGTTTATTAATATGAAAGATGATGCCTAAAAAAACAATTTGGAAAAAGCATAACGCATTTAAAAACCCAATTTCTGCTATTACCGTCAGTAGTCGGGAAAATATCCAATATTTTTGTGCAGCCCTGTATATGATTTATAGATTTGTATGTATACTACATAGTATGCTAAAAGTTGGTTCAGTTAAACGAATAGCCAGTTCAAATTTTCCATTCGGCAATTTCCATGAATATACGGAAATGTACTCGAGAACTTTTGAGCAGGCCTGTATAGGATCTATAGAATTTATACACATCAAGTAATATTTGAAAAACATAATTCAATTTAAAATCACGTAACACAACTGAAAACACACTTCCTGAAATTATTGTTCAGGCTTTTAGATATATCAATTATTGTCCAATTTCTTCTGTAGCCAAATTCTTTTGTGTGTCCCAGTAATTGAACGAGAAATTCTATGGACACCTTGTTCTACAGTAAGCGCCGTGTAGCACGCCTCAGTGATAGATATAAATTTTAGTATGTTTAAAATCGTGTAATGTCATTAAAGTACACAGCAAACGATTTTTCCCCCATAGACTGTAATGTAACAAAATTCTTTTGGGTAGACGAATACCATAGAAGCGAATATTTATCACATTCATGTCCACATCCGTGGCTTATTTTACTAAACTAGGGGGCATTGCCCTCTACGAGCTACCCTCGCCAACCCCCGTTCAGACACCGCAGACTCTAAAAGCAAGCTAATTTGATCGGCTTTAAAAAAGATTTTGGAATATTGAATTATAAGCTAAAAAACAGGGGCGATCTCTCTATAAATGGGTATACATTTCTCTTTGATTGGGGAATTTTAAGGCCAAATCAGCTGCTGTTAAAAGTACAATGGCTGTTTCCGTCTTTGATTAAACAAAATCAGTTAAACATTTCAAAACAAGCTAATATAAAATGAATTAAGTAAACACTGCCTTTGTCTCCCGGTATTTTTTAGCAAGTATTTTTTAGTTTTTAAGACACTTTAAATGTATCGTTTTTAATCTGACGTAATTTTCACCAAACTTTTCTTTGTCTTTTTAATATTCACGTGAAATTATTTTGTTAGAAATGAAATATTATTTGCGCTGTCCTAATAAATTGTTGAAAGCATCATCTTAAAATATCAAATAAATGTAATACTTTTTAAATTTAAACTGTTTTGCACTATTATTTTTTTTCATTCAACGTAATAAGTGTAGTGTGACGTAAATGTGACGTAATTTATCCTATTTAACACTTCTAAGGCATGTTAATGAATTGATTATTTTACATATTCTTTCTCTTTTAAAATTCACGTGTAAATATAGTTTTTATGACGTAATTTTCAACGAGATCCTGCTTTTTATATTTTCTGTTTATAATAGTCACGTGTAAATAAATTTTTTATTTGAAGCAAACATTGTTGTTTGCGCTGTTTATACAGTTGGCAACAGTTTAAATTAATACCATTTTCTTAAATATGTAAAAAATATCTCTCGAAATGCTGAAATTTTGAATTTAAAATAGAAATAAAACCTCAAAAAATGAGTCAAATTAAAAAAAAATAAATGCAGTCGGCACACCGGGAAATTCTAAAGCACAAAATGATCTAAAAATGATTAAATTCCCATGAATAGTTTTTGCTCCTATAAAACTTTTTTAATGGAACGATTTTGACCAACTTTAACATTAAATATCTCCTTAAATAATTATTCGATATGAAAACTGTCTGCATCAGGATGTTTATCAAACATTTCTCTCTAATACCACCGATTTTCATATTTTTGTATGCAATATTTTGCATAATATTGAAGATGAAAGACCTCCAGTCACAAAAAATTCAAAACTGGCGGCGGTGACAGCGTTAGTTATTTTTTTTTTTTAGAATAGAGAGATATAAAAGCATATAGATCCGAGTTTCATTTGCAAAAATAGACCTGAACATATCTAGCAGTTCCTGTAATTACTTCCTGTAATTAATTGTTATAAACTCACCGTATCCCTTGCCGAAGCAGTGCGGTCCTGAACTCTAGGTTTGTTTGAATAGATTTCTTTTAGGTAGCTTTCATAACAAAAAGCTACCTATTGCAGCCGTTCGGAGGAAAGCGATTTCAAAAAATTTTGGTATATTTTCATCGATCATGACCCCCAGACAACGAAACCACCCTCCGTTCAAAATTGATATATATATATATATATATATATATATCCATATATATATATATATATATATATATATATATATATATATATCTGACCTATGTCACACTGTAACTCTCGTATTTATGAACCGATTTGGATGTAATTCGGTGTGTACATAGTACACACCAATGTCTCGACCGAGTTCGTTGGCCAGCTTCATCCGCCATTTTGTTTCAAAATGGCGGCCATTTAAAATTCTTTTAAAAATTTAAAATTTGAAATGTGGTACCAAAAAATTGAAAATGGAAAAATATTTTTTTCTTATGTATTTGACCTTTATACAAAGACTCCGGAGCAATTTTTGTTTCGTCTATATCTTAAAAAATGGCTGAGTTATAGCATTTTGAATTTCCAGCGTGGCTGACATTTTGAAACGTCCCGAATTTTGTCACGCTATAAAAGGCGTATTTATGAACCGATTTGGATGTAACTTCGTTTATACATAGTACATACCAATGTCTCGACCGAGTTCGTTGGCCAGCATCATCCGCCATCTTGTTTAAAAATGGCAGCCATTTAAATTTTTAAGAAAAATTTAAATTTGAAATGTGGTACCAAAAAATTGAAAATTGAAAAAATATTTTTTACTTATGTGTTTGACCTTGATAAAAAGATTCGGGAGCAGTTTTTGTTTTGTCTATATCTTAAAAAATGGCTGAGTTATAGCATTTTTAATTTCTAGCATGGCTGACATTTTGAAGTGCCCTGAGTTTTGTCACGTGATAACAGATGTATTTATGAACCGATTTGGATGTAATTCGATGTGTACATAGTACACACCAATGTCTCGACCGAGTTCGTTGGCCAGCTTCATCCGCCATCTTGTTTAAAAATGGCGGCCATTTAAAAAAATTTAAAAAAGTTAAAATTTAAAATGAGATACCAAAAAATTGGAAAATGAAAAAGATTTTCTTCGTATGTGTTTGACCATAATACAGAGATTCCGGAACAGGTTTTGTTTCGTCTATATCTAAAAAAATGGCTGAGTTATAGCATTTTGAATTTCTATTGTGGCTGACATTTTAAAACGACCTGATTTTTGTCACGCGATAACAGGCGTATTTATGAACCGATTTGGATGTAACTTGATCTGTACATAGTACATACCAATGTCTCGACCGAGTTCGTTGGCCAGCTTCATTCGCCATCTTGTTTCAAAAGGGTTGCCATTTAAAAAAAAGTAATTTAAAATTTAAAATAAAGTATTAAAAAATCGGAAAATGAAAAAAAAAAATTTTGTGTGTTTGGCCTTGATACAAAGATTCTGGAGCAGTTTTTGTTCCTGAAAATTTGTTCTTTTGTTTATATCTTAAAAAATATTGAATTATAGCACTTTAAATTTCTAGCATGGCTAACACTTTGAAACGATCTTGTATTTGTCACGCGATAACACACGTATTCGCCTATTTCGATGGAAGAAGGCATGTGGATAGTATACATCAATATCTCAACCAAGTTCGCTGGCCAGCTTCATCAGCCATCTTGTTTCAAAATGGCGGCCATTAAATTAAAAAAAAATTATATTTAAAGTGAGGTGCAAAAAAAAAAAAAAAAAAATAGAAATTGAAAAATGTTTCTTTCATAAGTATTTGACCTTGATATAAGCATTCACGAGCATTTTTTGTTTGTCTTTATCTTAAAAAATGGCTCAGATATAGCAGTTTCAATTTCTAATGTGGGTGACATTTTGAAAAACTTATTTTTTGCCTGCGACAGCACTCGTATATATCAACCGATTCCGATGTGAGTGAGCATGTGCACAGCCATTACTAAGGTCTCGACCAAGTTCACTGATTAGCCTCATCCACCATGTTGTCTTAAAATGGCAGGAACTTTAAGAAATCGCCGAATTTGGCAGCAAATATGAGTTAGTTTAAATAAAAGCAGCTTGGATAAAGCTGACTAATTTCGCGAAATTCTCATTCATAATGATTTAGTATTGATAAAAATTAATATTGAATCTCCTATATTCGGTTTCCACTAAATTGAGCTTCGTGTGTTTGAATAATATAAGTTGGCTTTTTTAAAATAAGGAAAATGAAAGCTACCTCTTCCTCCCGGCACTGGCCGGAAGGACTTTTTAAAATACTAGAGGGCTCGGCCCCCTACGAGCTACTCTCGCCAACCCCCGTTCAGACACCGCAGTCTCTAAAAGAACGCTAATTTGATCGGCTTTAAACAGATTTTGAAAGATTGAATTATAATTTAAAAAACAGTGGCGATCTCCCTATAAGCGGGTTTCTATTCATTTTTCTTCGATTGAGGAATTTTAAGGAAAAATCAGCTGCTGTTAAAGGATACAATGCCTGTTTTCGTCTTTGGTTAAATAAAATCATTTAAACATTTCAAAATAAGCTAATATAATAAGCAAATCTGCATCAAAATGCAAATATATTTCACAAATACCAATGCCTTCTTTTGACGGAAACGACACCGAAGGTTAACGAATCTTAACTAAACCATTTATGCAATTTCTTTATTTTCTGCTTCACAGATTTTTCTCTTTCAAATCATATTTTTTGTCGATTATACTTCATTTTCAGCTTGTAATCTTTTTTATTTTTATTAAATTACTAAATAGTCGCTCGAAAGCAGTCTAAACGCGTTCAATAAAATTAATATTAATCTTATTAATATAATCTCAAAATATCAAAATAATGTCTCGCGCAATTTTTAAATTAAAATTGTTTTGCAATATTACTTTTTGTTCATTTTACGTAATAAGTGTAATGTGACGTAAATGTGACGTAATTTCTCCTACATTGGTTTCCAAAAATTAAGGAAAAATAACAAAAGTTGCAATTACTCAAAATCTTACAAGTAGATTTTAATAAAACTCAGACACAATTTACAACACGTAATAAGGTATAAAATAACAGTAAAAGAAATTACCAGGCGATTGTGGTGTTTCAGAAATTAATACAATTATAAAATAAACAAAATAAATGTCTCAGTTTGGTATAGGAAAAGTATCTTTAATATGGATTATGATCACCCCTATAAGCAATACAGAACATATAGTGAGGTGTGATGCTGTCAATTATGCGATCGATAAGTTTGCTGGGAAGTGCGAGCCGTTTCTCTTCTAAAGCAGTTGAGCGTGGCAAGGGTCTGAGGAGGGAGATTGGGAGCAGCGATACATCTTCCTAAAGCATCCCAAAGATACTCAATGGGATTCTAGTTCGGTGACCGCGCTGGCCATTCCATGCGCTGAATTGTTTGGTGCTGAAGATAATCTTCTACGATGTGAACCCTGTGCGGTCTAGCGTTATCACCCTGTAACGGGAAATCTTTACCTATTGCACCGGCATAAGGGTGCCCATAATGGCGGACAAATGATACCTCGAGGTCATACTAAGGAATTGGCTATCTCAGATTTCTTATCTCATAATCACAGCTACACCAGCAGCCGTACTCTCTAGCATGCATTTTTATGCTCCGCACAGATGACGCAATCCGATTGCAGCGCCACTAATTTGCATTTTGTAATTTTAATCAGCATCTTTTAGTTAACAACATATCGAAATTTCATACGATGGGTTAATTTTTGAACGAGTTATCGCTCTTTTTGTGATTTTTCCTTAATTTTTGGAAACCAGTGTATTTAAGACTTCTAACGCATGTTAATGAATTTATTATTTTACAATATCCTTTCTCTTTTAAAATTCACCTGTAAGTATAGTTTTTATGAAGTATTTTCAATAAGTTCCTGCTTTTCATACGTAATTATTTAATCCTAATTTGAAAGGTTTTTTTTTCTGTTAATAATAGTCACGTGTAAAATAATTTTTTAATTTGAAGCAAACGTTATTATTTGCGCAGTTTATACAGTTGGTAACAGTTTAAATTAATATCAATTTCTAAAATAAGTAAAAAATATCTCTCGAAATGCTGATAATTTGAATTTAAAATAGAAATAAAACCTCAAAAAATGAGTCAAATTAAAAACGTGAATGCAGTCTGCACACTGGGAAATTCTAACGTATAAAATGATCTAAAAATGAATTAATTCCCATATATAGTTTTTGCTCCTATAAAACTTTTTTAATGGAACGATTTTTCCAACTTTAGCATTAAACATCTCTTAAAATAATTATTCGATTTGAAAACTGTCTGCACAAGCGTGTTTATCAAACATTTCTCTATAATACCGCCGATTTTCATATTTTTGCACGCAGTATTTTTCTTAATATTAACGGAGAAAGACCTCCGGTCACAAAAAATTCAAAACCGTCGGCGGCGGCGGTGACAGCGTAAAGTTACTTTTTTTTAGAATAGACAGATTTATAATGTTCTACAACTTCATCATTGAATTTTAATCGTCTCTCTTATATCTTTCGAGCCAGTGAACCAATGCAGGGAACTCTGGAATGCCTACGGGAGTCGTAATGCTCTCGTTTACTTCCAGTCCAAGGTGATCAGTCGAGTGGATCTTGATGCATAGATGTTGAGTAAAAGATGGAATTTGCAAACAAATTCCAGAGCATTGGGTTGGTCGAAGCAAAGAGAGGGTAAGGGAGGAAAAGAAAAAGTCCCCGGAGCCATACAATTTTTTCCTTTTTTATATATATATACATTAAATAAAACAATAATAATTTAGAAAAAATAAAATAGAACTATAAAAACATTTAAAATAAATAGTGATTTATTGAGAAGAAATCAAATTTAGAGAAAAATCCGGCTAGGATTTGCCGGCTAACTTCAGCAGCCAATGAGGTTGCAGAATGTGACGAATCAAATTGCCGGTGAAATTCGAACAAAGAAAAAGGATTGAAATGATAGGAAAGCTGATGTCTCAGAGACTTGGAATAGAAATTTGTCAGAGAGCCTGGAGTAAAGCACCTCACCTCTAGTAGAGCAATGGTAATGTAGAGAAATATAACAACATAGCCTATGTTTGGCTAACATAACGCCAGAAACGCGGAAAGAGGGAATCCCCAGATTATAAAACCAAAGGCCATTTTAAGGAAACATACATTAAAATAAAATAATCAAAAGCTAAAGCTTAAATAATTAATAAACATGAACAGGTAAAAAAGTAAAAAAAAAACTATTTACAAGGGTATATGCAAAATGATCAATGACAATAATGAAAAATTAGGAAGGTGGTCTCTATCAAAGCAGGGGGAAAACTAAGAAATTATCCCGGGTCCGTGTTTGATTACAGATGAAGTGTTGCTCTTGGCCTACGCGAACGGGCACGCTCATCATAAATGGAGATATTTTGTAAGTCAGGATTTTGGATGTTAGGAATTTTATCAAAAAATTTAGTAGCTTGATTTTTAATCGCAGAACGAATAGGGGGAGTGCTAAGGTCATGGTGAATAACAGTATTCCGACGATACCAAGGTGCGTGACAAATACCCCGAAGGGCTTTATTTTGAACAATTTGAATTTTCTGAAGGTTGGTTTTCGCCTCAGAGCCCCAGATCTGCGCACAATAGAGAAGGATTGTCTCAGAGAGCTGTAATGTGAAGAGTCACTATCAGATTTGACGTGCAACTTCTGCAGCCAATGAGATTGCAGGAGAGCAGCGAATCAAATTTCGAGACCAGAAAGTGACAGCATGAAGCTGAAAAAACTAGAAATCATTAAAAAACATAAGATTTTTAAAGAAAATGGATGAATTCTGGTGCCAAATCCAAAGGCAGGAGCGATGTCGAAGAAATAAATTGAAAAATGAGAGAATAGAGTTTAACTCTTTATGCCCCGACAGTACTTTAAAGTACCATTAAAATAACTTGTTATGAAATTCATTTAATACATTGATTATCAGTAACACAGTTTAGAATGAGTTATAGATACTTTACTTTTATCTAGTTCCAAACGCATTATTGGTTAAACAAAACAAAAATATTTTTAAAAGGATGATTTCTTTTGCTTTTGCATCTTTTCAGCTTTCTCGACTTAGAAAGATTGGTGGTGGGGGGGGGGGGGGCGGGGGTCAGTTAGGAAATATATATATATTTCCATTGTAAAAACATTATATTTGTACATTTCCTAAATCTATAAAATATTAAAACACAGATTCTAAATAAAAGATTTGAGTGAGGTTATAAATATTGTACAAAATCCCTGTAAATTCAAATGTAATAAATTAATTTTAACTGGCAAAATCCTTCTAAAATTTATTAAATGATAGTGTAAATCTTCTAATGTAGTGTCAAAAATGCGCGAAAAATGCTTTAGAAGATGAAATTTTCATGAATTCATAATTTGGGACATACAGGGTTAAAATGAAGGGGGAAAATAAACAAAATTAGAATTTAGAATAACCACAAAAATGCGTTTAAAGTGGTTCGAGACACCTTCGTTTAGAAGGTGGGGCAAAACCGTCATCACGGCTAAGGATGACAAATGAAGGACATCGTTCTGGACGAACGTAAGTTACATTGACAATCTGTCTTAAAATGGTGCTTTGAGCAATTTGAAGTTTTTGTAACTGAGTTTCGCAGACAGATCCCCAGATAACTGACCCATAAGTCATGGTAGATCTGATAAAGGATTTATATAGCAGTAACTAGTTAGGAATTGACAGGCAGCAATATCTAGATAATAAACATTTGACGGAAGACTTGGCAGCGGCAGTTTTGGAGCTTGCGTCACAAATCTGTCGTGTCCAGTTTAATTTACAATCTAGGTAAATTCCCAAGTATTTATAAACGTTGACTTATTTCTTCATATAAAGAGTAAGATTAATGTCGGGGTGATAGATTTTTTGGAGATACGAATTCTAACTCTAGAATGCAATTACAGAACTCTGCGAAGTGCTTCATTTTGCGGCGTATAGCCATTTTATTATATAATTCGGTGTAGTTGCCTACTCGGCCCATCAGCTATTTCTTGCAAAACGGATTTGCACTGTTTTATAGTATTTCCATTTTAACTTTTTACATTTTTTCCCCCAAAATTAATTTTAAATTATTTTTATACACTTCTTTTTTAACCGAATCATTTGTTGAAATTTGCTTGTTGTTTTCTCATTTGAACTTCTTTTTGTTTTGTTTTTCTCTGTAGATGTGATAGTTATTATTGCATCCGTGGTGGTTCTGTCGGTGGGCAGCAGCGGCCAAGTGTTTGCGGCATCTGCCCTAAGAGGGCTGCGCTTCTTCCAGATCTTGCGCATGGTGCGTATGGACAGAAGAGGTGGTACTTGGAAGCTGCTTGGATCCGTTGTCTATGCGCACAGACAGGTAAGCGTAGACACTGCACACTGTTTAAGACATGAACATTTTTTTAAAAATCTCAAGAAAGTTTATATGTTTTTTTCATTTAAATCCTTGAAGATCTTCATAAATATCACTATAACCGTTCTCGACATATATTAATGTGTGATTAGACTATTGGATATGTAATTAGTATGCTAGATGCATTAGTTTTTACATTAGTAATTTATTTTTACTTATCCGTATATTGTTGTGTTATTGTCAGTTCATTTTTTTTTTCTCCTTGAACAGGAACTCATCACAACTCTGTACATTGGTTTCCTCGGCCTCATCTTTTCCTCGTTCCTTGTGTTCTTAGCAGAAAAAGAATCCAATTCTCAGAAATTCAGCAATTTTGCTGACGCCTTGTGGTGGGGTGTGGTGAGTATCTGCATGTTGTCTGTCATTTTAACCTTAAAATCTCAGTTTTATGAAGTTGTTGAAATAAATCGATATTAGTTCAATCACTTTAACTTATAACAAGATTTAAAACATTAGTCGACACGGAAAAACCAGTTTATTTTGGACTGCGAAAAAATTGTTAAATTCTATAAAATGAACTAAACAGAATTTTTAGAATATGGAATATGTAAGTACCTCTACTAACAAAGTTAAAGATATGATGTTACACTTCAAGAGGGGCAGTTTTTGTATTAAAAATCAGAGCCGAGATCGACTTAGTTAAAAATATTCAATTTCACTCCAAGCTAAATCTTGGATTTTCTTTCAGAACTTTAACAATGATGAAGATATTGTAGCTGGAGCTTAACATTTCAAAATGTGACTGAAAGTGCATACGAGTCTCTGACTTCATACAAGTTGATTTCCATGAAATTTTGCAATGTCATGATATTACACTCAGAAAACTAGTCAGATGTCGCAATCCCAAAACTTTCTTCTATCTCATACATGTTGATACTCCCTGAAAAATGCAGCATATTAGCACAACCTATTAGATGATTTACACCAAAATCTAATTATCAACAACTTTGACAATTTCTAACTGAATCTGAAGTTTGCTGAAAATCCGTGCATTAGTTTTTTAGATAGAGCTGTTGGAGAAATTGTAAAACATTCCGCATAGCAGCGCCACCTGTTGAGCGATTTACACCAAAAACTAATTAGGACAAATTTATACCAGGAAGTAACTGAATCTGAAGCTTGATGAAAATTCATACATTATTTCTTGAGATATAGCTATTGCGGAAATCGTGAAAAATGCAGCACAGCAGCGCCACCTATTGGCGATTTACACCAAAAATTAAACATTACTAATTTATATCAGGGACTAACTGAATCTGAAGTTTGATGAAAATACGTGCATTTTATTTTGAGTTAGAGCTATTGCGATAATCATGAATAATGCGCATAGCAGCGCCACCTGTTGGGAGATTTTCACCAAATTGTAATCAGCAAGCACCTAACTATATCCTGGACTATCTGAATCTGAAAATTTATGAAATTCCGTGCAGTAGTTCCTGAGATATAGCTATTTCAGAAATCGTGAAAAATGCCGCATAGCAGCGTCACCTGTTGGGCGATTTTCGCCAAAAACTAATCAGGGCCAGTTTATATCAAGGTCTAACTGAATATACTGTGTTCTTGAGATAGAGCGCCCACAAAATTTTTGTCACATACAGACTCACAGAGTGACATGGTGACAGACAGATTCACAGACAGACATTTTCTAAAAACCATTAAATCGTGTTCAGGACATTCTAAAACGTATAAATCTGTCGAAAACCGGAAGTTGAAAATTTTCACGAATCCAATACTTTCTTCTTTTAAAGATAGAAGAAAGTAAAAACAAGTAAAGCCTTTGAAATATTACATTATTTTCATTACTCTGAAAATATGGGGTTGACTTGGAGTGACACAATCTTGTGTCCAACACAAAAATTGTTTATCTCGACGTGTGCAATCATCTCTCTCTTTATCGTTACATTAACTGAACACACTGTATAAACCACACAAGGTGTATTTGAACTGATCGTTAGAACTGTAAATAGTGGTAATACATATCAGGACAAAGAATTATGGGGAGACAGTATGGAATCCAGGATTGCAATCCAGTGATTCAATCAAAAATGCAGGATGTAAGTCGAACCTCTATTTTCGTTCACAACTTTAACGATAATGAAGATATTTTAGAAAAAAAAATGCAATAGACATACTTTTATTTCTCTGAAATGTCATGACATCTTGACAAAGTGCTGGAATTGCGTTGTAATTCGGTCAATGACACCCTCTGCACGGATCGCCAATTTCTAAATTTTAAAGCATCTAAATCGGCCCTGTTTGAATATGTCCATTTCTATTACTTCTTGTGCTTTTATTACAAAGAATCTTTATTTCAAAGAAAACAAAGTAACTCTCTTGAAAATTTCGTTGAAATATCTTTATTATTGTTACAGCTAAGAATCGGAAATCTAGGTCCGCTTAGGGTGAAGCAGCCTGTGTTTTTCTTTAAATAAGTATATTGCAATCCTGGTTTTCTGTACAAAAATTGTTTCCATACACATGTACAATAATCCCTTGCAATTCCGACCTTCAATTCAGATATGTCAATATGTATGAATTATTATAGGAAAAACACTTTGAAATGCGTAGTTTATTTTATTGTTCCAGTTTTTTAAAATTAAATGTTCCGAAAGAATCGGACTTCCGATAAATCAAAGTACATTAAAAATTCAACGATTCTACCACTTCGCATTAACAAATAGAAGTAGGCCCTGAACTGAAATAGGTTTATTTCAAATTAACTTTAAAGGGATTTTTTCCAAACTTCTCTTAGCTGACAGTAATTATACTTCTGGAACTTTCAATACAACTTAAAACTGTCAGCAAAATGAATTAGAGTGTTCTTCTCTGTAATTGAATCTAATGGTCCTTTGATATGGTTCATTGAATTCGGTTTTAAGAATTATTTTTCTCTGAAGAAACTTCTATTGCATTTGAATTATTAGAATTTTATTTCACTGCGTTGTTTTATGAATATTTTATGGAGATGAAAATCATATTTTTAAGAATGTGTAAAGCCCAAATTTGAAACATAGAGTTTATTTTTTTTTTCAGTAATTATATACGTATTAAATATATTCATAAATACAAGGAGAAACACAATGTTTGCAGTACGTAAGAGTAATATATCGCAAGTCATGCGGCTTGTGATGAATAATATAAAGTTATTTCAGAAAAATGCATATGGCGAAAATTTTATTGAGTTGATGCATATGTTTGTAAAGTTTTCTTCGGTGAGACAACACTGAAGTGTTAAAGTTTTTTTATCATTTGCTATCTGTCATTCGTTATAAATATGACTTCCTTGGGTTTCGAACATTACGTAAAATAAAAAATAATAAAATTGCGAATGATAATCATTACTCCGATTTTAAAGTTGCTGTATAAATATGTTTACACCAAAGTTCTTTGTTTGCTATTTTCTATGAAATTTTCTATATTTTTTTCTGTAAAATTTTCTTGGGGTGTCGGCTATATATTTAAATTGTATCAAACATTTAAATGTTCAATGGTAACACCTAATTTTGACATCATATTCTGATTTTCTGGTAAATTTTACATAAAAGGAAGTCATTCGACCAATTAGTTTAGGAATTATGTATGCTTAATATTTGGAACTTCTAATTTTAAATTCAATTTTAATTGTTACAAAACAGATTGCAGTGCGGATATTATTTTATAAGCATAATTCAAAAAGTACTTGGCGGAATGATCTCTAATTTTATATTCGCACATTTCAAGTTTCTAGAAATCGATTTCTGTTTAAAAAATTCTTCGAAAGCAATTAATACAGTCGAGCTCTGATTTAATTAATTTCTAGATGTAGCTAATTTTTTTATGTTCCCGAAGAAAATGGAACGAAATACCTCGATTTAAAGAACTTATAACCCCGATTTAACGAATAACTTTCGATGAAAAAATAAATAAAAATTGAAGACATTTTCTAATATTTATAAAAAAAAAAAAAATCCTGATTATCAATTTTCTGAATATATGTATCTTGTGACGCAGAAATATCTACATGAGAAAATGTACATTGCAGCGATGTTCTTAATAGCAGAAGTAGTGGATCGGATGAAAAAGATAAAATAGAGATGAAGCATGCAATATTCAAACAAGAAAGGAAAATCATGCGTTAAGCATATATTATGAAACACTTTTCAACACTTCCTGAATGTAAACTCCGTTATTTAGAAAAATAAGGTGTAAGATAACTAAGTAAACATTTTAGAAAACGCATAAAACATTTGAAAAACTGATTTCAGCAATTATCGTCGATAGCTAATATGTATTCCAATTCTTTTGAACAGCCCTGTATTTGATCTGTAGGTTTATACATATAGTCGTTGAGCCAAGGGCTCGTATGGTTTCATGTCAGCAGACTTGGTAAGCCATATATTTTTGGATTCACCACACAACATCAGCATGACGTTTATCCATGATACTTTCAAAACCAGGGTAGCTAATGGGCGCCATATTGGAAAATGGCCGACGTTGTTGAACCAGAGATTCGTGTGGTTTCATGTCAGCGGATTTGGTAAACCATACATTTTTGGATTCACCACATCAGAATGACATTTATCCATGATATTTTCAAAAACAGGGTGGCTAATGAACGCCGTATTGGAAAATGGCCGCGGATAAAAACAGGGTTATCGGAAAACTTTTTTTGGTTTTGTATGTTATTAAATTAATAAGGCGATTGAAGAGACAATAAATAAAGACACGCAGGGAGTCAAAAGGTACAACGGAGTTCAGTCAAAGACCTGCCATATTTGATGAGGGGCTATGCATATATAACGTTATCAACTTTTTGGCAATTGTGAACCCTTCTCCCCCCCCCCCCCCCCGCCCAATTATATCGTTATCAGTGTTGTTGATAACGATACTTTCCGAACGACCCAATATTATATATAAAATAAATTTATATAAAATAATACTTTAAAGAAATACTTACTATTTAAAAGTATTTAATAATAACTATTTGTTACATAATGCATTCAACAGTAATATTGTCTTCTTGCACTTGCCCCCTGCCCGGCTGTAAACAGAACTTCTTATAAACAAAACAGGTAGATGACATTCGTCCCCATTTTTTACTAGTAAAAATAACAACTATAATTTGAACTTAGTTTCTCTAACAACAAATTATATGCGCATATGGCAAAACAATTGAAAGGAGGAAAGTTTCGATATTCCATATTTTGTATTGAAATGATTTTAATAATAACTTTGTATTTTCATAAAAATAGATAACAGTATTAAAAAAAAGATAACAAACCAAAAAAAAGAGAAAAGAAAATTTTGTTTGGATCAAAAATGATAACGATATCACAAGACAACCCCCCTCCCCCTAATGATATCTTATGATATCAAATGCCAGACACCCCCCTCTGCCCCCTAAACTAATAACGTTATATATGCACAGCCCCTAATGAGTTCTGATATGAGGTCAGCATTTCTTCACATGATTCATGAAAGAACTAAAATCAGTTCTTCAGAAAAATCTGTTCTGCGTTCTACATCCAATCTGTCTTTGATCAGGATCCAGAAAGACGAACGTGATATCTCAGAGTTACAGAACATTATCATAGATGCCAACAACTCCGGAATTTCCAGAGTTTCTCCGGAAATGCGTAGTAAAATACGGAAGTACGGAAATAAAGCTGAAAATACGGAAATCAGCATCAACAACCTAAAAAAAATTATCGAATATCAGTTTCTCTGCAAGTCGCGAAATTCCCAATCCGATTTTCTACTTGTAAACAATGCATGCTTTCCTCACAGACTTCTAATATCCTCTGTCTCTTGTAAAGATCTCCGACTTGTCCTCAATACGTAAACAACGATTAACGAATCAGAGCGCACTTCTTTCTAGCATCGATGTTAAACCGCAACTCTATCCTTAAAACGCAAGCGCTTATCAGCAAATGAGAGCGGAGTAGAAAGTAGCGGCGATGACGTAAAATAACTGACCCCGCCCTTCACAGTATGCTTGTTTGTTCTTTTCCCCGTGGTCTGAATATTCAAAAAGATATTTCTTTCTCCCATGGTAATCGATTTTAAAACTGTAACTTTAACTACAAATATTTTTCTCCGCGTTGTTCTGTTTTGCGCAGATTGCGTGCTTTTCTTTACCGTGTGCGATAATATGTGATTTTTTTTTTTAAGTTTGCGTTTCTGTTTTTTCGTTGTTATTCTGATGGATACTAAACCTGATGTTACAGAACAAAAAAGATCGTCGAAAAGCCATTAGAAATCAAAAATTTCTACCGAAGTATTCGCTCAAATGGCCATGTTTAAAAAGTGGTGAATTAGAGAGTTCGGCACTCTGTACTGTGTGCAACTCTGAATTTAATATTGCCCATGGTGGCGTAGATGACTGTCGGAGGCATGTAAATGGCCCTATACATCAAAAAAAAGTATCGGCTACAAAAAAAGTGAAAACAGTTGAAAAATATTTTCAAAATCAAGATACTTCGAATATTACAAAGGCAGAAGCTCTTTTTACCAAATTCTTGATATCGCATAACATCCCGCTCGCCGCTGCGGATCATGCTGGACCTCTTTTTAAGAATATGTTTCCAGACTCCAAAATTGCATCAAACTATAGTGCAGGAAGGACTAAGACAACTGGTTGATGGCTGCTGAAACATCAAAATTGCTGTCATCTTGTCTTAAAGATTCCCCCTTTTCATTATCAACCGATGGCAGCAATGATGGAGGGTCTGAAACTTTGTTTCCTATCGTAATACGGTACTTTGATGAAAGTATAGGAGAAGTACTGTCAACTGTACTGTGTATTGCAAGCAATACCAATACATCCACAGGCAGTAATATATTTTCATTAGTTGAAGATAAAAGTAAATTATGGAACCTTAATTTCAACTATGTTTGTATGAATAGGCAGAAATGTTGCTAAAGGTGTGGATTTTGTAGAATATTTGTAATTAACTATTAAATAAAGCATAGCTTAAAAAAATCGTATCACTCCTGAAATGACTCCTGAAATGCTTAAATTTTACTCCTGATGGACACCCAAAACTCCTGAAATTTAACCAATTTACTCCTGATGCAGGTTTTACAATGTTGGCGTCTATGCATTATTATCAATAAATGGATAAATCTATGGTAATAAAATCAACTGGAGAAATGCCAAATCTAGAAATTGTCGAAGACATGATCAAAGCTTATGCGGTGGGTGAAGAAGCTTACCAAACTTCCAAGAGAGAATATCTGTCTGAAGACTCAAAGCCAGAAGGGTTATTCAAACTTCCAAAGAGAAATGTCTTTGCTCAGATGACGATCATTGTTGAGCGAAGAAATATGGATATGAGAACTGTGTTTTCCTATCATCTAGGCCTTCTTCCATGGTCCTTAGCAACACCTGAAGGTTCAATGCGAAAAACTCCAAAATCAAACTGATATATGTTATGAAAAAAGACTGCAACTGCTGAAAAAATTCAAATGATAGTGTTTGTAAACATCAATTGATGAAATGGGCTTTGTTCAAAAGCTACCATGGGAGGTACAAACATTTGGACAACTACAACTAGCAAATAAACTGTTTTTAAAATAATACAGGAATCTACATCCTCTCAAACAATAGATGTTATATTTGATACATACAGGCAGATATCAATAAAAAGTGTCAATAAAAGCTGTTGGTGATGCTATAAAAGTAATATAACTCCTGGACACCCAGTACGAAAATGGAAGCAGTTTTTATCTGATGAGGAGGAAAAAAAAGAACTTATACATTTCATTTCACAAGAATGGCAAAATGAGCAATATCTGAAACAATTGAATAAACGTGTGATGTATGTTACCTTCGAAGAAAAATGCTATAAATTCACGAAATAACTAGTTGAAGAAGCCACTAAATTGACGTACTTCCAAGAAGAGGTGGATACGCGACTTTTATTTCAGTTTAGCATCTGGATTTAGAAATAATATTATTATTTATCTCTATAGATACTGATGTGGCAGTTATCACAGTGTTTTCTTTAGAAAACAATTTGAAAAATTACAAAGGGTTAATATTTGTAAAATGCGAATCCAATGACAGGGTAACAACTTGAGTGAAATGCATGAACTTCTACGTAAAGATGTATGTTATGCTTTACCTGGAATGCGTTCACTGTCAGGGTGCGATACAGTAAGTGCTTTTGCAAGCAAGGGAAAATGACGATTCAGAACACTGAATTCCGAGATGTTTTAAGGCCCCTGGTACTGAAGCTGGTGTATCAAAGGAAACAAAGAAACAACCTGAGTCGTATACTTGCTAGCTCTGTTATGGTAAGCGCAAATACTCTGACATCAATGAATTGCGTTACACTATTTTTTCTGCAAAAAGGGATTTGTGGTCGCATCGCCTTCCACTATGTAGTAATACACTCCACCTACAGGAGAGCTAATTAACAGGGTCTTGTTTGGAAAAAGTGCCTACATGCTGATCCTGATCTTCCATCCTCAGATATACATGGTTGTTTTTCATGAACAGATAGTGAGGGAAGAGGTTATCTAGAGGTCCAGTGGAATTGACAGTCTTCCTGCTCCTGAAGCTGTTTTGGGACTGATGTCATGTTCTTTTTCAAGAGCATGAGTCATGCCATCATGTGCGTGTGTTTTTGATAACCTCAGATGTACAAGCATATGCAGAATACAGAACTGTTCCAACTATGACGATGGCAGTGATTTGGACACAAGAATGTCGACGGATGATGATAGCAGTGAAGAAGACTGAGATTTCTGTTATTTATTAACTCTTAAGAGACTGGGTAAAATATTTTCGCTACTATTAATTATTTCTTGAATTGCTGTGACTTATCCACATGAAAATACTATGCATTAAAATGCAAAACAAGATTTCGCTTTTCTTACATCGCAAAAGTCTTTTGAACTGTTTATCCCATTGAAAATGTTAACCCATTCGCGACGAGCGACTTTTACGTAATTTTTAATCTTTTACCACCGGTTATTCAAAACAGAAATTTTTGATTAATTGGATCAGGAAAATGCCCCGATTAAATAAAACAAAATTTACAATAAAAAATAACTTGTGGGAATAACAAAGGATTCTGAGCACCTTATGCGTCACTTATACGTGACGCTCGTCCCCAAGGGGTTTAATAAACATAAAGTTAAATATAATGATAAACATCATGTTAAAATAAAATCTCAATAAACATATAATCTGTGTAACGTTTTATGTTCAACAATATTTGTTCTCTCCATTTTTTCAATGAAATATCTTTAATTAGGTGATAATGGCAAAAGTAATCATATGTATCTATGTGTGATATATGGCGCCCATATTCTCAATATGGTGTCTATAAGCTACTACAAATTTCACAGTATCTGTTAGGAATAAAACAATAAGTTACTCAATGACACCATTTTTAAGGAACTCTTCGCAGTGAACTGTATATTTCTTTATTTTAAAACAATAATTGTTAAGAGTGAAACAGTCTCTCTGGCCGTTTCCAAGTCAAACATTCCATTATCTCAATAACAACAAAAATTCAGTGTTTCCACTCACTAGTAACTAAATTACAATCTATCGTCAACACGCAGACGATTGGAATAATAAATAAAATTACGGCGCTGACACAGCGCCCTCGTACGGGAGATTTTAATTACGATCAGTAACATACTCCCGACCGTTGAAACCTGCAGGTTTCAAAACTACTCTAATATATAATATAAAATTACATAATACTACATATAACAATGCAAAGATATAATTAATAACAAAGGAAAAATGGCAGAATTACTTTACATTTGAATACAATAAAACATACTATAGAAATTAAACAACAAAATATATTCAAAATATACCAAATATATACATTAAATAAATTAGTTTCCATTAATTGGAAGGGGACAAATACTTCTCACATCTCTCTTTATTATTGTACCGTTAGGTAGACGAATGCTCACTACTCGAACTTTTTTGTCCTTACCGAGAAATATCTCGGAAATCCTACCTGTTGCCCATTTTGTGCTGAGCATATTTTCATCTTTGATCAATACGAGAGAACCAACATTTATATTGTTTTTATTTATTTGCCATTTATTACGTTGCTGTAAGGTGTTCAGATAGTCCCGCTTCCATAATTTCCATATTTGCTGGCTATATTTTGTTATTTTTTGCCAGTTGCTAAGTTTGTTTTTCGAAATTTCAGTGAGCTGGGGTTCAATAATAGACGTTAAGGGCCTACCTATAAGAAAATGACCCGGTGACAGAGTCTCGAAATCGTCGAAATCTGATGATAATGGGGACAGAGGTCTTGAGTTCAAAACACTTTCAATTTCTAGAATTACTGTCAGAAATTCCTCTAAAGTGAGGTGCGCGTTACCAATTACACGTTTTAGATGGAATTTGAATGATTTAACCCCTGCCTCCCAAAGACCACCGAAGTTCGGCGCTTTCGGAGGAATAAAATTCCATTCGATATTTTCCCTTGCAAAATAATCAGCTAATGCTTCATCTGGGTGTCTAACCAAATTGTGAAGCCTTTTCAATTCTAAGTTTGCCCCTACAAAGTTTTTTGCATTGTCAGAAAATATTTTTGAACACTTTCCCCTTCTGCTAACAAAGCGCTTAAAACAAGCAATGAAGGCTGCAGAAGTGAGATCTGAAACGAAATCTAGATGAATAGCTTTGGTGCAGAGACAAACGAATATACATACATACACTTTATTATATGTACCTTTCCTTTGATTTTTGAATTTAATGTAAAAAGGGCCGCAATAATCATTTCCAATAATGGAAAATGGAAATGAAGGTGTAACACGCTCTTTGGGCAAGTCACCCATAACTTGACTCGCTAATACAGGCTTGTTTTTAAAACAAGTGACACATTCATATGTTATTTTGCGACAGATGTTTCTACCATTAGTTATCCAAAATTTACGACGAATATGGTACAACAATGTTTGTGATCCTACATGTAAATACTTTAAATGAAAATATCTTACAATAATTAAAGTAAGTGGATGCTTACTTGGCAGAACCATAGGATGTTTTTCATTTGTTGTCAAATATGAGTTACCCAATCTACCCCCAACTCTTAAAATATTACTTTCATCTAAGAAACAATTTAAAGAATTTAGTTTACTTTTATTTGGTACTGAATTACCTTTCTGAAGACATTTTATTTCTTCCTGATACTCACTTTGTTGAACCATCTTTATCAGTGATAATCCTGCAGCATTCAATTCTTTAGAAGTAAGATGATCTTTCACTCTATTAACATTTCGAAGGTTATGAATAAATCTAAGCACATAACATAAAATACGAATGATAGTTATATAATTATTACTAACACTAATAATATAATCTAATAAATAATTTTGATCATAAATAGCTAGAGTAACTAAAGAGTTATCATTTTCACATTTAACTGTTTTCTTTAGTTCATCAGAATAGTCATCTGGCGAATTTTGGATGTTGCAGTCATTAGTTGGGAGAACAGTTTCTCTCAAAAAGGGGGGACCTTTAAACCACAAATCCTTTTCTAAGAGCATATCAACACGGCTGGATTAGACTTTCCCGGACAATGAAACCACGAATTGGAGTCAGTCAAAGATTGAATCTCGTTGACACGATTCGCTATGAATGATTTCCATCTTTTACTAGAACCTCTAATCCAGTACAAAGTGATTTTCGAGTCTGTCCAGAAGAACACATCTGATGGCTTCTTATGATCTACTATTTTCTTGACTGCATTACCTAGTCGGGCAGCAAGTAAAGCTCCCAATAGCTTTAATCTTGGTAAAGTGATTTTTTAAGAGGTGTAACTCTACTTTTTGAAGTCACAAAGTTAACTTCAATAGCATTTTCTTTTACAATTCTGAGGTATATGACAGTGCCGAAGGCTTTCTTACTAGCATCGCAGAAACAGTGAATCTCTACCACATCTGAATTTTCTTCTTTCGTTGAATTTAGCACAATTCTTGGAATTTTTAGGTCGGAAAGGCGTGGGATCTCAGAACACCATTGAAGCCACTTTTCTTTAACATCTATTGGTAGATCTTCATCCCAAGCAATTTTCCCCAACCACAGATCTTGAAATAGGCATTTCATGCGAATAGTATAAGGAGTGAGCAAGCCAAGAGGGTCGAATATTTTTCCAATAGCACGCAGGATGAAGCGCTTGGTGTTTTCATTTTTTGATAAAATTTCTAATAAGCCTTTTACATCTACGATAAAGCAATCTTCACTCGTATGCCAAGACATTCCTAGAACCTTTGTTGAGTCAGATCCTAATTCAATTGGGTTATGTAGAGGCTGAGTATCAAACCCTTCTTGTTTCCATTGCTCCATCAAATCGTTATCATTAGTTGATCATTTTCTGAGTTTCATACTTGCCTCGCTCATAATATAAACAGCATTTCGAGAGATTTCTAACGCATCTTGCAAGTTGTCAGCACCAGCGATGAAATCATCTACGTAGAGGCACCTATCTAATAACTTTGTTGTTGTAGGATATCTAACTTGAAATTTCTTGATATGTTTTCTTAGAGTAGCAGCAAGAAGAAACGGGGAAGCATTCATACCAAAAAGAACTCGGTTGAAGCGATATATTTCTATACCTCTATCTCCAATCCATAAAAACCTCACTGCATCTCTGTCTTTCTCCGCTAGGGATATCTGCAGAAAGGCCTTTTCTATATCACCTATCAATGCTATTTTGTTTAATCTAAAATTGATAAGTAGATCGAATAAGTTTGGATTAAGATTTGGACCTGGCCAAAGACAATCATTTAACGATAATTCGCCAACATCGTGTGAACTGGCATCGAAGACTACTCTCATTTTCGTTGTCAGGCTTTGTCTAAAAACAGGTTGATGTGGAAGATAAAAAAGTGGTTTCTCCACTGGCTTGTGCGTTTCCGTTATTTTTTCTATGATTCCTTTATTTTCATAATCTTTCAAAGTCTCACAATATTGAGCACGAAGCTCTAATTTTCGCTTCATTTTCACCTTAAGACAGTGTAGTCTATTATTGGCTATTTTGAAATTGTCGTTCATTTCACGCCAATCTTTTTTCCATGGTAAGGTAACTTCGTAACGTTTATTTTTATAAGCTACAGATTTTTCGAATATTTCTAACGCTCTATCTTCGTCAGTACATGTGGGATCGTCTTTTATACCTAGTGTTTCTAACTGAAAGAATTTTTGAACTTCTTTTGTCAAATCTTCATAGTTACAAACAAGCCCACAATGAGTATTTTGCGTGATTTGATTGTCAGGATTTAATACGCTTCCACAGGCAATGAATCCAAATACCGAGTTTTGGAATTTTAAATTAGAATTGGGGACTTCAATTCGACCGACTTCTAAAAGATCATAAAATATTTGTGCTCCCAAAAGAACATGAATTTTTCCAGGTTTGTAAAATTCTGGATCCGCTAATTTAATGTTATTAAGGTAATGTTCTGTTGGAACGTTAATCCGATTTACTGGAATAGTATCCGATATTTTTGGTACACAAAGAAGTTCTATTTCCGCCTTAAAATTTGAATTGTTCGAAATTAATGCTTTTACCTTGGAGTTAATATTCACGGAGATGCCATTTAATCCTGAAACCGCAACTTTTATTTTTTCTTTCTTAATTCCTAAATAATCAGCACACTGAATCGTAATGAAATTACTCATTGATCCAGCATCAATCAAACCTCTTAACGTCTTAAATTCACCAAATTTATTTTTAATATAAACAATGACAGTTGATAAGATGCCAGAGCTTAAATAATTCATCTCACAAACAGATGTACCTGAAAATACTCTTTCGTTAGAAATGTGAAATGTTGCAGCATTCGGGTCTAGATTTGAATGCTCTACGATTTGATTCTGGTTTTGGGTATTGCAATCACTGACCTCGGGTTTTGAAATAAATTCATTTTTTCTATCGCTGTTTTGAATTTGCTTTTCATTTTCATTCTCGAAATGCAGTAAACTCGAATGTTTTTTCATACATTTCTGACAAGAATAAGTAGATTTACAATTTCTAACCGAGTGGAATTTTAAACAGTTAAAACAAATATTATTTTTCTTTACGAATTCATATCTAGAAGCCACTGAAAGATTTAAGAATTCTGGACATTTGTGCAAACCGTGAAATTCATTACTCTGACACTTAACACATTTAAATGTTTTTGAGTTTTTACCATTAGATGTAGATACCATACTAGTGATTCGTTGTTGAGCATTGCGTTTAGGAGTTACATTATTTATAAGAGGTTTGGAAACTTGCAGTGTTCTCGCTTGTCTTTTTAAAAACTCGATTAATTCTTTTAATTTTGGTAGCTCGTCTTTTTTTTGTTCACGTTCAAACCATAATTTTGTGGACCCATCTAATTTCTGCCACAAGTTATTATTGTATCCGCAAACCCTTCAATTTTTTGATCGAGAATTTCTAGAGATCTGATACATTCACTGGCGGTATCCGCTAAATTAAGAATAGCACTAGGTGTTTCACTTTGTATTGAATTAATGGACATTAATTTTTTAATGTAAGCAAACACTTGTTGTCTTTTATTGGAATATCTTTCCTCTAATAAGGACCACGCTGTTTGATAATTATCATCTGAAATCGTTATACTTTGTACAACTTTTACAGCTTAAGAATGAAGCGAAGATTTCAAATATGATAACTTTTGAGCACCCGAAAGTGCGCTATTATTGTGAACGCTAGATTTAAAAAGATCACTAAAATATATCCAATCCTGTACGTTTCCACTAAAAGAAGGTAGATTAATCGTGGGAAGTCGAACTTCCGTTACACTATTCTCTTGTTTCGGCTTTGATTCATTAAGAACATTTATTTGTTTTTGTTTCGCTCTTTTAATTTTTAACCAAGTTTCATCTAACTCTTTTTCAATCGATGATTGTTCATCAATATATTTATCAATTTCCTCTTCATCGCACAATGAATAAATTTTATCAAAAATTTCTTTCAAATCTGTATTGAATTGATCACATTTCGTATTTACAAGTTCTAAAGAGCATTCATCAGAGTCACTTAATTTAATTTCACTCACAAATTTAGTAATTTTACATTTTAAAACTCTTTTTTTTTTGTCAAAATATTTTTTAATTCAGTAGACATGTTAAAGAAAAAGTCCTACCTTATTCGAAGAAACCAAGTCTCGTCGCTGATTCTTGACTCTAAAAGCAAACGATAAATCTATTTACTCCGGCTCGACGGACCAATTTTTGTTAGGAATAAAACAATAAGTTACTCAATGACACCATTTTTAAGGAACTCTTCGCAGTGAACTGTATATTTCTTTATTTTAAAACAATAATTGTTAAGAGTGAAACAGTCTCTCTGGCCGTTTCCAAGTCAAACATTCCATTATCTCAATAACAACAAAAATTCAGTGTTTCCACTCACTAGTAACTAAATTACAATCTATCGTCAACACGCAGACGATTGGAATAATAAATAAAATTACGGCGCTGACACAGCGCCCTCGTACGGGAGATTTTAATTACGATCAGTAACAGTATCATCATAAAATGAACACCTTGGACCATTGTGAATCCAGAAAAGTATATATCATCAAGTCCTCAGAGATGAAACCAAAAGCACTAATTTTGGCTTCTGGCTCAACGACTAATATACTATATGATGGGGAAATTTTGTTTAGCAAGAAAACGCATAACAGGTTGAAATTTCTCTTTCAGCAATTTATACTAATAGATGAAAACATACTTGAATACTTTTGTGCAACCCTGTAATTAACCTAGTACCTTTATTACACGCCACTATTTAGCTAAAATTTTATTCAAACTAAAACACTCTTTAAAACTACAGAAATCACATTTCCAGAAATTATCATTTATAGACGGCCATGTATCCAATTCTTTGCGTGACCCTGTTTATCATTTTGTCTATATTCTACAAACATTTCTTATTAAACTAAATGCAGTTCAGCATAAAAATGCATATACTCAGGAGGGGTAATTATGACCACTTTTTACATTTTCAACGTTGTTATTTTTTTTTTTTTTTTTTTTTTTTTTTTTTTTTGCTTATTTCTATTTAGAAAAGTGCTGTTTTTAGTACATAGGAAGTAACTTTGATCCTTTAAGAACACATTTTAAAAGTTTTAATTCTCATAGCTGTTTTTCTTTTAAAGTTAAAAGGGTGGTTATAATTACCCCACCAAAAACTCCCAATCACATAAGTTTGGGGTAATTAAGACCACTACTGGGGAAATTATGACCACTATATCTTCTCTTTATACTTGCCAATACACATTTGTTTGGGGTAATTATGACCACTTTGAACTCCAAAGTAACAATCCGTTTAACAAAAATTTTATAGACTTAGTTTCAAATTGCTATTTGGATCTCAAAAAGGCTTCAGACTAGTAATAAAGAATACCTAAGATGAAATATACATTATGAGGTTAATATCTAAGCTTGAAACAAAATTTTACCATCACAGTTTTCTTCAATATGACGGCGGTCATAATTACCCCACCTGAACCTAACTCATTTAAAAACTACCTTTAAGCAATTTGCACTCATACTCAGCAACCATTACGAATTCTTTTGTGTAGCACTGTATATGAATTATAGCATTTATACAAACCATATATGCATAAACATAGTGAAACATAAAAGTGCATATCATAGTTAAAAATGAATATACAGAAATCATCGCTACCGTACAGTACTTCGGATATGATATAATATGTGAAATCTTTTGTGTGTCCCTGTAAATGCTTTGCACTTCGTATTATACATGAAATAAGTTATGATAAACCTCAGCGACATATATTAATTTCATTATACATGAACTAATTTAACATAATTAAAATACGCCACAAATAATTCTGTCCACCCCTATATCATTATGTAACGGAATTCTTTTGTGGGGAATGAATATGTAAATGAATGAATAATAACTGTTCTTTGCACCTCATATTTTACAGAATGCATATTTTAGTGCATTTTATAAATGTATATCAATTTTATTAAGTTTGAAAGCGTGTAACATCATTAAAAATCCTTTTAAACGATTTTTTCCCATTGGCCGTAATGTAACGAAAAAATTTTGATCGTACCTGTAAATGAACTAAACATGCTACAAACTTCATTTGAAATAGGGAACGTGCTATGGTAAACGAAAATAACATTCAAAATTTCAGGGTAATCCGAGTATATTTACGGGAGTTAGAGAGAAATTTTTATCAGAATGGCTTTTCTTTGCGTGAAATGGGACGATATCACAAAAGATGTTGAAAGAGACCACTATTCGCTTCCAAATAGCAGTAAGCTACACGATCCATATATGGGGCATTCTCACAATCTTTTGACTTTTGGGGGAAAAAATCTGGCGAAATTAAACTTGCTAAAATAGCATTTTAATCTGATAGACGAATGCCTTAATGATTCAAAATAAAGTAAAAATGGTCAGCAGCGAAAAATTTTTTATTTAACTGAGGTTTAGGTTAAACTTGCGAGTTTAATTTTCCTTACCATTTTACCCCTATAACTTTTTATTTTCTTCTAAATTTTTACTTATAATGAATTTGCATAGTACCCACAGGACATTCAAATAAGAAATAATACAAATATAGTAATTTTAATACAGAATTTTTGTATAACATTGTCTTAAAGGGGTGTTAAAGAAGGGACGGTTAGGTAAAAAAAGAGACGAAATGGTAAAAAAAGGGACGGTAAGGATGGAACGGAAAGGAACATTACCACCTATTCTTAGGAAAATCATGTTAAGACTAAGTGATAGCCACAATGTTCATTGATTTTTAGAAACAGTTGTTAGCATTGGATTAAATTAATTTTTTTTTTTAATTTACCTCGAAAAGTGCAGGAATAAACATTGGGGACGGTAAGACTACCAATAAAGCCACGGTGTTTGAAATTGATATTTAAATGCTGATTTATATTCTGCAGTAAATTTCCTGTCAAAGAATTTTAGATATTCTTCCTCTAGCATACTTGTGCATGATCAAAAACTTGAAAAAAATTCTGTCGCTGCATCTGAAATGATTTTCTGTATAATTTTAGAAGAGGGATGGTAAAAAATCTAAAACCCAGGGACAGAGTTCAAAAAATAATATCAACCCTAAAAATGTATGCAGGTTAATTTTTAGCTACATATTTATATAAAACAATAGTTTCAGTTTCAGAAAAAAATTAAATTGAATTATTTTTATTGAAACAATTTTATCCAGATAGCTCCAAACTTCAAAATCAGCATCAAGGACACGGGACGGTATATGAGTTTTCCATGTGTTTGGACCCCCAACATCGTCCAAAACTTATTTATCTCGTTAATATTTTTGTGCAATCATGCAATGAGATGCTCCCAAGTATATGAAATAAAAAAAACACAAAAAAGTGTATTAAATAAAAAATTATTATTCAGGGACATGAAAGTTAAAAGATTGTGAGAATGCCCCATATATATATTGTTTCCAATTTCGTCTTCACACATTCTTAAAAATATAAATTTTCCCCTCCATAAAATATTCATAAAACAACGAAAGCAATGCAGTGAAATAAAATTCTAATAATTCAAATGCAATAGAAGTTTCTTCAGAGAAAAATAATTCCAAAAACCGAATTCAATGAACCATATCAAAGGACCATTAGATTCAATTACAGAGAAGAACACTCTAATTCATTTTGCTGACCATTTTTAATCGTACTGAAATTTGCAGAAGTAACATATTTCGGAATGACGTAATGTTATACATAGAGATTTGCAAAATTGGAAAATTACGACATAACAAACTGAAAAATATACTATTACGGTGTATGGAGATATCAAAATGTTCAAAGCAAATTTCTTGATGAATTTTTTCTGTTTATTAAGAAAATTCGTAAAAGAGAAAAGAGCGATTTTCTAATTCCATACCATAAATAAATTTCATTATCATAAATAACATAATAGTGGCTGTAATTCATGTTTTAAAAAAAGAATATATTAAGAAATTCGAGTTCGTTGACTATACAGCGTGTATTTTTTTTTTTTTTTTTCAGATAACCTTGTGCACAGTTGGTTACGGAGATACTGTCCCTATAACCTGGCCTGGTAAGCTCATTGCTGCCTTCTGTGCCCTGCTTGGCATCTCCTTTTTTGCCCTTCCCGCCGTAAGTAGATAGTATTTATTTATTTGATACTTAAAGTTTGGTTAATGATTTCACATAAATTTTGCTAAATATTATTTTTTGTTTATGTAATAGTAATGGACACATTTTTAGTTGCGCTTCTCGAATGAAAAGGTTTGACCGGTCAATGACATGAATTGTGAAACTTAAAATAACGCTATTGTACAATTTAAGTATATACTTTCTAATAGCACCGTGAATCAAAATTAATCAAAATGTGAAAGAATCGTGACCCAAATGAAGCTTTTACTTTCCATGTTTTCCGTCACGTGACGTAGAAAATGATGTCACTGTGAAGTTCATATGTTCTATTTTGTGACGAGATGCAAATGACAGAAATTGGTCTCGTTGATTTTACAGTGAACTCCTTGACGTCACAGTGACTTCACAGTGAAGTTATGAAGTGACTGTTGCCTGAGAATAGTAACGTATCTAATTAAGTGCATCACGTTTTGGTCACTGTTGTTACTGTGGCATTTGTGACCATTTGTGACGTCACATCGGCTGGCTGCTTTATGAAAGATATTTAAAAATGTTTCGCAGTGTTAAAAGTTATATTTCAGTTTGCAATTGACAGCGATTGTGGTCACCAGCTCGATGGTGTCAAGAGTGTTTTTATTAAGTAGTAATTAATTGCGCTTATGAATTTATTAAAACCCTTTAACTGCCACGGACGTATATATACGGTTTTTGAGAATGCCCTCATATATTATAAAAACCGCAAACTGTTAGCACAACAATCCAATTTTCACCATCAAAGCCATGTTCTGCACACTTATAATATGTGCATTTTCTTTTTGTTATTTCAGAAAACCAATCGCCATCTTATTTAATGGCAGAATTATGTTATTGAATAAGGCAATGGAGATCGCGTCAGATTTCGTCGGCAGTTAAAGGTTAAGTGAACTCAAATGTATAGTTAAAACCAGTGAATGATTACGAGGAAATTATACTGACATTCGTTTTATTTTTAATGATTGTAGTTTTTACATTTTACACCTATTCTGTTTTCAAATTTTAAAGATTAAACTTTTTCCATTGTGATGTCAATCACATATAAAATTGTCTTATATTCTGTAGGAAACATTAATTAGTAAGCTACATAGCTATTTTAATCAGGCACTCATTTTTTTCTGGAAAAGAATCCATTTCCTACCATAAAATATTCTTTCTTTTGTATTTTCTTTTTACGGTTTCGTTCATCTGAAGAAACCCTATTCGTCTCGCTCCTCTGTCCGTCTGTCTGTCCGTCACAGAGCCCGTTCTCAGAAACTATACATGTTGGAGACTTAAAATTTTGCATACTTATAGCTGAACACCACACATCATACGACAAATCATAAAATTTTGAAAAAGTCGTACATTTAACCCTTTGGGCTCCCAAATATGTATTTTAAGCCATTCTTTCTAAGTGAGCCCCTAATTAGGTTGAAGGCGTGAAATTTTGCGTAGTTATAGCTGGACACCTCAGACCAAACGACAAATCATAAAATTTTGAAAAAGCCGTACATTTAACCCTTTGGGCTCCCACATGTGTATTTTAAACAATTCTTTCTAAGTGAGCCTCTAATTAGGTTGGAGGCATAAAATTTTGGATACTTATAGCTGAATACCTCACATCAAACGAAAAATCATAAAATTTTGAAAAAGTTGTAAATTTAACCCTTTGGGGTCTCACATGCATATTTTAAACAATCCTTTCTAAGTGAGACCCTAATTAGGTTAGGGGCATGAAATTTTACATACTTATAGCTGAATACCTCAGATCAAACGACAAACTATAAAATTTTGAAAAAGTCGTACATTTAACCCTTTGGGCTCCCACATGTGTATTTTAAACAATTCTTTCTAAGTGAGCCCCTAATTAGGTTGGAGAAGTGAAATTTTGCATACTTATTGCTGAACACCTCACATCAAACGACAAATCATAAAATTTTGAAAAAGTCGTACATTTAACCCTTTGGGCTTCCACATGTGTATTTTGAACAATTCTTTCTAAGTGAGCCCTAATTCGGTTGGAGGCGTACAATTTTGCATACTTATAGCTGAACACCTCACATCAAATGACAAACCATGAAATTTTGAAAAAGTCGTACATTTAACCCTTTGGGCTCCCACATATTTATTTTAAACAATTCTTTCTAAGTGAGACCATATTTAGGTTGGATGTGTGAAATTTTGCATACTTGTAGCAGAACACCATCATGCGACAAATCATAAAATTTTGACAAAGTCGTACATTTAACCCTTTGGGCTCCCACATGCATATTTTAAGCAATTCTTTCTAACTGAGCCCCTTATTAAATTGGAGATTTGAAATTTTGCATACTTATAGCAGAACACCTGAGGCCAGGTGACAAATCATAAAATCTTGAAAATGTCTTACGTTTAACCCTTTGAGCTACCACTTATGTATTTTAAGGAATTCTTTCTAAGAGAGACCTTAATTAAGTTGGAGACATCAATTTTTGCATACGACCTCAGACTTCTCGACTGAATACCTCAGACTACACGACAAATCATAAACTTTTCAAAAAGTCTTATATTATTTACTCCTCCGGGCTCTAACTTGTGTATTTTAAGCAATTTTTCTAGCCCCCGCCCTTTTCACCCGGGGAGCACTTTTCCAACTTTTGCCGACACCCCTTTGACCATTCTTTCATGTTATGCACCATAGCCTTACATATTTTAGTTCCACTTTTTAACACCAGGAGCGCCTACTTATCTCGGGTGCTATGGGCCCAATCCCCTCGACTAATATATCTACAGATAGTATATAAAACGGAGTTTCGTTCAGATTGAGATTTGTTTAGAATAGAGTGCGCCCCTGGTTGCGAAATGTGGAACTAACAGATTTTTCAAAAGGATAAAGTGTTTTGAAAGGAATATTAAACGAAACCCTCTGTGCGATCTGTGATCACACTTACCCACTTGTTTAAATCTTAAGAAAAAGGCATATATTTAATTGTAAATTATTTAGCAAACCATTACATATTTGGTATATAAATGCATTTGATTTCCCTGTGATATATTATTCTTTAGATTAGTATCTGATAAATAAAATATTTCACTGATCCGTTATGCACTAGTCAAAGATAACTTGTAATTTCCTTTTAAGACAATCATTTTATAAATCAGAAAGATAATTTAAGTTGTCAGTTGTTTACAGAATCTGTTCTATTACTCTTGATCTAAATCATTTAATGATTTATTGAAAATGTTGTTAGATTATTTGATGAAATAATAATACATATGTCATCAGATTCATTTTATTGGGGTTGGTTTAATTTTTCGCCAAATTGTGTCTTGTTTTTATATTTTTTATGAAATATTGGCGTGTTTTTTAGCTAATGTATGCCAAGATAACAAAACTCGTATACACGACTGTTCGTGGCAGAAGATTCTTAAAAAAGTGTTTAATGTAACATTCACACCTCCATACTTATAAATTTCTAACCAGCCTTATGATTGGTAACCTGTATGGACTACCAATAAACATCTGTTTGTGCTAATGGACTGATGCTTTTACCGAGTCTGCTATTCACTGTCAGGGTTAATATGAAAATTTTTCATGTGGTCTACACACAGGATTGGAGCTTTCCGGTTTGGGTTTCTTGCCTCAAGGTGATATACGCCATGTACATATCGGCCATTTTATAAAATGAAAAAAGGTATGAACAACATTCTTTCCTATATATAATGGAAGAATGCTTAATGATAGCAAATCGATTCTTTTCCAGAAGAAAATGAGTGATTAAAATAGCTATGTAGCTTACTAATTAATGTTTCCTACAGAATGTAAGACAATTTTATATGTGACTGACATCACATCCATTTTAATGCTTTCTAAATAACCCCTTATTACCGGAATAGCACAGCTAGTCAATGTGACATCACTCTGACGTGACAATCGTGACAAATGATCACACTCATAAGTGTGGCCAAAAGGAATTTCCTCACATTTGGATTCTCATGACCTATACTATGAAGTCACTGTGACCGATACTTAGTTATTTGCACTTCGTCATAAAATGGGGCATATCGACTTTTCATAAAATCAAAAAGGGTATGAACAACATTCTTCCCTATATATAATGAAAGAATGTTTAATGATAGGAAATCGATTCTTTTCCAGAAGAAAATGAGTGATTAAAATAGCTATGTAGCTTACTAATTAATGTTTCCTACAGAATATAAGACAATTTTATATGTGATTGTCATCACATCCATTTTAATGCTTTCTAAATAACCCCTTATTACCGGAATAGCACAGCTAGTCAATGTGACATCACTCTGACGTGACAATCGTAACAAATGATCACACTCATAAGTGTGACCAAAAGGAATTTCCTCGCATTTGGAATCTCATGACCTACACTATGAGGTCACTGTGACCGATACTTTAGTTATTTGCACTTCGTCATAAAATGGGGCATATCGACTTTTCAGTTGCATATTTTTCATGTCACGTGACTACAAAGTAAGCCTTGCATTTGTTTCACTGTGTATCCACATTTTGGTTACATTCGTGTCTCAATAATGAAACATGCTTATAAAAAAATTAGATATGCAAGTAAATAAATATTTACTGAAACGAAGTAAGAATATTTGCATGTTCTTCATTTTTCTATAATAGAAAAATTAAGTTACAGATAACTGTTATAAAATTGTTTTTTTTTTAAATTGCTGCTTTTGAAAATAAAGTATCACATTATAGGAATTTAATACAGGGTGTCCTAAAAGATCCTGTACTGCCGACATATGTATTTATTATTCACAAAACAACAAATCTTAAAACGATTACTATTATGCTAATGATAAAAGGCACTTTTAACATCACGTAGGAAAAAATACTGAACTTACATTTATAATAAATGTTCAAAATTTCCACCACTTTCTTGGAGGGCAAAGCTGAACTCGTTTGCGCATGTTTATAGAAACGCTTTTTAACATCCTGGGAGTTACTTTTTATGTCCTTTGAGTAATGGCAATTTCCAGATCATCTGTTGTTTGAGGATTATTTGCATAAACTTTGATCTTTAAATATCCCCACAGAAAAAGAGTCCGAGATGCTCAGATCAGGGATCGAAGTGGCGAAAGTTTTTTGAGATGAGTCGATCGCCAAAAATATTTTCAAGCATGTCAAGCAAGTGATGATGCCTGGTTTCATCACTTATATGTCATATTGTACCATCTTGTTGGAACCAAGAATTTCGTTCATGCTCTTCTAACAATGCAACAAATTGCTGGATTTACATTACATACGATTCACGTTAAAAATAAGTTTTGAGAAGCGCAATTCTCTGAATGCGTGATAAACTCATTTCACTATAAAGAAGAAAATAATATAGAACTTTATTCTCGAAGAGAACCAAACAATAAAAACTCAAGAATTTATGCAATGATAAGCAGGGGATTAAATTTAATATTTCAAAAAAAATCAGGGGCAATGAGTTCTTTAAGTTGGAGTACGGGAACTTTTAGAACACACTGTATAATGTTTTATATCTAAATAAATTAAAGGACTGTTACGTCTTGTAATTTCACATCACACATATAATAAAAAGGTTTCTTAAAGACGTATATTGTACACAAAAGATAAAAACTTTCAAAACATTAAAAATATTTTTTTAAGTCTAAAAACCGACAAGTTTCAGTCTCACTGTGGCTATCATCGGGTCATACTTCAGTACCGAGAGCAGGGTTGTAAAAAACACGGGTTTAAAAAAAATAGCCCGGGCGGGTTTTATTAAAAAACCCGGCTTAAATGGGCAATTTTCTCCAGGTAAATTGGATTAGAATGCCAAAATGTGGACTATGATTCCATCTTCCTCGCAAATAATAATCTTCAGTGTTGCCACTGTATAGGGAAAACTGAAAAAAACTGAGGGAATTTAAAAATGAGTATTAAAAACAAGGAATTTTACTAAATTTTGGTAATTTGCAAAATTTATCCGTTGAAATTTTGAAAATTCTCAGAGGAATTACTCTTGGAAAATTTAATCTTTTGCTCAGGAAGAAATAAGTGACAATCCTGATCTCAATTACAATCTTTGTGAACACGTCATAGTCTAATAGATGGGAATGACTTCATAGTCTTAATAATGATCTCAATATTTTTCTCTTCTCTTAAAATACATATATATATGTGTAGATATATATGTATATGATCCCTTTAATTTATATAACAAACAAATTTTAAATTGCAAATCTATCAATTGTGTGGTATTTCATAACAAAATATACATATAACTTAAAAAAAACTTGTTCCATTGAAATTATCATAAGATTAGCAATTGTTGATAAAAAAAATATCTTACAACAAAAATTTTTCTTATATGTATATATAATCTATTCATATATGGTTAAATTTTTAGTTTTTAATACAATTCATTTAGAAAAAATCATTCCTATTCAAAAACTTCACTTAATATTACCACGTGACCTCCATTTTGCCTTAGCGTAAATGCATTTCTTTTTTAATTAAAACCGTAGCTGTGCACAACCACCCTTAATAGGGTATTCTTATTTTAGTTTTTAAAAAAATTAGTATCATCTATTATAAATAATTATAAATATGAAATAAATATACAGTGCGTTAAGAAATTATAAGACCACTTTGATTTTGAAAATTATGAAGTAAATAAAGGTTCTAATTATAGTTTAAACACACGAGATATCAAAATACACCGTATTTATTAAAATTAGTTTGCAATAATTTTGAATAATGTAATAAATAACTATGTTAACAAAAATATAAGCAATGATTGAAAAATACACTGTTAACAAATTATAAAACCACTTGTCTAAAAACAAAAATAATATGTAAATTAATACTAGTATCCGTCAGGCCGAAATGTCGGAGCATGGAGACGCGTAAACTTAAAAGATAAAAAAAATGTTTTATTTTCTAGATTACTATTTAATAGTATAAATGTAAGTTCGAAATAAGAATAGTCGATACTTCATTTAAAATACTTCATTTTAAAGTGTTTAATTCAGTCGTCTCGTCAGTTGCCTCGGGTAATGCACAAATGCTAATCTGTCAGCAAGTACTCTCATACTTCTAATTTGGTAAAGCCAGTCCTTAGCGAAAATCGCTTCCATTAGAACTTCTTCTAAAGGATAAACTACAGTAAAAGTGATATAAGTTGTTTTATGTGACAACACCTTTAGATGAATGTCCACAGCAGTTTTTGACAAAGTTAAACTCTGGGATTTGTGTATGTTGGCAAAGTATGCAACAGTTAAAGGTAACTAACTTCGTGAGAATGATGTTTTTCTTCTTTCCAAAATTTACAAATAGGTTTGATAAAAAAAATTCTTCCAGATAGAAATGGCCCATGATACCCAACAAAATGGACTATTATAGCCTGTGGCAAGCCTCGTAGTTGAAATCGTGGGCCATAGGCAATATCTTTTATCGTAATTAGCGAACCGTTTACCAATCCTCAATCCCTCCAGATATTGGTCTGTAGCATAATACATAACCCTGCATCCAGCTGCAGAGGAAAGTCCAGCCTGAAGTCCAGACACCTGAACATCTTCACTCCATCTTGCTATTTAATCATTGTGATCTGCCAAAATTCTTGTCATTGGCCCCCGCTTTGATTTAAGAAATAGTTCTTGATTATATTCTTTAGCTTGCTTGGATTTGAGAAAAAGACATATGGTTTCTTCAAATCATTCAAGTTAGCCGAAAGCAGTATATGTTTGCGTCGTTGCATAATTAAGAGTCTTTCGGAACTGTGTCTGCTGATCGTCGTTTTGTCTCAATGAGTTCGTTAATGTGAAATATTTTTTAAAAGCTCTCAACATTTTTTGTCTGTGAACCAAAATGACTTTTATAGGATGTCACTTATATATAGGGATGTCTTTTACGCGATGTAACTACCTAATACGTCCAATGAATTAAACAAATAAGCCTCTAAAAGGTTCAATGCTATCTATTTTACCTTCGCGAGATCTTTGTTCAAAGTCAGCCTTAAGACGACATCTTATCATTGAAAATTCGTCAATAATGAGAAATAACACTGGATCCAGGCTGAGCTGTAGATTTATTGCTGACTTTTTAAATTAGCGAACTATTTAAAACACGTTGGTTCTTTAAGCGCTGAGTGAATTGCCTTGTCTTTGACATTAAATGCAGCAGTACCTGTTAGTGCCAAAAGAATGATAGCTTCTGATCCTAGCTGCTCTATGATTGTGTTATGTTCTTTGATTATCGTATATTTTCGAACTCTCCTTTTCCAATAATAAAGTTAGGGAAATTTGTAACTCATGTTTGCAAAGATAAAAGCTGTTCAGTGCATAACTGAAGTATCTTCTGCTGCTCATCTGTAAATCTCATGTCAGAATTATCAAAATTTTCCTGCAGCGTAATTTGTTGTTCTTTAGAATAATTCAGAAATGTTAAAAGGAAAGAGAAACTGTTGGATAAGAGAATCTGCGGTAAAGATAAAGAATTACCACCGGTTGTATCTGAGCGATTTTGATTTGTTTAATGTAGCTCCGATCTTTGAGACAATCAAAAATTGGAACATGATCCCTCGAGTTAGCGGCAAAAAACTTCAAAGCTCCTTCAAAGACTTGCTTGTCTGGCACGGCCCACACTTATTTAATATGATATAACACGTATATAACACACATACATATGTCGTCTGCTATACTCTTCTATCAAACTTGATACCTTTATTCATCTGTGTTGTTGTTATATCGTTATTCTGCAAATACTCGGAAGGCATCTGGGTTATACTTATGCGACTTTTCCACATAGAATTACACTGAATCACTCTTTACATTTAAATTGTTTTCATTTAACCGGCATTTTCGAAACTTCTGTGTATAACATTACACACATAAAAATATGTATATTTCTTAAAAATATACACTAAATCTAGGCAACAGATAAAAAAAATCAGGGATTGATTTATGACTTTTAGTGAACATGATTTATCACGATTTATCTTTCATTGCTCTTTCCATTTTCCCTATCATAATCATAAAACTATATAGTCATACATTAACATCGAATTTCTCACTAAGCTTTACGACATACGGCGATATATCGCTAAATTTGGCGACCAAAAATATGTCGCCTAAAACTAAGTCAATTTGGCTATAGCTGACTAATTTGGTGAAATTTCCATTGAAATTCAGTACTGGTGATTCTTCTCTAATCGGGTTCTTCGCATTTTAGCTTCGTGTTCTCCAGTAAAATTAGCTAAAATCTTAAAACCAAAAAATACTGAAGCTACCTTTTCCAACTCATATTTTGTAATCTACATATTTCCGTTTTCTAATGTACATCCTTTCAAAAAATGCTCATCTCAATCACCTCTGAATGTGCACTTGCATTTCAGTTGCAACATATTCACTTACGAGGAATTAAAAAAAATTGAGTAATCTTCAGTAATTGGGACCACTACCAAATTGTTAAATTTGCGTATCAAACAACGCTCAGTAAATTATGAAATTATCTACAAACCCGATTACGAAAAATTCCCAATAGAAACATACATTCGTCTGAATACAAACATACACACATAAGAATACATACATATAAGTAATACATACATGAAATTATATTTTTTTCGATTTCTTTGAGTATCACTCGTAGCCATTCGGCTAATGCCCAAAATAGTATTTTCCGTATTCGATTTCTTTTCGTTTCTCTTAATTTAAAATTCAAAATGAATTGCATCGATTTAGAAGCTTACGGAGAATAAAAAGTTCGCAATGAAAAAAAAAATAATAATGAAAGTAGTGGTTGTTACGTGCGTAGAAAGTAAAACAGCTGAAAGGGGAGAGAGGTCGATCTATATCTCAGGTCAGCAATGTATCAACATAGACTTCAACATTCGACTCCATAATGATCCCTATGAGTTTAAAATGCTTAATTTACAGCAATGGAGCTAATGTTTTAATTAATAACGGGATGAATCTCGTCAAGTTTCGACGAAAGAAATTGTTTATAAAATGAACTCATACTTAGGTTAGTACTTAGTCTCTTAAAACAATTTTTTTTTTTTTTTATTATTATTATTATTATTAAAGTTACCAAAATACTAATTCCATACACTTCGACAGTTCAAAGTATAACAAAATTAAACTTTATTATTATACCTAATCGTGATAAGTAATTTTGATGAAATTACAAATTGAGGCTGTTATGTTTAAAATTACCGATTGAAAATCAGAAAAAAATGATTTCACCTTCAGTCAATCATGGAATTATTTTTCGCGTAAAATCTAAACTTAACGTTATTTTCAACGTCTCAAAATTTGCATACGCATCTCTCATATTTACATTCACCATTTCAAAAATATTGCAAAGCGCAATATGTGATTAATACATATATTTCTAAACTTGAAATCAAGTTTGTCAACTATGACTTTGCATGTGAACATTCGCACTCTTGACTTGTAATTCAAATCTCCGTATCGGCGAGTAAAATTCCAGAAATGTATATCTTTTAGAGGCGTTCGTAGTAAAATATTTACTTTTATCAGAGAAAATGATCGTTTTCATTTAAATATGATGTCATTTTGCCTCATTGAAGCATTTCACCGAGCGTCTCAAACTCAGTGAATGAAAAAGAATTGAATAATAATACCTTTTTGCGGAAAACATGAGAATTTTTTAAATCGTCACGTATTTTTTATTGTTTTTTTTTTTTCAGAAAGTTTATTTTGAATTTTATGAGGAAATGGCATCAATAAAGATAAGCAAACCTTATTATTTTTCATTTCTTTACAACAATGGAAAGTAATCTAATTGCTACCATTTTGAAACAAATACATAGAAAATTTTAAATTTAAGTATAAAAATGGGAATGTTTAAAAAAAATAGCTAGTGCGGGCAAATCTACAAAGAAACAGCTTTCATAAAAAAAAAAAAAAAAAAAAAAAAATTATTAAAGTTGGTTCAGAAAAAAGCTAATGGTAGATGACTAAAAAAAGAAAGCCTTATCTTTCAAATACTAGGGGGCTCTTCCCCCTACAAGCTACGCTCGCCAACCCCCGTTCAGGCACACCAAAATCCAAAAAGCACGCTAATTTGATCGGCTATGAAAAGATTTCGGAAAATTGAATTATAATTTAAAAACAGTGGCGATTTCCCTACAAACGGGTTCCTATTCATTTCTTTTTGATTCCGGAACTTTAAGGCCAAATCAACTGCTGTTAAAAGATACAATGTCTGTTTTCGCCTTTGATTAAATAAAATCACTTACTTAAACATTTGAAAATAAGCTAATGTAAAATGAATTAAGTAAACAGTGCCATTGTCTCCCGGTATTTTTTAACAGCGCTATAAGATAGTTCTTTTAAATAATTAATTTTAAATGTATCGTTTCAAATCTGACGTAATTTACACCAAAGTTTTATTTCTCTTATTAATATTCACCTAAAAATACTTTTGTTGTTAGAAGGAAATATTATTTGCGCTGTCTTCGAATTCACGATAATAGTTGAAAAGATTATCTCAAAATATCTCGCGCAAATAGATTTTTCAATTTAAATTGTTTTGCCATATTTTTTGGGCATTTTAAATATGACGTAATTTCCTCCATTTAAGTTTTAACGCATAATAATGATTTTTTTTATTTTAGGATTTTGTTTCTCTTTTAAAATTAAGACCAATGTCAAACGGGCGTCTTTTTTGCTTATGTATTATCCATTCACAATGCTGCATTGTGTCTAAAGTGTAAATATGGTTCTTATGACGTAATTTTCTTGATTTTAACATGTAATCATTTAATTCTAATTTTAAAGTTTTTTTTCTGTTTGTAATAGTCACGCGTAAATAAATTTTTAATTTGAAGTAAACATTATTGTTTGCACTGTTTATACAATTGGCAACAGTTTAAATCAGGCATGTCAAACACGCGGCCTGCGGGCCACAACTGGCCCGCCGATCATTTATCTGTGGCCGGCGAAGCCTTTGCCATTTTACATTTATTCAATTATCCTTTGCCTAGTGCCTGCCATAAGTCGAGTTTTTCCACGGACGTATCGGATTACATTATTACAAAAATCATCAGAGTAGAAATTTTTAAAAAATGTATTAAAAATTTATTTCAAAAGAAGAGTTTTGAATCATAAAAATCTGTTTCCCTCACCTCTAATAATTTATGTTCAAATTATTGTTCAGAATTTATTACTGCGGCTAATCAAAATTCAGCATAATTACATATTAGCGCCATGGTAACGGAGTTTCCAAATTGCTGTAATTATTCATCAATCGACTAATTTTTTGAAATACAGTATGCAAGCTTTTGTTATTTTTCAAGTCAAATAAAATAATTTGAACAAGAAAATTTATTTAGTAAATGAATAAAAAAAGTAGCGATTTTATATGACATGTTTTATTAAATAGATTTTCTGATTCAAAATATATTTATTTTTATCTTTTTACTTTCAGAAAACACAGAAGATTGGCAGCTGTGCCTAAATCTGTACTAAATCTATAGATTTAGTATAGATTTACTAAATATATGCTATATATGCTATATACTAAATCTATGCTAAATCTATAGATTTAACATAGGCACAGCTATAGATTAGCGTGTACAAGCAATTTTTAAAATAAGCGCAATTTATAATATTCAACTATTTTTTTTTTTAGTTGATAAAAGTAAATGAGTTTTTTTTTCGAAAAAGTGATATAAACTTACTATGTACTTAATGTTGGAACTTTTCGTTAAAATTTCTTTAACATGGCTGCGCTGCAAAAAAAATACAACCAGTTTTCCTGTAGAAATCGGAAAAGTAATTGCCCTTATCGTACCGGAAAATTTTCCGACCCAGCTCGGGATAAAATCCGTAAAAAAAAAAGAAATGGTCAATAAAACGGTATTTTACGGATTTTATTCCGATTTTACTAATTTTATTCCGAGCTGTATCGGAAATTTTCCGGTACGATAAGGGCAACTATTTTTCCGATTCCTACAGGAAAACTGGTCGTATTTTTCTTACAGCGTATGTCTTGTACAGACAAATTTTATTCTACGCAATGGTAATATTATTACCCTTTTTTAGGTGCGTTCGTAATTATATAAATACGTAGCACCTATAGTCGTCGTTCAGTCCGTCTGTCTGTCTTTCCATCCGTCCGTCCGCATATAACAGAGCAAAAAGTACCCAACCGAATGGTCTGAAATTTTAAATATATGATTGTTGCAAAATTTTGTCGAGCCATTTCAAATTTTAGTAAAAATCGGATGTATACTTTAATTACAGGGACAGTCAAAAGTTTCCCGTTACATTTACGACCAAGGGGAAAAAATTATTGCAAGTGCATTTTAATGATGTAACAGCCTTCCGAATGGTCTGAAATTTTAAATATATAATTGTTCCAAAATTTTGTCGAGCCTTTTCAAATTTTATAAAAGTCGGATGTATAGTTTAATTACAGAGACAGTCAAAAGTTTTCCTTTACATTACGGGGAATGGGAAAAATTTATTGCAAGGGCATTTTAATGATGTTAGAGACTAAGCACTTGTGAAGCGCAAAAAAATATACATTCAGTACAATATGGGTGCAAAAAATAACTATAAAACTAGTTATAGTACGAACGCACCTCATTTGCCACGTTTGACGAGCAATTTCCAACTTTTCTTCCTTTTTTTAATATAGCCCGCAGCTTAGTATATAATACTTAATTTGGCCCGCGGCGGTAAATGAGTTTGACATGCCTGGTTTAAATTAATAACATTTTCTAAAATTTATAAAAAATATCTCTCGAAATGCTGAAAATTTGAATTTAAATAAAATCTCAAAAAATGAGTCAAATAACAAAAATAAATGCAATCTGCACACCAGGAATTTATAACGTATAAAATGATCTAAAAATGATTAAATTCTCATGTATAGTTTTTGCTCCAATAAAACTTTTTTAATGGAACGATTTTGTCCAACTTTAGCATTAAATATCTCTTAAAATAGTTCTTTGATTTGAAAACTGTCTGCATCAGCGTGTTTATCAAACATTTCTCTATAATATCACCGATTTTTATATTTTTGTATGCAACAGTTTTTTTAATATTAACGATGAAAGGCCATGCTTAAGCATTCAAATTGGATGCCGATCTACCCAGAATATCTACGCAGATTCTCATTGGTCCATTTCCAAATCAAAACTTTTTTTTATACATAGAAGGATATAGAATTAAATTCGCAATGTTATCTCTATGGGAAAATTTTGAGCCGACATTTCAGGCTGTTAGGGTTGACTGAATGGGATGATTTTGAATGATTTTGAATACGCGCCGAGAGTTTGGCACTAACGACGTCCAGCTCATTTTTTGTGTCGATACGACAAATATTTTGGACGCTATCTTATTAACAACAGTGTAATCTTTGCAGGGAAGCCGGAGCTGTGCTCCGACAACAATATTTATCCTCCATTTTTCATTATAACCTCAAACACTCTTTTTTTCAAACAAGTGACTAGGTGATTAAGCACAGATTCAGAAATATTGTGCCATTTTTTTACAATGGCTACTAGTTCAATGGCAAATAAAAACTGCTTATTATTAGGATTAACTTTGCGACTTAATGCACCACAAAGGTTTTACATAAGATTCAAGTCTGGACTTTTACTTGGCCATAACAAAACATGATTTTTTTTTCTTTTTTAAACCATTGCTGTGTAGATTTAGACACATGGCAAGAAGAATTGTCCTGCTGAAACAACCTGTTAACACCACCTAAAAAAGGTCCAAACGATATCAAATGATCATATAACATAGCCTGATAATGCGCAGAGTTCATACGTCCCGAAATTCTGGTTAAATCACATAATCCATCATGACTAAAAGCTTCTCAAACCATTACTGATCCTCCTCCCATTTGTCAACTGAAGCATTGTTTCGGTTTCTTCCTTAAATCATTCCAATAGTGTTTATAACCATCCGGACCGTCAAAATTAAATTTTTCTTCATCTGAAAATATCACTTGTTCCCATTTGTTGTCCCATCACATGACATTTTTAGTCTATTGCAGTCTTTCTTCTTTATGATGTTTCATTAACCTTGGTTTTTTTCAACACTTTCATACATTTTGCATTACTATTTGATTTCAGACTCTTCCAAACTGTTACGCGTGAGATTCTTTTGCTGAAACGGTTCGAAATTTCCCACCTTTCCGAGTTGATAATCGAAATATTTGTCAATCATCCCGTACTGTCAAAATCTTTTTTCTTCCGGATCGTTTAATTTTATTTGAATCCTTTTTTCTAATTATTTCATTGTGAATGGCACTTCATTAATACCACTTCATTAACCGAGCTATTTCTCGTTCAGATTTACCAGCCCCCTTATAAAAGCAAATTTTTCTTACTTTGGTCGCAGACAACTCTTTAACCCGCGGCATATTCAAATATATCGTAAATAACACTATCTATACCTGCACCTTTGCTTCTCTAGAATATTTTCACGATATGCAAACGCGTACGTTTATAGTGATTCTGATGTGACGTATAATATGCTAATTTCCTCAGGTGGTCTTATAATTTCTTAACAGTCACCTTATTTACGTTTTAAAAAAAATTAGAGATTTTAATAAAATGTAACTTAAATTTTAATGTAGCAATTATAACATAAAACGTTGTACGATCAATTTTAAATATACATACTAAAAATACTAAATTTGCATATTGTGTCTTCTTCTTCATAAGTGCAACAATTTGTTAGTGGTCTTACAATTTCTTAACGCATTGTATATCATAATGTAGATTACTTTAATTTTTAATAGGCTAAATATTGCAAATGATCATTTGTTAAGTTTTAGTTTTAAACACTATAAGGGCTCCGGCCCCCTGTTCGTTACACTCACCAAACCCTGCATAATCGCTTCGCAATCCCTATTTTCTAGCCAACCCCAGGCGTAATTGTTTCGCGTTTCCATTATGGATCGCTTCGCGATCACTTATTTTCTATGCATTCAATTTTTAGATTCCACTTGGTAAAAAACACGCTTCCCCCCCAACTCCTGACAATTTTATTTCCTTATCTCCAAGCACATAATCATTAAAGCTTACAGAGTTTCATAATTATAAGAATTATTAAATATAAAATCATTAAAAAAAGGTAAAATTTATAATTTATTTGAATAATTGCAAATTAAGTAAATTTATAATTAAATAAAATTATAAATTAATTGAATATTAAGAATTAAAAATATTGTAAATTAAAGAAATAAGTTACACTTAAAAAGTAACAAATTTAAAAGTTATTTGGAATCTTTTTTCTCTATCTTTGTAATGAAGTCGCTAATTTGTAGTTACAGTAAATAATCTTATCATATAAATCTCCTCTGAAATTTTCACTTCGCCGCCTTTTCACCGCCAACATATATGTGTAAAATTATATATATAGTGTTACGAATATTGTAAATAGTTAGTGTTTTTGCTTAAAAATAATGTAAATAGTTCAATTAACCGCTTCGGGACGAGCGTCTTATACAGAATTTTTAATCTTTTATCATCGGTTTTTTAAGACAGAAATTTTTGCCTCATTGAATCGACAAAATGCTCGGATTAAATAAGGCAAAATTTACAAAAAAAATTTATTGGTGAGAATAATCACTGATTCTGAGCACCTTAGGCGGCACGAATACCGGTCGCTCGCCCCCAAGGGGTTAAGTTCTATTCAAAAGCTAATATTAGCTTTCGTTGCATTGAAATATTTCAATTTGTTGATTTTCTCCAAGCAAGTAAACTCTATTGGATTTCAATGGGAGTCTATGGAAATTTGGCGAAATACTGGAAATAGCGCCAAATTGGCATTCCTTTTGTGGCTAATTTTGGTCGCCAAATTTCATGATATATCGCCAAGTTGGCGACAAACTTGGCGAAGTTTGGCGACAGAGCCGGGTCCCTCCTCCCCTCTGTAACCCGCCTTATAACATCAGAAATTTCTTACCAATCAGATGCGTTTCGCGGTATCTACGCAGATTTTCATTGGTCCATTTCCAAAGCGTTACTTTTTTTATATATAAGAGGATTTACATTTTGCATTCACTATTCAATAAAAAACAATTAAAAAATGATGCAATCTGTAGAAGAATTATCATCACTGCTAGGCCTGGGCTTTAAATCGATTTAACTCTTAAATCGTTTTAAAGCTTACATCGGAAATCCGATTTAACCATTGGTCTTAAATCGATTTAAGCTAAAATCGGAAATCGCGATTTAGCTAATGTCAAATCGCGATTTAGCCAATGTCTTAAATCGCGATTTAGCCCATGTCTTAAATCGCGATTTAACCATTGGCTTTAAATCAATTTAAAACAAAATACTGATTCAGAGCTAACATCGGAAAAACGATTTATCTACTTTGATGTATCTACACTTACATGGCAAGCTGCTGTTAAATCGATTTAGGAGGATCCGATTTAAACAAACATCACAAGCCTCAATGCTTTCCGATTTAAGAAAAATAAGGCAAGCTGGTGTTAAATCGATTTAGGAGGATCCGATTTAAGCAAACATCGTAAGCCTCCATGCTTTCCGATTTAAGAAAAACAAGGCAAGCTGGTGTTAAATAGATTTAGCAACCGGAAAACGATGATTTAAGTAAAAATTGATATTTATTTATTTATTTTGTAAACAAGATTCAGAGTTTACGAGATTGGAATGTGTATTTTTCAGAAATTAAGAATTTATATAGTGGAAAGTTGAAAGGAAAAAGTAATGTTTAAATCTTAAAATCCAAATTCATCGAATTTCAATTTATATGCTGATGCAATCTTTTGATGAAAAATTAAGTTTTCACATATTTGAGTAATATTGCAATATGTATTTTTTATTTTCCAATATTCTGTAATTAATTAAAATGTTTTAAAGTAGAATCCTTCATTGTTTCAAAAGATTGTTTTCCTGAAATTCATTCAGCATTTATATGATTAAAAAATAATAATAATAAAGTTTTATATTTAAAATCCAAACTCATCGACTTGCAGTTTATACTTTTATGCATTTTTATGATGAAAAATTCATTTTTTACATGTTTTAGTAATATTTTAACATTTATTTTTTATTTTCCATTATTTTGTAATTAATGAAATTATTTTAAAGTATAGTCATGCATTGTTTTGTGTCACTATTTGGCCGTGATCCACATGAAATAATTTTCTTTTTCTAATATTTTTTCTCTGAAACTGATTGAGTATTTATGGTTGGAAAAAAAGAATAAAGTTTCATATTTAAAATCCAAATTCATCGAATTTCAGTTTTTATTTTTATCCATTCTTTTAATGAAACATTCATTTTTCACATGTTTGGGTAATATTTTAATGCATATTCTTTATTTTCTATTATTCTGTAATTAATTAAAATATTTTAAAATAGTCATGCATCAGGTTTGACATCCGATATTAACGCCAGCCATGCAGATTGAGTATCTTGCTGAAATTCACTATTTATATCCAAATTCATCCATTTTTAGTTTATATTTTTATGCATTACTTTTATGAAAAATTAATTTTCATATGTTTGATTATAATGGGAATATTTTAGTTTTAATTTATTATTATTTTGTAATTAATTAAAAATACTTTAATAAAGTTCTGTAATGAGTCAAGTAACTTTATTTGTACAGCAGAATGAGGGAGGGGTGGAGGAGGCATTAGATTTTTCTGCAGATCTGCGATTTTATGCTTTTTTGATATTTTGTTATCATTAAAAAGAGATTATTTTAAGATTATATTTTATTACTAATCTTAAAGGATGGCAACGGCCGCGAAAAAAAATCAGCAATTTCAGTAATGTGCTCCAACTTTCAATCCTTCTCCATCCGCTATATAAATGTCAGCATTTATGTTAAACAAATCTTATTATAATCTAAAAGTTAAAAAGATATAAAATTGCACCTTATTTCTCATATCTCCCCCCTCCTTTATTTAATTTAATTTATTTATTTATTTTTAGTACTTTTCTCATCATGATAAATGAATAGTTAAATTCATCATTGAATTCTTTTAATATGCTTCTGTTTTACCTCAATAACTTTTTAAATCTGTGTCTGTAAAAAAAAAAGTGTGTGTAAGTTGTTAGCAATGACGTGCTATTTGGGTGGGCTAGGGTAAGTCCCCCCCCCCCCCCCAATCCCCTTGTAGCCGGCATAACAAGTCAGACAAAAAAAAAAAAAATCTTTTATATTACTTCTTAATGAATGAGTTTATAAAATGAATTAAAATAGGTCACTAATTTATAAAATGAAAAAAAAAAAAAAATAGTGTTTTGGGACATACAAAGTTTTTTTTAATGTGTAAAATATACCTCTTTTCAAAATTATTTGAAAAATTAAAAGTTAAGTATACTAAATAATACAGGAGGGGAGGAAGCACATAAAGACCATATTTTGTTACTAAAAATTAAAAAATAGGCTTCCAGATTCTAAAATGTAAAATCGGTGTTAAATCGCGATGTTAGATGGATGATAAATCGATTTAAGAAATTTCTACATCGCCCAGTCCTAATCACTGCTCATTGTTATTACTTATATTTAAAATCCCAAACCAGCTCTCTGATTGATTAATGTTAATGGCTTTTGCATGCCTTCTTTTAATTGGTTCAAATCAAAGATGATGGAACATTTCATCAGATCAAAATGAGAATCAGATCAAAAACTGCTATTAATAACAAATGTATAACTATGAATAAAATATTTTCTTTGCATATAGGGGAGGGTAGTACACAGTGAGACGAAAATTATTATTACTTAACGAATGGCAACTATTTTTGTTCTTTTGAAAAAAAATTTGCTCCATCTTTAAGCTACACAAATACGCTACACAGTAATGTATAAATGGTTTTAAAAAAGTTATTTATAAAAGCACAGAAGCAGCATAACGCAGTGTCGAAAATTGTCTCACTGTGTACCACTTGTAGTACACAGTGAGAAAATGTATATATTTTCATAAATCATACATTTTTATACTCTATCAATACTTTTCTGCAGTTTATGACTTCTAATTAATATTTCTAGATTAAAATTTTTTTTAAATATGAACCTCGGGTGGCCAATGGCAGACATTGGGCTACCTTCATGCAAATTTTCAGCCTCTTACGTTTAGTAGATTTCACTAGCCATCGCACACCTCTACACATACAAAGATAGAGAGAGAGACAAAAAAACCTTATTTTATTAATAAATAACTTTTTTTACGTCAGAACCGCATAGTAGATACACAATGAGGCACGTCTCACTGTGTACCACAACTGTGTGTCTCACTGTGTACTTTCGTTACGTTGTAGCAAAATGGGTGCCATATCTGTTTCATCATCAATTTCATAGCTTTGAATGCTTGTGTCGTATTGTTGACATAGTCTATCATTAGATATAGCTAGGTTTGGTTAAGTAGATATATGTCATAATGAAAGAAATAAACTTTAAAATGGACGTTTATGTAAATTTAACCCCTGTAAAATAAATAATTACTATTTTGTTGGACAACCGAAATGCCGAAACTACATCCACGTGTTGCATAAGATGAGGTGGTTCAGTGTGTGTTCTAGCTAGGAGAAAAAGTTATAACTATATGTCAAAATGGCTGCTGTCTCACTGTGTACTCCCCTATCCTACTATTCTTACCTACCCTATATACAGTGGCGGTCAAAAGATTCCGGCCAGCATAAAATTTATGGGTAATTTGTAAGTATACCCATATGAAGAGGAATCGCAAAGTGATACTTATACACTTTATTGATATAATAGTTAATAACATATTTATGGAATAAAAAATAAATATCAATAAATTTAATTGACAAAATTAATTGCAAAAGAAAACTCATGTTCTCAAAAGTTTCCGGCCATCTTGGCAAGTTTGGAAAAAAATAATGTTATAATAGAAAATGACAGTGATCAATAATATTTACAATCAGTATTTTTACTTCGTACACTTAAGAATAAGTACTGCGGCGCAGCGACGTGGGATCGATTCAAAAAACAGTTGAAAATCGTCTATGGTAAGTTTTTTCGACGATTCTTGCAATTTTGGGGAAAATTCTGCTGAATTGGAATATTTATAATTTCGCACACGTTTTCAAGTTCGTTCCAAAGATTTTCTATTGTTTTCCGATCGGGTGATTGGGCTGTCCATTTCAAAAGCGGATTTTTTTTTGTGCTAAAGCCACTGCTTGATGAATTTGCAAGTATGATTTGCGTCGTTATCATGCTGAAACAAATAGTGGTAACCATAATTTTTCTTCCAATAAGGCAGCTAGGATCTTGCAAGATATCTGCATACATTGCACCATTCATCTTGCAGCAAATTTCAACTAACATACCTACACATTTTCCAGAAAATGCTTCCACAGTATAACGTGCCCTCGCTATGCTTCATTGTAGGAATAATATATCCCGAATCTTATCTTTTGTTTTTAGGTCGTCGGACGTAGTGTCGGCCATCAATCCCAAAAAGGTTGAACATCGATTCATTGGAAAATAGTACTAAATAGTCGGATAATAGTTTACGTTTGACCAGTCTTTGTGTTCCTTGGTAAACTGCAGTCGGGCCCTCTGATTTTTTTTTACTTATGAAAGATTTTTTAACACCGACTCTTCCATAAAGTCGTACGTCACGTAAGCGTCTTGACACGGTAGACCGACTTATTTCAACAATATTTTAACACCGTAAATCGAGGGGAATTGCAGCGGCATTTTTATGCGGGTGATCAACTGCTCTTTTACTGATAAATCTGTCCGCACGAATAGTCATTTTCCGGGATCTCCCGGACCGTGGCAAGTCCTGAAAGCCATGGCCATCTTTATATATTTTTTAAATATCGTTCACAGTAAATTTTCCGATCGATAACTTTGCTGCAATCTCGCGAGAATATTGGCCCTTTATAGACAAACAAATCAATCGTTGATGAACAATAATTGTTGAAATTTTCAGTTTTGAATTTCAAATACGTTATTCACGTTGATTAATTAACAAACACGGTAGAAAAAAAAGAAAAACACTTTACTGATAGCAAAAACTGACGAATGGTCGGAAACTTTTGTACACGCGGATTATGAATTCCTCTCCTTTGCATCAAGTATCTTCAATATCCAATCAAAATGATCACGTGGTCAGAGGTCATTTGCTTATCCCTAACTTTTGGACCAATTTTACTCAGGCAGTAGCCAGGGAGGGGGCTAAGGGGGCTGAAGCCCCTCCCGAAAGTTTAAAAATTGTTAGCAAAGGTATCTATAATGGTAATAAAAATCGACAATGTTTTTCTTGTTTTTAGCATCCATTACATTAAAACTACGTACATTTTTAGTTGTAAAAATATAAATTTATTCGATTACAGTTATAGCAATCATTCGTTATATCACTCATTCGGATATATTGTTCTTTATTCATATCTACACTAAAAATATCAGTTTTTAAAACATAATTTGAACTGGCTTTATGCACAGTAAAATTCGATAAGGGTAATTCCATATCATTAATATGACTGAGAAAAAGTAAGTGGCGTGTGGCGTATAAGTTAACTTTAGGAGTCAAATATAAAACATTTGCTTGCATGTTATGATCTTCCTTAATTTTCACTATGCTCATTATATCACGCATATAATGAAAACTTAGAGTGGTCAATGTTTTGTAGAGAAAGAAGCCAAAAACTTTAATAGCCGCCTATAATGAAAAATCATATAAAATTTAATGATTTTAAAGGAAATATCTCTGAAAATGATGCTATAAATGTAAAAGGCTTTTTATTAAAAAAAAATAACTATTAGCAGGAGATTTTGAAAAGGAATGGTTTGAAGAAATAGGATGGGCTACCGAGAAACCTTCAAAGTTTCCACGGGCGGCGACCGGTGTCCCCCAGGCTCTTCACTGAACAATTCTGCTTTAAATTGTTTCCGTATAAATCTTTAATAGAAAGAAAATATGCTCAGAGTTGCTTGTTTGCCTGGGAAATTTTCTTTGTATTTTGAAGAATTATCAAATTTAGGGATGGATACTCCTATGTAGGGATTTTTTTGGCAGTTTTTCACAGCGCGCTCTGAAGAGTTTTCCAGAGGGAAACATCTAACATTCTAACAGTCTTATTTTGTGCTAAGCAAAAAATGCCGCTTAGAGGTGATTATGATAGCGGTCCTCTAACGTTAGAGAAACCGATAAAAAAGACTAAGCTAAGAGCTCTTTTAAGATTTAGAGCAAAGTCTGGAGATGATGAATCGAAACGACATATTATAAACAGCCACAGAAATGCTACTTACTTCAGCCCAGACATTCAGAATGAAATCATTCAAATATGCTCAGATATAGTTACCGAAGAACTAATTACCAAAATAAATAACGCGATCTGTTTTAGCTTGATTGCTGGTGAAACTATGGGCATTTCAAGAACAGAACAGCTTGCCCTTTGTGTTAGATATGTGGACTCTTTATAAAATTCACAAAACCCATATTTCGGGAAGAATTTTTAGGTTTCATACTAGTAAATGACTTGTCAGCCGAAAATGTAACAGAAGTAATATTACAACGTTGTGATGAATTACGTATTGACATGTCTAAATGCGTCGCACAGGCGTATGAGGGAGCGGCCAATATGGCTGGTTATGTTAGTGGCGTCCAGTCTAGAATTCGTCAGAAGTATCCAAAAAATAAATACGTCCAAATTGTGCAAACCACCTGTTAAACTTTGCATTGTCCAACAGCAAGCCGATTCCTGTCATCCGAAACTGTCTTGGAACTGTTGATGATGTCTTCCAAACTGAAATAAAGATCTTAAGACTAACATTTAGACAGACAATTCGTGCAAACCCTCAAGCCTCTACCTTCAGGTTACCATATAGCGGACATAAAATATAATAGAGGTAATACTGCTTTATCCCGGCTAAATCAAATAGAGAACATTAACATACTTTTTAACGAGAGTAAAATAATCTATAGGTCTAATTTTTATTTACAATTATTCATAAGAGAGTCCATTGAAATTTATTTAAGAGGTTCAAGAGTTTGTAACGATACATTATCTTTTCGTATCCCGAATTTACGGGTTGAATGGTTGGACAACTTACGGCGTCGCGACATAGAGGGAACACGAGCAATCACGAAAATGTAGGGCGCGTTATATGATTACTTGTTTATATTCGATGATTTTTTCCATTTTTCATATGCATTTGTAATTTTATAAAAATATTGTATTTAAAATAAAATACACTTTGCTAAATTGTACACATTAAAATATGCATTAAAATATCAACGTTTCGTTTCGCTTCTGCGAACGTCTTCAGGATGACACACAAGTCTACATATCACATACAAATTTAAAATTTTTCAATAATGGAGGCAAACATCTCAGAGTCACTGATGACCTTGTCCAGAGGGCGCACCAAACGTCACAAAGTTGCCAAGGCAACAAAAAGACTACAAAAAGGAGAAAACCAAACCAGCTATGGGAGAGGGGGGGGGGAGGGGAAATGGAGCTGACTCAAAAATAGTTTATAACATATTGTGCCAAATTTTATGAATGTTGTAGGATAAATTATCGTTACAGGTGTGCTGTCCAAGCTTAATAATCCTAATGGATTCTAAAATTTTGTTTAGGTATGGATTCTTGCATGGAATAATGATTCTTGCTTCTTCAAAGATAACTCTGCTCCCCTCATTAGCAAAACAAAATCTTGCGAGAGCTGTATTAAGTTTAGATTGTGAAATATCCCGCTTGTGCTCTTTCAACTTTTCTGAAAATTTTCTTTTTGTTTCGCCGATATACACTAATCTTTCTTTATTTGGGAGGGTAATCGAAATTTCATACACCCCAGCTTTTTGATGATTCAAGACTTTATCAATGTTATTACTAACAATTTGAATCAGGTATGGGGAGGGGGGAGAACTACTAATTCTATATTGAATGATTGAAGGATCTGCTTTAATTTTTCGTATAAAATGGGGACATAATGCATACTTCTGTAATTGATAGGTAAAGTATTAACAGACCGCTAGCCTGACTGAGGGGAGGGGGGGGGGTATTAAACTGTGAAATAATCCGGTCAATCTGGAAGCTTTTATTATTATTATTATTATTTTTTTTTTTTTTTTTTTTTTTTTTTTTTTTTTTTTTTTTATCTATTGCAACTTTTTTAATGAAATCAATTTCAGTCTCAAGCTGACTATCTGAACAAATGTTGTAGGCTCTTCTGATAAAGGACTGAAACGCAGCAATCTTATATTTAAAAGGCAAATTCGCACAAAAGGTATAACTGTATTCTCTTTCAAAGGTTTTCTGTAAACTGAAAAGTTAGAAGGCATATTGCTCCGGTTAATCTGAACGTCAAGAAAAGGCAAACTCTCATCTTGTTCGGTTTCAAGGGTAAATTTAATGCTATTACTTAACTTATTGACCTCATGAAGAAAAACCTGTAAATCTGGAAGAGGGTAAGTTCATAAGATGAACACGTCATCCACATATCTCAACCAACAAACTGGCTTCTGTTTAAATGAACTAAAAAATTTCTCTTCATAGGTCTGAGTGCAAACTCAGCACAAAGCATATGCATTTGTAATTTTATGTTATACATTCTGATGACGACTCACAAAAATGAGTTGAAACATGTAAATATCGATTTTTAATTTACTTTTAATGTGTTTTTATAACATCTTTTAAGCAAATAAATATTTTAATATTGTGATATGATTAGTAGTGGGCGTAATTTTGACTTACTTATCGCACTTATTTATATTGAACAGCATTTAATACATCTTCATATCTATAAGGGGGGTTAGCATAGGGGGACCCTGTCCTGTCATTAAAACTGCTATTAAAACATGAATATATTGAATATTTGATGAGATATGGGCACTAAGGCACTTATGGGTATGAAATAATTTTTAACTGCGCATGCGTGTCAGATTTCAAAATTTTTATTTCATAATTTGGTTGCCAGCTATTTTGGGTAACTTCTGTAAAAAATACAGTCAAATATTGTGAAAACTCAGAAAGATATAGTGAGTTGATTGAAAAGTTGTGGAAAAACCCTTATAATAAAGCTATTTTTAGAGAGCAACTCACTATATCGCTCCTATCTTTGTGAAATTTCTCGATATTTGACTGCATATTTTAGATAAGTTGCCCTAAATAGCTGACTACCAAATTATGAAATAAAAATTTTGAAATCTTCCACGCATGCGCAGTTAAAAATTATTTCATACAAGTGCCCATATCTCATCAAATAGTCAATATATTCATGTTTTAATTGAAGTGCACTGTTACTACTGTTCTTTGTCAGGTTTTCGGAAAGTTGTGTTAAATTTGGTTGAAAACTCTGTATGCTATAAACAAAAAACTTTTGAATTTTTCACAAAAACGTTAACATCTTTACGAATATGAGTGATATGCTTACACCAATGCACACAAGCGTTAAACAGGACCCAAATAGTTATGTAACGCAGTGACAAACCATTTCCAGCATTTTCTGTTGCATAGCTGATCGCAAATATTATTTTATAATTAAATTTATTATTAGCCCCTAATTGTCGGCCCGACTAAATCTTCATCGAGAAATATGACATCAAACATGTTCTTTACATCCCAGATGTTCAAGAACAATTCGTCAATAATGTCGGTAGATATTCGACAAACCTTGTGCAATCGAAAGCATCCAGTCACTGTCCCTTAACTTTTGGAGGCCAGTGTACTTAAACAATCTTTCGCGAAAGCTGTAGATTCTGATAGAGAAATCAAGAACTCGGTATTTTTATGTTCGCGCGACGCAGGTGATAAATCGCCAAACATTTCTCTCGTCTCATTTTTTTTTTTTTTTTTTTTGTATTTCATTATCGTTTTATTTAATACAAAACTTTCATTTAAAACTGAAACATTTAGAATTAATGGTCTTCACTTCTTTCTTTTTTTTTTTAACGAAACGAAAAGAAAAATATTAGGCACAGATGTCATATACGCACCGGGGTATCTAATTGGCGCCAAAATGGCATTATTTTGCCTGACATGGTAACCCGGCTATTGTTGCTTATTTAATAATAAATGTTTATTTACATTTATTTTCTTTTTATTTAAAAAAAAAGTTATAAATTGTTTTGTTCTATAGTTATTATTAAACGTTCTTTTATTGTTATTTCATTTTAAAAATAATCGAAAATAATTAAAAAATACATTATGTAACTGGTATTCGAAAACGAGGTTTTCGCCAAATTGTCGTAAAAAAAAAAAAAAAAAAAAAAAAAAAAAAAAATCACGCCGAACCCGGTGCGTATATGACTTCTATGCTAAATATTAAATAATGCAACAAATCATTTAATTTCAACTTCAAAGCAATGTTTTAATGGTACTACTCAGTTATCCCGTCGACCAATTTCTCCACATTATATAAATCGCCAAATTATACAAATTTACATAATTTGTATTTTAAATAACAAAAAAAAACAAATAAATTAATATAACATTAATAAAAATACAAATAAAACGTCGAAATAAAAATCACTTGATGGCATAAACACGTGTAGCTTCCTTAAAGTCAAGTGAATGGTACATTTACGATCAACCATTATCGACATTTAATCTTATAGTTTGGCAATAGATTTTTGGTCGATGGGATAACCAAATAGTACCATTTTAATTTACCACTCAAAAAAAAAAAAATGCTAACTGGCGAGTTAAAAAAAAAAAAAAAAAGCTATGGCAAGATTTGCACCCAGCTAACATAAAAGTACCATGAATTCTTTGTGATCGTGGCAACTTTTATGTAGTTTTATTCTAAAAAATAATTTTGAATCTTTAATCAAAATGGAAACCTTTTCAAATGAAAAACGAAGGGGTCAGCCCGTAATTGTTTATGGCAGTTACATGACTAGGACTATTAGGCAGCCTAAGAGAGACTGCTCAGGGCCGGCTAGGCCTGCCCCTTAGAGCTTAACGTCTCTCCCGGTATGTTCCCCGACACGTTGGGGCTCGTTAGTGAGTCGAGCCCTGTCCGGCCGTATGCAGACGGACAAACACAAAAGGCTCAAGGGGCGACGCTCACCCGCCAAGGGCGTCTATGCACCACCGACCACAGAACCCAGAATTTATTTGAAAAAGAACAAAGTGGGTTTACAAAAATTAGGCGAATGCCTTCCCGCCAGGAAAACGCCTACTCGCGACAGAGGGCGGGAGTATAAGAACATTTAAAGTAAAAAATAAAAAAAATAATAATAAGCATCACTGATCCTGGCCGCCGGGGGATGAACCCGTCTCGCGACAAGGGGCGGCAGAAAGGGAAAAGAATGAATTGCGTAGCACAAGTAAGATGGCACGAGCAAATACTCAAGCGTCCATTGGAGATGTAATGATTTGCGTGGCACAAGTAAGATGGCACGAGCAAATACTCAGCGTCCATTGGAGATGTAATGCTTTGTGTGGCGCAAGTAAGATGGCACGAGCAGATACTCAAGCGTCCATTGGAGATGTATCTCTTGATGGAATGGTCAGAAGCACGAGCAGAGGCTCTTGCGATCGTAGGAAACCACACATTGATGGATAGTAGAATTTACTGGAGCCTACAAATAGGACTGGATTCTGGTGCTGTTTGAAGCTTGATATGGTGGCAGTGAGACTGGATAAGCAGAACCAGGGCTTACGTTAAGTTTGTTAAGTATGTAAGGCAATTGTGAATGTGTTTTAATTTGTTGAGTAGGAGGGTGCGGGAAAGGACGTTTTGGAGCCAATTGACTGGCAGTATGTCTGGACGCCTCAAGTGCCAGCGTTGCGTGAGAGTACAACCGTAGTACGGGTGACTTATAGTGCCATCTTCACCGCAGACGCAAGTGGCAGTGGATCTTATCTTGAAGCGGTCCAGATATGCCTTGAAAGGGCCATGTCCTGTTAAGAAGCTAGTGGTGTAGGGTGTTAAGTTATATAGTGTGAGAGAAACTTTAGGAATCAGCTTATATGTGTGCCTGCCCTTTTTTGAAGTATCCCAGTGCTCCTGCCATCTTGTCAGTATCCTTGCTCTAAGGACCCTTTTGACGTATGACTGGGGCACTGGGAGGTGTGTGTCTATTGTTTCTTTCTGTGTGGCCTTCTTCGCTAGGTTGTCTGCTAGTTCATTGCCAAAGATACCTTTGTGAGCCGAGACGTGACCTAGTGAGATACGATGTAGGAGATTCTTAAGTTTTAGTTTGATTTGCGGTACTAGAGGATGTTTTGTCCTGTGTGCCTGTATTGCCTGCAGGCCAGAGAGGCAGTCGCTGTAGATGATAATACTATTGCTAGAGTGGGATTCCACCCACTCTAATGCGTTTAGTATTGCGAACAGCTCCGCTTGGAATACGGAGTTATTATCATCTAGCCTTGCAGACCACTGATGGACCACCACCGTGCCCTCCGTGGCGCAGAAGGCTGCGCCCACGCCAGTCTCTGTGCCTGAACCATCAGTGAAGAGTGTGGTGCTAAGGGCAGGTGTGTAGCAGTTGCGTGTTGTGTTTACTTGAAAATGTGAAGTCTCCTCAGCCGGGTGGAGCTGCCAGCTCCTGACTTTGTATTGCAATGTTGTGTTTGGAAAAAGAGAATCTATTACTGTGTCACGTTTTAGCCGTAGGATTGAGGATTTGGCGTGTTCGTATTCTAGTTGAAGGGTGATGGGTGGAATACCTGTAAATATATGTAGTGCATCTGTGGAGATTGTGCGGTAGCCCCTTGAAATTTGTAGGAGAAAAGTGCGTTGTATTGATTTTAGTTTAGGTTGCGTCTTTGATGATAAATTACCCCCCCAGATACAGGCCCCGTAAAGTATTATTCTTTCGATTATTGTTAGGTACCAGATCTTCAGTGTTTTGTTGTCTACCCCTCCCAATTTAGAAGTTAGTCTTAATGAATTATTATGATATGCTGTCAATTTAAGTTTTAGGTCGTTAATGTGTGGGATCCAGTTAAGATTTGCGTCAATGGTTATACCTAGGAGTTTTATGGATTGTACGTGTCGAATGGAGACATTATTGATCCTCATCACTGGAGGGCGTTTTGGATCATATCTGTGTGGTTTGGTGAATACTAGTGCTTTAGACTTTTGTGGTGAGAGTGTGAGGTGCAGTAAATCCAGGAGCCGGCAGAAAATAGCGAGAGCTTCGGCAAACTGTTCCTCCAGATGACGTCTGTAACGACCGGAGAAAATGAAGCTGAAATCATCGGCGAAGGCAAATAGTTTAAATCCCAGCCGATTTAGTTCTGTTAGTAGCACATTTGCTACAAGCAGCCAGAGGATTGGGCCAAGGCACGAGCCCTGAGGGGAACCCTTCTGCAATCGGTGGGTAGATGTGCCAGCACCCCAGCTAATCAGGACACTCCTCTGTGAGAGGTAGGAGCCGATGAGACCAGCTATGTTCCCCGGACAGTTGAGTGCTTGTAGTTGTAAGAGAATGTCTCGCCATTCTACGTTGTCGAATGCGCCTTGTATGTCTAGTGAGACGAGTGATGTTGCGTTGCCCTGGGCTATGCTTTCAGTACAGGCAGTCATTATGGCATGAAGTGCGAGCTCGCATGAGTGGCCCTCGCGGAACCCGAATTGTCTGGTGTGGAGAAGGTTGTTTGACTCCAAGAAGTGTGTCAACCGCATAACCAGAAGTTTTTCCAGAAGCTTTCCCAGAGTGGGAAGAAGGCAGATGGGTCTGTATGACTTGGGTTCGGAAGGAGACTTGCCTTGCTTCAGAAAGTAAACTACCTCTCCCTGCCTAAGTACTAAAGGAAAGTACCTCATGGTGAGGCAGAGGTTAGCTCAGCGCGTGAATATGTGTGGAAGTTGTTTGTGAGTGAGTTTTAGTATCCGAAAATCAATTGAATCCGGCCCTGGGGCCTTCTTGTCATTCAATGTGTATAGTGCTGTTTTTACTTCTGCCTTTGTGAAACGTTTGTCTTCGTGTGCTGTGAACAGGATATCCTGGTTGTCTTGTTGGGGATAAGCCGAGGGGCCAAAGAGAGTGTGTGTCAGGAATTCCAGGTTATTTTGTCGCGAGGTTTCGTGAGTTGGTCTTTCTAGACGTATTTCATCCGGAGTGAAGAACTTGCCGGTCAGAAATTTTTGAGTAATGCCGAAGGGGTTCTCATTGTTGCTGCAGAATTTCTTCCACGCCGCCCGTCTCGCCGCCAGAATCTCACATAAGTGAAATGATGGCGATAGAATAATATTTGGCGGCTGATCACCTGTGCAGGGCTAATATTAAAATACCAAAATGGCCGCCTGGAATATAAAAAGCGAAGGGATCAGCCAGTCATTGTTTATGGCAGTTACATGACTTGAACTATTATAATATAGGTGAAATGATGGCGATATAGTAATATTTGGCGACTTATCACCTGTGGCTAGTTAACATTAAAGTACCAAAATGGCCCCCTGAATATAAAAAGCGAAGGGATCCGCCCGGAACTGTTGATGACTTAGCCTATTATTATAGAGATTACTTTCAATTCTAAAAACAGCGCAAAGAATAATATTTCCTTTCGATTCAAAATTTATTTACACGTAACTATTAAAAACAGAAGAAAACTTTAAAATGACTATAAAATGAGTACTTGTTAAAAGCAGGAAAATATTAAAAATTATGTCTTAAAAATTGTATTTACACGTGAATATTAAAAGAGAAAGGAAACTTTAAAATAATAAATACATGACTGTGCGTTTAACCCTTTCAGGGGCAAGGTACTTCTATTCGTAAAATGTTGTAATCAGTGAATGGCACCAGAATTTACAAACAAATTTATTTCGAAATACGAAAATGCTTTTGTTCACTTATTTAATAAAAGGAAAATTTTCATTCCAGTATTCTAGTGCCAATGTGGCATTTAAGAATTAAAATTAAGTGGTCCAAAAATGAACCACCGCCCTTGAAGGGGTTAAAGCAGTAAATTGTATTATGTCAATCGTTTTAGGACGCTGTTAAAAATACTGGGAAGCAAAGACTCTGTTTACTTAATTCATTTTATTTTAGCTTCTTTTCAAATGTTTAACTGACCTTCTTTAATCAAACATGAAAACAACCATTGGATGTCTTAACAGCAATTGATTCGGCCTTAAATTTTCGCAATCAAAGGGAATTGAATGGAAACCCGTTTACAGAGAGATCGTTACAGATTTTTTCATTATAATTCAATCTTCTCTAATCTTTTTAAAACCGATCAGATTAGCGTGCTTTTAGGTTCTGCGGTATCTGAACGAGGGTTGGCGAGCGTAACTTGCAGGGGGCAGAGCCCCCTAGTTAATTTAATAAATATAATAGTTTAGTAAATATAATACTCTTGAAGCTAATTGAAAAGCTTAAATTTACGTTTTAAAATTATAGGGTTCTCAATCTAAAAGTGTTAGTAAATTAGTACAAATATATTTTTTAAGATTCAAAGAAGTGAATAAATAAAACAAAATAACCATAAACTGTTAACAAATACATTATTTGTTCCTTTACAGAAATATATTTTATAAAACCCGGGTTTTTGTTTTTGTTTTAAACCAGCTCGGGCGGGTACCCGGACAGCTACCCACTACAACCCTGACCGAGAGACACAAATATTTATAGTTTGTAAAAGTCAAAAGTAAACATACTATGTCGAACCCGCCACCATCAAAGCGCTATCTGTACAATCCAACCATCCAATTTCATGAGAAAAAAACATGTAAAAAGCAGAATGGTAATGCTAAAAACTGTGTCAGACCTCTTTAACCTAGAGTTAAACTTTGTTTCAAAATGTTTAACCATAACTCATGTATATTATAGGAAAACTCCTTCATTACAAACATCTCCAATTCTCAATTCAATTCCATGGATTCTCTAATTATGCTTTTTTGCGGATAAATACACGAACAAATAACTTTTGCACTTTATCCACAATTTTGCATAATTCATATCTCTTGCAAGATTTTGTTCTAAAAATCCGATTACAGCAATAGATTATGAAAATGCAAACATTATTTGGTCAAGTACTTATCCGCAAAAATGCATAATTAAAGAATCCCTGGAAATTGAATTGAGAATTGAATATGTTTGTAATGATGGAGTTTCTTACAATATACATAAGCTATGGTTAAACATTTTGAAACAATGTTTAACTCAAGGTTAAAGAGGTCGGACACAGTTTTTAGCATTAACATTCTGGTTTCTTCATGTTTTTTTCTCGTGAAATTGAATGGTTGGATTGCAGCTGTACGGATGGCTCTTTGATGGTGGCGGGTTCGACATATTATGTTTACTTTTGACTTTTACAAACTATAAACATTTGTGTCTCTCGGTACTGAAGTATGACCCTGAGGATGGCCACAGAGTGGCTGAAACTTATCGGTTTTTAGACGTTTAAAATTTTATTTTTACTGTTTTGAAAGTTTTTATCTTTTGTGTATAATATATGTCTTTAAGTAAACCTTTTTATTATATGCGTGATGTATTTTATATCATTGACATTTTTATATTGATGTGAATAAAATGTCTTTCTTTTTTTGCAAATCCTTAATCTGCATTTAATAAAAAAATTGAAATGATTAATTCAACTCGGTGAAGTACAGTAGAAAGTTAGAGATATTTCTTGAAACAATGAATCTATGTCTTGATTTCTGACACGAAAATTTCCCTCTACTTTTCTTGTTTTGTTGCAATATTCTCCCTTTACACCCAATTGTTGCTTTTCCCATTCAAATTTTCTTCCGCATGAGTATGCATCACTGTGTTGGCCTAAAATTAGCAATACACGTTCCTCATTCTACTTTGCAGGTGTGTGTTACATACACCCACATAACAAATGTAACAGCGAACATCATGGTTAGAACAATAATCTACACCGAAAACTGTATATTATTTATGCACATGTGTGCTTGTGAGGCAGTAAAGCTTCACCAAACTGCAATCCGGAATTGCTCGCCCTTAGCTGTAAAACTAAAGCAAGGAACTGGAAAGCCTAAAGGTACACTGGACAAAAAATAAATAAAAAAAAAAATAAAAAAAAAATATTGTTAGCTAACTTTTTTTTTCAAGCGGAGAAGTGATTTTGTGAGTGTGTCAGAAAGTAGCAAATACGGATTTAAGAATATCCTTGGCATATAGTAGTGCTAAAATTCTAATTAATTTGTCATTTTCGCTAAAGGTTTAGGAATTTTTAGTATTCTTATCTTCTAAAAAGAATTTCCGTATTTTGCCAGTACAATTTCCAAATTTTTACGGATTTTTTTTTTCGACCAGTGTAAGAATAAAAAATAAACCTCTTACATCTCTAGAGGAAATGAAAATTTAGCATTATCTGTCAAGGATGCTCTCAAATCCAATATTTTTTGACGCATTCACTAAATCAGTATCATCTTGGAAAAAAAATACGGAAGTTGCGTTGACAATCAACGGTATGTTTATACAGTTTATGTATGGCAGTTCCATACGCAATATGACGCTGTCCAATTCATTTCTCACACTTCCTTTTAAGACAAAAATTCTTATGTTTCTTAGAAATGATAAACTGAGCATAATAAATAAAATAAACACAGATCGAAAAATGCGTTCCGAAATCAGTACTCGGTAGTTCCATGCAATGAACAAAAGTACATAGGAAAACGTATAATATTGAATGGCCTAATTTAACGAAAGAAAGCATAAAAGAAAAATCTCTCTTCTTGATTTAGGGTATTTTGGGATCCGGATTCGCTCTCAAAGTCCAACAGCAGCAGCGACAAAAGCACATGATCCGTCGCCGAGTGCCGGCAGCCACCCTTATCCAGTGCCTATGGAGGTGCTACGCCGCTGATGAAAATTCCATGTCCGTCGCCACTTGGAAAATCCACCAGATGCCGCTACCCAGCCCACCCGCGTAAGTATATGTTATTTGTACGCAAAACTACACCTATATTGATGTATCAGTTTTATCCTCAGTAATGTCGTTAAAGATGTTGTATAAGTGTAACCAACATTTTCTGCCTTGCGAGAACTGGATAGTCGGTTAAATTTAAGGGCATTCTTGAGTCGGTCCCTGTCCAGTTTAAGTTATCCATATAAGAAGTGTCGTATTTTTATTAGAGACAGAAACGTGACAGCGCATTTAATGCATTTTCATAATCAAAATACAGGAATTTATCACGAGTCGTGAGTCAAAATGTAGGTCAATAGAGATCAGCTGTAATCAAAAAGCCTGTTGAATGTGGGGATCTATAAGGGTTTTAAAAGGTGTATTTTTTTTCTATTCTATTAATGTTCACTATGTTTTTCTTTTTAAATAATATATTTCTTCTTACATCATTCACTCTTGCACGGTCTGAGCATGGTTGCACAAGTTTTTCAGTTCGGAAAAATTAGAATTCAGATCATTTTCTCAAGGGCTGTTGGAAGGTCCTATAAATCCGATGTTACATTAATGTACCTTTTCTCAGAAACTGCCAAATATATTAACTTGAAATTTTTTATGTACATAATATGAATAATATTTGATAAAGTGAACTCAACTTTATAAACAGATATTCTTTAGTTTTTAATCTGGAATAAAAACCACTTTTTAATAACAAAAAACTTTTTTATAAACATTTTGTGCATAGGTTTGTAACAAAAGTTCACTTCAGATCAGTGTTGAATTCAAACACTTTTCTCCGGGAGGGATTTCTGTAGCTCCGGGGGGAACATTATAGAGTTCCGGGGGGGATTGCACTTTTTGACCATTGAAAACACAAAATCTCAAATCTTCTGGGGGGGGGACATCTCATTGCTCCGGGGGGGGGGATGTTCCCCAGGCCACCCCCTGAAATCAACACTGCTTCAGATTGATCAGAGATATGTGTTAAATAGTCAGGCAAGATTACAAACAATAATATATAGTAGTTTCTATAAAAAAGGTGCATCGAAGTTGAAAAAACATTTTGAAAAAAATTGAGTTTAATGTTTATGTATGATGTAAACAAACTGAATTACTTAAACAATTTATTTTTTCGTTGTCATAGAAACAAACATTAGTAATATACGATTCGAAAGGGGAAAAATTGAGGATTCAAAATATTTTTTGAAAAACGACTTTTTTCACGAATTTGCCTTCCAACTGGCCTTTTAAAACATTCTTTCTGAAAATATCCATTCTACAGAAAAGTGATCGAAAGTTGTAAGTTTAATTGAAATCCTTCCTCTTTGTAAGATAATTTTCATTTTTAGTTACTCATGTCATTATATAATGGCAGGTTTGCAAATTAACATGACGAGAATCCACAAACTGTATTTCCTTTCTCTGTAATATGCTGTCTATCTGTTGAATAAAAAACTTTTTTTACTCGAGAAGCACTTTTAAAATTTTTAATACTAAAGAATAGAACACAACAAAGCATAAGTATGTTGCATGAATACTTCCAGGAAAAAATAAATGGCGTAAAAGTTTCTGTCATGTCAACACTCATTATTTACAATTTACAAACAAGTGATAGTTAATTTGGTCGTTTCTGTATATTTTACAAAATTAGTAAATAAACTTTTATTATATTTTTCAATGAATTTAATATAATGCGCATCGGACAATAACTGTCTATTCTTAAATGCTTAATTAAAAGCAAGTCTTTATTGTTATTTACTTAAAACGACGCCAAATTAAAAATAAAAAGCACTTCTCGAATCAGATTATTTTTTTAATAGATTTAGATATATATGAAGCAACCTGCGTCGTTTTTATTCCCTTATGTAATATTTTTCCAACAGTACTATTCATAACTGTGATATTTGTGGTACACTTGCTTTTATCTGATGCACTCATTCTGCGAATCCATATTGTTAGAAGCACCGTAATCCACGGACTTACAAAGACTACCAGTAAATCCTGTTTTTATTATATACTGTAGTGTTGCATAACATTTGAAGCCTTTTAACACTTATACATATGAATGTGAGCCGGGACTGATTTCACTTTTGGGATCTGATCTATAGGGTGATCACAAAGTCCTTTTGCCAATAAAAAATGTTATATTCATGGAATATTTGTGATAAACGTTCGTCCTTTTTTTCTAAGTGTGGCCCAGTTTCTAAATTTCAGTTTGCTTCTATGGTTATTGACATTAATACGTTAATATAATGGTACAGGGTTTCCACAAAATCCTGTTATCATTACATAATGTTATAACTTGTAAAATATTTGTGAAAAATGCTCATTTTTTGCAACCTGTTCAGCAGCATTTAACGTTTGTGCAACAGCTCTCGCAGCAAATCCCTGTGCACCTTTGGGTGCCCGCATGATATCTAGGTATTATTAATTAATTAAATCGCACACCCTGTGCAAATAGCCTTATCATCGTCATGTCAACAGCTATGAGTACAACCAAAATTTCAGATACTAAAAACACTTAGGAAAAAAATGCGGACATGTATCTGAAATATTTAACGAGTTATAATGTTTTGTAATACTTACGGGACTCTGTGGACACCCTTCACTTTCCGTGACTTAAATCCCATTTCACAATTCAACTTGCACCCTATACGCATTTACCTTGTTAGCTTAAATCTACTAATTTTCGAAATTAAAATAAATTCTTCTGAAAACCCTTAAGTACTCAGATTATTGAATTATAGTAATACATCTAAAAGCCTTTAATTCAGCTGACTATTCAGTTCTTTCAGACCAGCATGCCCTTAGCTACAAAGTAACCTTAGTCATTGTGTCTTTGTGTGCTTCAAAAATATCTGCATGCAAGCAGCACATGAATGTTCATGTAATTCCATGTACTTCAAACACTACTGCACCCTCTTCTTTTTCTTTTTCTTCACCTCTCTTTGTAGCTTCCATTCAGGCTCTTTCACGAGCATTAGGCTCAAAGACCGGCTCGATCTACCACAAGGCACTTCGGGACTGTAAGTATTTTAAACTCTCACTTTTAATTACATGTCTCTTCTCTTTCCGCTACTACCCATGCGTCGTCGTATTAATGTTGTATTCGTTGCATGTTGGTTTGTTATTTTTGTGGATATCCACGTCAGATTAACTGGAATTTATTTCAGATGGTGGCAGGGGTAATTATTTTTCTTTAAACTTATTGTAATCCAACGAATCATCGTTGTAAATTTAAAATTGATTATAATTTCAATCATCCGCTTCTTTAGTTTTCTTAAACCACAAAAATAAATAAATGTGAAACAAATGAATAAATAAATGGAAATTTTTTCCCTTAATACGAGTATTTTTCGAGGCAATTTAAAAATACGAATTCCTAAATATTTAATGCATATCATTTTCCTGTGGTATTTTAAAGAACTGAGTATAATATTAATTTTAACTGTATGATTTAATGCTACCTCTTTTATAGTTAAACGCGTAGACTCGGTTACTTTGAGTTTTTTAGTAAAGTTTTTCGTTCATGAATATTTTTTTCCATAAACGTTTTCCAGGAGAATATTTGTTCAGCATAGGTTTATTTACGAATTTAGCAAAACAAAAATAATTGCCAGTTTTTTTATGTTCTACAACTGTGGCAATTATATATATTTATATGACGCGACGACATTTATTGAAATATGTCGGAAGTAAATCGGTATGCAGGAAGATTATGCAGAAAAATGCCATCTATATTTATTTTCTACAAATGAAAATAAAATTACCGCATTGGCATTATCTTTACTTTCTCATTCATTCTCATATAAGGCTAAAGATATAAATGCTACATGCAGCTTTGGATACAGGCGTGGATCCGGGGCAGAGGGGGTCAATGCTCATCTGACGCACTTCCTCCCTCCCCTGCCATTACGCTTTTTTCAATGCAAATTTGTTTTTCTCAAAAAGAACATTCCTTGGACACTGTTTAACTGCATTACCAAATGTTTCCTTACTTTTGTAAAACCCACTTTCTAATCGAACGACAGTAACTTTTTGCATAAAATTCTCCGTGCTCACTCGGCAGAAGGCGGGCGAAAATATAATAGTAGTCTGCAAACATAGATCTGAAAGGGTGTTATGCCGTGGTAGAAAATATCATAGATGTATCAAATAAATATCATAACTCCCCTTCAAAACATACTGAAATTTATGGCGATGCCCCTGAAGTTTCTGCTGCCAATGACACAGAAATTGTAAAATCGAGAATAGTGTGTAAGTTAACAAATAGATTGAAACACCAAATCCTGCAGCGGTCGGAACCTTTTGATCTTACAGACCAATAATTCATAATTAAAAACAAGTGTGCAAGTGTGATCACAGATCGCACAGAGGGTTTCGTTTAATATTCCTTTCAAAACACTTTATCATTTTGCAAAATCGCAACCAGGGGGCGCACTCCATTCTAAACAAACCTCTATCCGAACGAAACTCCGTTTTACACACTATCCGTAGATATATTAGTTGAGAGGATCGCGCCCATAGCACCCGAGATAGGTAGGTGCCCCTGGCAGTAAAAATTGGAACTAATATATGTACGGCTATGGTGCATAATATGAATGAGTGGTCAAAGGAGTGTCGGCAAAAGTTAGAAAAGTGCACCCCGGGTGAAAAGGGTGGAGGTTAAAAAAATTGCTAAAAATACAGAAACTAGAGCCCGGAGGAGTAAATAATATAAGACTTTTTGAAAATTTTGTGATTTTTCGTGTGACCGCAAGTGTTCTGCTATAAGTATGCAAAATTTCACATCTCCAACTTAATTAGGGGCTGAGTTAGAAAAATTGCTTAGAATACACAAGTTAGAGCCCAGCGGGGTAAATATAAGACTTTTTCAAAATTTTATGATTTGTCGTTTGATGTGAGGTGTTCAGCTATAAAAATCCAAAATTTTAAGTCTTCAACTTAATTAGGGATTCAGTTAGAAAAAAAAAAAAGAGCTCAAAATACACGAGTTAGAGGCGAATAGGGTTTCGCCAGATGAACGAAGCCCTAAAAAGTATAAATACATCTATATCATAAAGAGAAAACACGCCCGTAAATAATGATAACATCATATTGATGGTGGCAACACCTGACCTATAAGTTTCGCTTTTACGAAACAAAGACGAAACAAAAACTGCTCAAGAATCCTTGTGTCCCTTTATGACCGGGAGATCTTTGGTAGGAATGAAAAGTTTTTGTGATTTCCCCTAATTAATAGGATCATATTTGATTGAAAAAAATATTTAAAAAAATACCCGATGCCAGGTTATGCCAAAAGAAGATCCATGCAATTCTGTGGTTGCTGGCTCGACTTTAAATCGCACAAAAAGAGGAAAATGTTTTTTCTTTTTCTTTAGGATCAGCTACACAATTGTGTAGGTCAGGTCTTAAAAGGGTATCAAGGTCAAACACTTAAGAAAAGAATCTTTTTCAGTTTCTAATTTCTTTGTACCTCCTTTCTAAATTAAAAAAAATATTAAATTTTTAATTGGCCACCATTTTGAAACAAGATGGCGGATGAAGCTGGCTAACGAACTCGGTTGAGACCTTGGTATATGTCCTGTACACTTGCTTAGTCACATCCAAATCAGTTAATAAACACGCATTCTATCGCATGACAAAAATCAGAAAGTTTTAAAATTTCAGCCACCCTAGACATTCAAGGTGCTATATGTCAGCCATTTTTTAAGATGATGACAAAACAAAACATGATTCGTAATTCTCGTTTCAAGGTCAAACATTTAAGAAAGAAATATTTTTCAATTTCTAATTTTTTTTTTCAATTCTTTTTAAATTTTGAAAAATTTGAAACAAGATGGCGGACGAAGCTGGCCAACGAACTCGGTCGAGACATTCGTATGTACTACGCACATACTAAGTCACATCCAAATCGTTCATAACTACCAGAGTTATAGCATGAGAAAAGTAAATATATATACAAATGGAATTCCACTTATACGTTACCTGAGTTGTACGTTTCCCTCAGTTATACGTTTCAACTCGGCGGTCCCGGTCGTTTGCCATTAAAAATTAGCTGAATTATACTTTTTGAGAATTATGTTTCTCTCAATTATACGTTAGGTTTTTGAATTTCCAGATGACCTTTTGTGTCACTTTTACGTTTTGCTGAAAATAATTTCAGAATTTTTGCTACACTTTGCCTTCCGTCTTTACCGAATGACGATGTGTCTGATTGTGATGATCCCACGCATCCGATCATTCGATGCGGAGCTGCTCTGAGAGCTTTTGACATAGTAAATCGATTCGTCAGGAGTACAAGCAATAACTATAAAGCGGCTGCATTATTAACAGAAATACAAAGTTTACAGTTCAATGTCAGTTCTGGAGAAAAGAAACAATAAAATTTAGGAAACTGCTGAAATGTCCTTCTATAAATGATTTACATGCCAAGGCGATTCCGGTGATTTCTTTTGAGTACTCTACATGTGTAAAACAAATTTTTAATAAAGCTTTTATGATAAAATAACTTCATGTGTACTTTTCTCATATACCTTTGTTTTTTACTCAGTTACATTTCCGCGAATTTATCTCATGGGTGCAGTAATACATACAAAACTTCAGTTTTCGATATAAAAGGTAAATTTTCATGATATATTTTTAAAAATGTTTCCGATGGACCATTAGTTGAGTTGTACGTTTTACTGAGTTCTACCTTGTCTGGTCCCGAGCAAAACGTATAACTGGAGTTCCACTGTATATATACACGGAAATATCGATATGTATATGCATACGTATGTACTATATAAATCAACATTTGAACGGGGGATGATTTGGGGGTCTGGGGTCATGATCAGTGGATCAAAATTTTCCGGAATTGCTTTTCCTCCATGTGGCTGCATTAGATAGCTTTTTACTTTTTGTAATGAAGGCTACCTAGAAGGGGCGACTTCTATTAATGTATATTCTTATTATGTGGCGAATTTTTACTATAACTTAAAAAATTAATGCATAAAATGTTAATATAGTGGAAGATATAAGAAAGGCTTGTAACAATAAACATAATTTTCGAAAAATACATTTTTTTCCATAAAAAAAATTAATTTACATATAATGGAATATTTTCAGACAAAAAATAAATTATTAAATGAATGATATATTTAATCACATTCACAATATATGTGAAGGTGCTAACAGAGAAAATTGTTACGTGTAACGAGGGTGTACAAGTAAGGATACTTTTGTTAGTAAAAAAAACAAAATAAAATAAATAAATAAAAAGGTAAAAAAAAAAACATCAATATTTATCAAACAGATGTTTTTAATATGTTATGTTATGTAAAACATCTAAAACTTTTATTAATGTTCTGTATGAGCCAATAATAAAACGTTCTTTTTTTCTTTTCTTTTTTTTTAAGTGAACATAATATCCGGATGCGAACCACCTGTTAGCGATCGCTGTCTTAAAGAATATTATGAATTTGATATTTTCTTGGTGTCATTTTTTTATTATCAACAACATTTTAACAAGTTGAACATGCAATTAATATTATTTTTATAAAATATAATTCCTAAACATTTTACACAAGATACTGAAAGTAATTTAATTATATGGAAGCATTTAACGCATATGCAAAAAATCTTCATACAATAAATCAATTGGGGGCTGAATTTTTTTTATGTTGATAGGAAAACTGGAGGTAAAAAGTTCAATTATTATACAGTGTGACCTTGAAAATTCGGCATCGGAGCCATCTTCCCCTACCGCCTTTCTTTCACCACTCGCGATTCACGATAGAAAAACAAACTGCAAGTGTTTACGTATTAAAAACTTCGATGTCGAAAGCGAAAAATTAGCGGACAGCGAGGTCGCTGACGCCGTTCTAAATAGAACCGCCGATAACGCTGGTAGCAGTTCAAAGGAACGAGAACGGAACGAGATGCTGACAGAAGAAAAAGTGTCACTGAAGAAATGAATACATTTGACTGGGAAAAACAAATTGCACAAATTGCATCACAAATATGTGCTTTAGAGAAACAAGACATTTTCAAAATCAATATTCTTCACTTGTATAAAATCCAAGAAAAACTTGTTAAAGAACAGCCGAAAAAATAGGAGCAAATAAAATTGACGTGCATGTTTAAGAAATTACACGAGAAGAAACGATTTTACAGTTTAATAGAATTTTTTTATGACATACGCAATGTCGATTGAAGCAAGTTTTCTTTAAATATTTACTTTTCTCTTTTTCTCACATAAATATCACTTGGCTATGAATTAAAATTTTGAATAAAGGCATCATTAAGTATGTAGGAAGTACTTTTGATATTCTTACAGAAATCCGAAATTTTCAAAAATCCGGCTTAGTCTCGGTCCCGGTGTTGCCGGATTTTCGAGGTTGTAATATATTTGGAAAGCTAATTTTCAAGAAAATAAACTTTTTTTCTTTACTATCTATATTATAAAACATAACCATCTCTGTAAGTAACGCTGGCGTCCTATTGACAGTGGCAATACCTGACTAATTTAAGTATTGCGCGGCAGCGCAATACTTATTTATTTCCAGTGTCACTTCTCAATGGTCAATTAACATAGAATAGCCAATGGAGCTCATAACTTTTTTTGATTTTTCATCCACCTTTTTGTCCCTGATGCCACTCATTTTTTATTCTTTTCTAATTCTAAAAATATTATAAATTTAACGTGTGAAAATATTTGCCTGACGCCAGTTTTAAAACGCATCATAAAATGTCTTTCCGTATGGGTGAATTGTAACCCAGAGAATAACATGGTCTAATTTTTATTTACATTATTCAAATATTTTTCTTAATAATTCCAAATTTCGCTTTTTTTCATTGAGAATCAAAAGACATTTTTCCAATGAAATTTAACATTTTTTCTTCATTGTTACCAATAATTCAAAATCCGTAATAATAATTTCTCTATTTTTAGTTGAATGATTTTCACGTGAAAAGTGGAATTGAAATAGTTTTTTTTTTCTTTTTTTTCAATTCCTACTATTAGTTCACACTCTCCCTATATTTATTTATATATCTTGTTCAAATTTTCAATCGTTAATAAAATACTTATTATTCATCCTATCAAGTTGAAATAAATTTTTTATAACTTGTACTGGATGACAATTGATGCTAATACAGATTTTTCAAATATTAATTCCTTAATTAAATTTTAATTAATTTTAGTTTTATATGGGAGGCAAAATGGCGGCCATTGGTTATTGAACAGCATTTAATGCATCTTCATATCTATAAGGGGGGGTACCATAGAGGGGACCGTGTTCTGTCGCTAAATACCGCCAATTTTGTCGCCAACTTGGCGATATATCGCCAAAAGTCACGCCAACTCGGCGATATCTCTAATATTTCGCCAAATTCCCATAGACTTCCATTGTAAACCTACTTGCTTATAGAAAATCAACAAATTGAGATGTTTTAATGCAGCAAAAACTAATATTAGCTTGAGGGATTATATTAAATTTTTCTTTGATGACCTAAGTAGGGCTTTAAAAACAAAATTTTTATATTACTTGTTAAGAACTAAAAAGAAGTTGAATATGGCGTCATAGTGGAAATAAAAATGACATTTTCAAAAAGATTTTTTACGTTCAGATTGAAAGTATTTGTCCAAAGTACAGCAACCTGCATTACTGCACTGGTGAAATATTTTGGATTATATATAGGTAAATTGCATCACAAATTGTGATACGATACCGCATGAATCAAAGCCTGATGATGGTACCCTCCATTAATTTTGAAATGTGTTCGTCTGAATGCAGTAGTTCTTAAAAAACTCGACATATTAAACAAAAACCTAATTTGAAGAACAAATTAAAAACACAAAATTTATTTCCGACATTGGCCCGAGAAGGGACAGATATTAAGATATTTCATTCAATTCGTTCTACATTTAATGTTAAATTTTTGTAACAAATAAGTTAAACCAATTGAGCATTAAAAAATAAAAATAAAATTCATACAACATAATACTTAAAACACCCTAAAAACTTAGATTCCGTTCAAATGAAATCGAAATAATTCTTAGACTTTTTAAAAGTTTTGCATCTTGCACGTGTCTTATCATTTTATGTAGAATCGTCATAAAAATATTACAAAATCTGCAATACAAATATTTACAAGTTATAAAAGGTACACATATATTAAGACAGACTATAAATACAATTACCCAACTGGAATGAAAAATTAGCCGGGCCAGGACTCGAACCTGGGTCAACAGCGTAACGTGCTGTTGCTCTACCGTTAAGCTACCCTGGCCGATGTCCTAGCCTGGAAATTTCTCACTAATAAACCAAGTTGGGGAACGGCACAGTCCATCTATCAGATAGCACTGGATGACGTGACAACGATGAATAAATTTCTTTGTCCATCGATCCGCAATATAATTCAGACGTTAATTTATGTGCTTTAAAATTTTTACAACTTAAAAATGAAAAAGTCTGAGATTTATTTCGATTTCTTTTTAACGGAATCGAAGTTTTTAGGAGGATGTTTAAAGTATTATGTTGTATGAATTTTATTTTATTTTTTATGTTCAATTGGTTTAACTAATTTGTTACAAAAATTTAACATTAAATGTAGAACTAATTGAATGAAATATCTTAATAACTGCCCCTTCTCGGGCTTAAACAATGTCGGAAATAAATTTTGTGTTTTTAATTTGTTCTTCAAATTAGGTTTTTTTTTATAAATTTATCTTTTATCGCAATTTTTTTTAACTTCTGAGAAAAACTAAGCCAGCGGCGCTACAGTCCATTTAGGATCATTGCCTACAGTGCTCAGCCTTGTATTCTTGAACATGGGCCCTGAGGAGAAAAGAAAAAGTTTACTGAAATTACAAGTTTTCCACGCTGCTTTTTAAAGCTTTTCCACAAACAATGATTTGCGCATGGTGTTCTATGATTGGTGCTTATACGCCTCGTTTCTCTGTTGCTATTGGTTGTTTATAATACTGTTCTTTGCATGTGCCCTATGTCGCTGTTTCTCGTGCTATATGTACTGTACCAACTCCCCTTACGGTTATTTAATGCACTGATCATTTTGGGAGGGAAAAAAGCCGGTGTTGTCATTCAAAAATCTCGAACTATTTCACTGTAAACGTAACTGTGCAGGCTCCGTTGTTCTTGTTCACTGCATTCTCGAGCGACAATTCACATTTACTTTTGGTTAGTTGAACGGAGCGGCCGTCAGGGATTCGTATATCGATAAAGTTTCTTTATGACTACCTTGTATTTTATCATCATTAATATTAGAAATCAAAAGGTATTTTATTTTTTGCTAGGATGAATCAAATATAAACGAGACTTTTTTCAACACCACAGATGATTTGTATTCTAGTTTTTTATGGCTACCATGATAAGTTACTTACGGTTAAAAAATTCGTTTTTATTCATCGCTATATTCATTTATTTAGACTCTAGCATCAATATGAGTGAACCCAGAGTATTTAGTACAGTTGCATAAAATATAATCATTAAACTTTTAACAAGTGAAACTTTCATTGAAATTTCAAACCTACTGGGATTTGGCACAATTCAGTTGTGGTACTGTTTCAACGTCTGAAATATGGAAGCAAATATGGCCCTATATGTTTCAAAGTGGTCATAAAGAATGTGAAAAAAGGCTGTCTACTATAAAACGGTTCGCAAAAAAATCTGTCTACTAAAAAAAGGCTGTCTACTATAAAACGGTTCGCAAAAAAATGAAATTACTTCATCAAAAGAAAAACTAACGAAGTTCTCGCTATTAATTTTTGTGATTTACGGTCATTGTGTACGTCAATTTTCTGCATGAACAACTTACTATTACTGAAGTATAGTACTGTGAATTTTAGGAGATGATTAAAGCATTCATCGAAAAAGTTTCATTCCAATCCGCAATGTTCTTCTTATCCAAAACAATGCAAGACCTGACACCCACACAGCTAATGTAGCAAAACAAAAATTTAAATAATTTCGCTGTACAACATTCGGACATATATTATAGTCCGAACTTATCATCGTCAGACTAACATTTGTTTGGATCCCTTAAACCCCTTTACGATGAGCTTGCATAAAGGAAGTTTTAATCGTTTACGTCCTAATATTTTTTGTGGTAATTTTGCGGTAATACAGAAATTTTTTCCTAAATTAAGCTTGATTTTCATCAGAGAAGATGTCGAAGAATAGTCTGCAATTGATTTCATGCGCGTCATTATTCTATTTTTGGTAGAAAAATGAAAAGCTCCCAATATGTTGGAAGAATTGTGGAGGCTTCTAAGAAAGTTATATTAAAAATATCATTAATGTTATTTTGGTACTAAGCACTGTAATAATAATTGGTGTAATTTCAAAAAAAAAAAAATTATAAAAGTCTCGTTCACATTTGTTTCACCCTCTTAATGTAAACAGATTCACTTTCTTAGTTAAAGACAAACTACTATTGCCTTGAAATGACAAGATTCTAACTGGCAAAATAGGCTAAAATGAGATGATGTTATCTACTGAGCGTCTTTAGTGTTGTCTATAATGTGAGCTGACGCATCATAACTAGTAATTGGACACTTGGAGAATTTGATTAATTTTTAACTGAAATGTTGTCTATGGATAACTGAAATTTTCATTTTATTTTTCTCAAAAATCGAAGCATTTAGTTTTGATATTCCAAGGCAGCAAAATCTGTATGAAATGAAATTGCTTGATGATATTTTGGATTCTGGTTAAAGCTACCGTCCTTTTGCTTTATTGTATTAATTTTTAAATCATTATTATTTTAGGTTCAAGCACAATACATCATTTGTAAGTCGCTTTTCCACAATTCGCAAGCACAGGTCTCAGGGTATGCCCTCACAATCCTCCCTGACCAGAGGACGTACCGACTCCACCGCCTTCACAGATTTTGTCGGCACATCATCCAAAGCGCCCTCTGGTGGTACTGGTACGAACTTCGTAGATGAGACGGTCAAAGATGTGTCCGATACTTCTAAAAGAAATTCGGATGGTAAAATAAGTTCATTTTATTCTTTTATAAGAAGTAATATGTATTTTAAATTGTGCATCATAAATTTAATTAACGTTTTCATAATAACTCATATTTTACAGAAATATATACTATACATACACATGTCACATTCTTTTTTTTCTTTTTATAATTTTTCTTTTTAGTCGGAGTAGCTTGCTTCAATAGCTTTTCATTGCAATTCCTACCTTATGTAGTCCCTCCCAGTCAACTTTCCCATCAGTTTTTTCCGGAATGCATTTTGCGAATTGTTATGCATTGTAAATTACCAGCTTAAAGACGTTTGCAAAGAAGTGTGCAGGTTTTATATTAAGTTTTCAGAAAGAGAAATAAAATTAATAATGTAAACTTCAAAAACTAAACTTTGTAGAAAGTAAAAATGAATGCTTCTCTTAAAACATTTTTCATCATAGAGCTTAATTGTCTTTATTGCACCTTTGTTTTACTCAGATTCATGTTGAATTTTAAGAAAATGTGTTTATAAAACTTCCTTAAAAAAGTTCGTAGAAAGGCGGACCTAACCATTTTGTCTATGCTCATACCTTTCCGCTTACAACGTGATTTTTCTACATTTGAAGTGAGATACTCAGTGAAACACTTTGAAATCTTTCATAATTAGTATTTTTCGCAGTGAACTATCTTGTTTCTTTTGTTTAATTTTTCAACGTATATGAATTGTTTTAATCCTCCAATAGTATCGTTTACTTTTTAAAATGTAATTTCAATTTTTCTAATAATAAATATACATATATATGTATACACCTTGCATCTGTTCGCATTCGGATAATTTCTTCCTGTTGCTTGCAACATCCGAGAAACATTATTTACTATAAAATCATTTCCGCATCAAAAGTATATTTAAATTTACTCAACTTTTCATGTTTTTGTACGTTCGACTACAATTTTTCTAAATATTATATAAATTTATATTCATCGGGGAGAATAGAATCGATATAATGTTTTTTCTTTGATCTCATTCTTTAAAAAATGAAAAAGTATATATTTTTTAATGCAGGATAAACTGTGTTAATACGAAGAAAATGGAAAATAAGATGGAAATAAATTTTAGACTAGCTATTTGTAGTTTTCGAGGGGAGTGGGTAGCATTCTTTTAATACATTTATTCCTTGATATTTGCAATAATTGCTGCTTGATTGCTCTAAATGTATGATTATTTGTAGCATCCATATCATTTATTCCTTTTTATTTAAAATTTCAATTTACTCATTAGCCTTTTAGCTCTCTTGCTCCTAGCTATAGCTTTTTAGCGTATTTTTAGCTGATTGTTTTTATTTGACAAATAGGCTTAGTATTTAAATATTTATTACTTTTATTTATAAATTTTACCATCTTAGTTTGATAGCTTCTTATATTTAGTTTGTAGTAGTTATTTTAAGACAAAGAAACTAATTATCACATTTTTACATATAAAAAACTTTACTTTTTACTTATATTAATGTGACTGAAAGGATATGTATTGTTCCTTTATGACAAGTAATGGAGGTGGAGGTAAACGTTTTGCTTGCAAACAACTCTTTTAATAAAGTTCTCAAAATTTAGTTTAGTTATTTATTATTACTAGATATTCTGAGTAATTTTTCAGGTGATAATAAGTTTGATTTGTTGCAATGTATATTTTCGTTTGATTTTGGAACACTGCACTCTGCAATCGAAATTCACTCTCTTATTTATTAGCAAAATAATAAATATAACTTAATTTATAAAAAATATTTTAGCAACGTAAGATAGTATATTTGAAAGCAACGCTGGATTTTCTGAAAATGCACACGTGTTCAAAATTGAAGAAAGAAAAACTTATCTGTGTCAACTTGAACGGCCTAATAGACCAGGACGCGGCTGCACAATCACCTCATCTAGCTGACAGCTGAAATTCCAGGATTACTTGAAACTCGATATGCATATTAAAATGCAACTGGTCTGCCAAGTCATATCTTGGTGGGAAAATACCTGCAAAGCCGATTTTAGAGGTTGACTAGTAGGTTTACCATTTAGTTTTCCTGCTCCCAGTGTTCCATATTTTCATCCCTTTCGGTGCAGGAAAACACAATGATAAACCAACCGATCAACCACTAAAATCAGATATGCAGGTGGTTTCCACCAAGATATGACTTATCAGACCAGTTTCATTTAAACATGCTAATCGAGTTCTGTCTTACTCATCAACTCGATAAGGTGATAGTCTGTGCAGCCGCCTCTATAATGAATAATCTACATCCATGTATCAAAAAGCTTCTGGATTGGTTTTGTAGCGCGTTGACCAATGGTGGCTCGTGTGGAGGCACTGTGGAGCTGCAACACCTCCTATTTTCATTCAATATAATGAGAGTTTTTCTCTTGAATTCTTTCTTTATATACTTGTACGTTATGTAATCCTTAAACTTAATGTTAGTCTCTAGTTCATGTACATATACCTAGTTCGTGTAAGCTTACAAAAGTCCTAGCATGAAACTGCGCATTTTACCGTTCTAGCAAAAGAACGCTGTGTTTAACTATTGTTTGCATCCGCGTAAATCCGAGACGAAAAGCAGCACATTATGTAGAGGGAGCTGCTGCCGCCGTACAGAAACATCTTGCGCTAGAGAACCTGTAACTGTACCAGTTACAAGTAATCTATCTCACATTGCTCATGCTTTTTCTGCTAGAGCTATGGAAAAAATATTATGAGGAGATTGTGCGGTATTCACTTATAGTAGGATAGTGAAATTTTGCATATTTATTTATGAGACTATATTTTATTAAATCCTTCATTTTTTTTAAGAAAAGAAGTTCATAATGAAACTTTATTTTATATAATGTTGAATTTTTATTTTGAAAGGTTAGCGTAGAGCAAAGATAAATCAAACTAGATGTAGTGTTTTCTATCCAGTGTTTATATATTGCGTTAATTTTTAGTGTTTAAAGTTAGCTTTAAAACTTTTTCATTCATTTTGTGTTTTTTAGCCGGTTTCCTTGAAATTTTTGAATATTTACCCTGTTAATTATTTAACCAGAAATGATAATATTTTTAATTTAGTGAAGTCTAGATGAAGTCTTCTCTGATGATATATATTAGTTTTTTCTTGAAAATTGTGAGATTTTTTTCACACAATATTAAAATAAACCCGAAAGTTTCCTGAAGCAGCATCCCCACCAATTTTAGCTACGAGCCTCCGCTGGCGCTAATGACAAAACAATATTTCTCTCGCATCTATTGTGACTGTTAATCTTAATAGGTCAGTGTGTCGATACACATGGTTGTACTAACGTCGGCAATTGATCTGGGGGTACTTTTGTGAGCAAGTGAGCATGGAGATGTCTGCTATTTCATCATGCAAAAAAAGATGACAACGATTGAAGAAAGAAACATTTTACGTTAAGCGAAATAAATCAACCAGGGAGACTTTAAACATGTTTCGGGTAAGCTTATAGAGATGAAGCAATGACTTCTATGAAACATTTCAAATTCCAAAGACGTTTCAAAGATGGAATAACATCCTTTAAAAGCAACGAAACAATCTGGAAACACAATCACACAGTGCACAATCGAAATCTATTCATTTCTTAATCCACCATAATACTTTTTTTTCAATTCATACATTCATCTTCCTTACCTTCCAAATATGTCAAAATTTAATATTGATACAAGTAAAGTTTTGAATATATCAAAGGTTGTAGTACATACCTCTTCTTTACTAATTGTACTAATTTATATATATATGGCTCAAAGAGTAAAACTGGTACATGCTTTACTTTTTGTGTTCTCCTCGATGTGGTCGTCATTCACTCATACAAGACAATCCTTAACTTAAACAATTCTGGTTTCCAGACTTTCTGAGCTTATGGCAATACGTGAGACCTTCCAATTGTTCATGAGCTCCCAGCATCAAAATGTGTTGATTCGTCGAATCGAACATCTTTTTCAAACCCTATTTTCCATTCTATCACCCCTTTCTCATTTCAATTAATACTGATGACGCTGTTGCCGACTAAGGACGGGGTCATTCTTCGCCCGCTTGCAGGTTTTGTATGTATAGTAGTTATCTATAGTGTTTTAGTTTGTTATTAGCGTTTTTTTAATCATGTACCCTGTATATTTTGCAATCTGTATACATATTATGTAAACTGTATATGTACTATGTAAATTGTATATATACTTGCGATAAAAATGAGCAGAGTACTAACAGCAGTGTCTAAGGACTTTGGTGTGGCTTCAAATATAAAGCATATCACTAAATATTTCAATTTAAAAATAGTTCCATTTATTCATAATACTTGAATGTTAAATCTAAATAATAAGGACATTTACATGTACATGCAGCCTTTGTTGGGAACTTCATTGTCATAATCAACATACAACTTCAACAAAGATTAATCTTATCTCCGCCATTCACTCCTCCTTGGAGTTTCGTTCACTTAGGTATACTTACTCAGTACATCAAAATGGAAAAAAATATGCATACAGTTACAGGCAAAAGAGAATGTCCTTACAACCGAAACAGCTACAGAGAAAACAGTTCGGAACGATGTCACTTCCGAACAAACCACATAACAAAATTTTAGGGGGTAAAATTTTAGCCATATTTCCAACAACTAGTCTGAATATAGCGTATGGATATATCAAGACACGTGAGACAACCTAGTTTCTTGGAACCAATTGTTAATAGCCGTTTTGTGGAGTGCGTCTGTGCAGTGCGCAATGTTTTGAATGACTGAAGCACTCGAAAGTTGAAAGAACATCCTTTAAAGATGTCGAGGTACCTAATAATGGGTGCACACAAAAGAGATTTTTCGTCATCTTTAAAAAATATTCGTCTTTTGAAGAGTCTGTGAACTTGAAATTTTGTGTATGACTCCTTGTTTCAAGCTTACTCCAACATCTTGATAGTCTCTCTTGTAGATTTCTTTATTTAATCCGTAATTTCGCGATTGCATCTTTTTTTGTCCAAAACATAATCGTAGACTACTACACATCGGTGCTCACAAAAACACCTCTGGAACAACTCTCATCGTCAAAACGGTAACGTCATTTAGTACATTGTTTTATCCAGATTGAAGATAACGAATTTTTTTGGTATTCCAAAAAACGGTTCTCAGACAGCCATCTATCATCAAAGATAAATAGCAATTTTCGAACTAAAAAACTGTTTGCTTTTTGGAATCTAAATTAAAATATTTGAAAATGTCTGTTTGAAAATATTTTTCGAAAACTCAGTCACTTAGAATTGTAACTTTTTCTAGGTTTTAAGAGAGTGAATGAATTATTTAATTTTAAATAAATAAGATTATAATTTTTTTTTTAACGTGATTTAGAATTTACAATTTTTCTTTAATTAAATCATTAAGATTTATTTGATAATGTTATTCTGTTGCATCTAAAAAAACTATATTTTTGTGTTTTTTTGTTTCTCTATGTGCATTTTTCTCATTTTTTATCATCACTTGAAAAGTTTGGATTTTTTTTATTGTTATTCTGGTTTTTATTTATTTTTTATTTATTTGTGAACTCTATTCAGTGTTTATTATTTAAATTTTGAAATCGTATTTTTAACGCATTGATGGTGCATTTTTGTGCTCAAATTTAGAAGTTGATTTTGCATGATTGTTGCCAATTTTTGGATTTCAATATAATGAATATTCTGTTTTAATCCATAGTGCTTAAACAGCATGGTTGTGTACATAGTGTTGCCGATGTTGTGTTCTGTATGTTTTATTTTTTCCCGTTTCTTGTGCCACCCCTCAGAATGCATTGTGGACTGTGAAGAGACAACAGCAGTTCCTAAAGGCCTGTGCAACTTGCTGCAGAAAGAATTCAGCTGCCCGCCGTACGTGGCACTATCACCAGCATTTCTGTCCTCCGATCAAACATCCCCAGGTTGGCGGTAAAACAAAACTCAGCACTAATTCATAACGCACCTTATTTCAGTTTGGGACACACAAACTAATCGGGTCATGACAATTTTTGAAACACACTTTCATAAGTAAAGTATGTTTATAATTTTACACCTGTTTCTGTATTTCACTTAAATGATGGTTACAACAGTACTTTATCCAGATTACACAGCCTCCAAATGGTTAGTGACAGAAACTCTTAATTGAAAGTCCAAGGTTTGAAATTCATCTATTAAACGTTTAGTCAGCACACAACAATCACAAGTTAATTCTTAAATCGATGAAAATATTCGCCACAAATTTTTCATTTGCATTTTAATATTTTTAAACGATATTTTTTTTTATAAGAGATCTGAGGTCGAAGGTTCTTGTTGTAGTTTTGTAGTTTTAAAATTTAATAGGTAAAAATTTAATTGTGCCGATGGCATGGATTTTGTAAGTCTCTGAAGAAAACACCTCGATTTCCGCCTGTTTGGAAATTGGCATCGTCGTCAGAATAAAACTGCAATAGAAATCGAAAAAGTAGTAAAAGTATCACATTTGTCTTCAAACTCAGATAGCCTGTGCAGAACAGAATCATTTAAAAACATGGGAATGCAAACAAAATTTTTAAAGAACGCTTAATTAGTTTAACTTTAGCTTGCGAATACCGCTTCATTCTGATTAGTCTTAATCCTTTAAGGGTGAATACATGTCATCGTATTTGTTAAACTCTACTTTAAGGTGCGTTATTCGACCCAATAGGTTGGCGTGGTATCCCACGGCTTTAAATAAAACCATTCGTTGATTAAGTTGACAACTAAATCCATTTTAATTATTTAAGTTTAACAAAAACGACTTAAAAAATTTCCTCCTCTATCTTTAAATGATTAAACATTGTTGTCTACAAGAGTAGAACCTTAAGGGGGTCCGGGACACATTTTCAAAAAAATTTTATTTATTGATTTAAAATTTTGAATTTTTTTGTGATGGTTAACCATATCATTTGTAAACAAAATCAAATGATAAAACTTCTCATAGCTTTTTTAAAAAATTTTTTAATTTAAAATTTATGAAAAAAGTGGTATAACTTAAAATCGTTATAACTCGAAACATTTTTTGTAGAATTTAAATTGTTTTTCATTTAAATAAACAGAAATATATATTTTTTAATTTAGAGCCAGCATTTTAAAAAATATTAATTTTTAAAAAAATTAAAAATATTTAACGAAAAAATTACAAAAAAAAGTGGTGCAACTTTTTTTTTTAAATCATATTTTCAAAAGTAAATATTTTTTTTCAAATATGCTTGCTTAAAAGTAAAGCAAAATAATTGAAAAAGACATGTTTCGAGTTTCAACCCTGTATCTTTAACTGTTCTCGAGTTATAAGAATTTAAATATGAGAAATGGTGAAAAAACCTATCATGAAGAAAAACGCAATTTCACAAGAACTCGTTTCCTTGACAACCATAGCTTGAAAGGCAGATTTTGAAAAGAAACCAAAACGAAAAAATTAATATTTTCTGTTCTAATTAAGATAGAAACATAATTTAAACATCATTTTAAGCAGAAAACGGCTGAGAATTTTTAATCCAATAAAAAAAAAAGTTGAAAATTTGAAGATTTTTGTGTCCCGGACCCCCTTGAGTCAGTAGAATGGAAAAATTTCTTAATGGTATGACAGGAGCACAGAACTGTGAGTCCTCATTTTGGTAACAATATAAAATGTAGAGCACACAAAAAGGAAAGTACCCAGGTCGTTTATGAGATGGCTTCATAATAAAAACTCCTACGTTTCTGGTAATGTCCATGGCTCAATGTCTTAGTTGGAAAGTGTTCCACTATTGGTAAGCAATGACATACTTTATCTGTTTCCTGTCTGTGATTTTTTTTCTTACAATAATGAAAACTAAATTCTTTTTTATCGCTTTTATTTAACTTAACTTGTTTCATATATGTAAAGATGATTTTGTAATTCAGTTTTCATCCACTTTCTCATGTGCTAGAGTTCAAGAAATTGTGAATAATTGTGTGTGTGTTTTTTTTTTTATGGCAATAGAAAAGATTTGCTGCTATTATATCTTTCACTCGAGTTGAATAGCATCAACTCAATTCCGAAATCACTCAGGTATTTGCTATGAGCTCATCGGGAACCCACTAGGTTTTTCAAATAATATGGTAATTTTTGTCTTCATTCTTTACTCCATTCTTTCGCTGTACGATTTGGCGATCTTAACAAAGAGAATGGCATATTTTCTTTCCTTTCATTTTCCATATCAATACCATTAATCTCACACCGAGGAGATAATGACCGTAGCATTTTTTTCATATTCACACGGGTATGACATTACAAAAATTTAAATTCGCTCTAAATTTTGATACATTTTACGTTCTTAACTGCCTACAGTGGTTTTTGTTGCTGTTGTTGTTGTTGAATGAGTAATCCATAAAGTTCTAGAACCTAAGATGCTTTTTAATGTTCTCTAACTATATGAATGGTTAAACACCGAAAATATTCCATTAAGAAAAAATTAAACAAGTGATTTAATTTCTCGTAAAACACGTCATAGTGCCAATTTTTGATTCCTTTTTATATAAAATCAAATAAAATCTAGTAATTTTTTTAAGGTTTTCATCGGGGTTTTGTTGTTGTTGTTATTTTATTATTTCATTCCACAATAAACATGTAGCAATAAATTTTGTAATATCACCACAAATCCTTCTTTGTATTGTAATATTCAAATAAAAGTAATTTAAAATTATTTTTGTTCTAGAAGAAAATTGTCTTACTGTGTGAAATACTGAGTATTACTTGACTTAGAAAAAACTATTTTCGTAATGTTTTGGTTCCGTCTTTATATGTAATATCCAGTAATTATTTTCATTCTTGCTTGTGTTCAAGACTTGAATATATTACTTTTTCAAGCATGTATGTTGCAAATAATTACAACAACATCAACGACTTGGATCATAAATAAATTTGAGGTTGCATGCTAGAAATTCTGTAATATGAAATTTATATCTAAAAAGAGACAAATTAAGTAAATCTCAGAAATGAAAATTTTGTATTTTGATATTTATTTTCCGATTAATTTCTCATTAACTGACACTTTGTAAGCATTATTTAAGTGACAATACAGAAACTATAACATTTTATAGCTGTTGTAATTCTAGTTTTCTCAAAAGTCATTTCATAAATTACGTAACGAACGTTACGTATGGAATGATCTATTTTAAGCAGTCTAAATATAAAACTTGTAATTTTTAATACTCTAATACTTAAATGGCAATGGTATAAAAAATCAAATATGGTAAATCTTACCTTCTGTAAAATGTGCTTTATAAAAATAGTATTTTCGGTTAATTATTATTGAATAGTTAAATCCTCCTGTTGTTTCATGCAAACTGATATACACTTTAGATAGTCATAACAGAATAAAAATAATATTGCTCATTTTAAAATTTATTCAAATCTGCCGATTTTGATAAGAAAAATACTTAATAAGTATTCAAGTAAAACTTTCGAAGTTTTCGCATCAATAACACAAGAATAGAATTACATTAATGTACTCTTTCTTAAAAAATGCAAAGTTAAAATTTTCTTCATTGTGCTTAACATACAATTGAAATTATAATACATGTATATGAAAGTACGCATACATACATAAACCTTAAAATTTTTAACATTAAAATGTTTAACTGTAACAAAACTGCGAACTTAGAAAAAAAAAAATAGCAATTAGCTGTAGGCTGCTGAAGAGCATTTGCTGCTTAGTTAGTGCATTTAGTTACAGTTTTTCTAGAGAAGTATATTTACAGTATCAGTAAACTTTGTGCAGACTAATATTGTTCAACAAGTTAAAAAACAAATTTTTGGATCTGTGCTGAATAGAAACCCTTTAAATGAACTGAATATGTATTATATCATAGAAAGAAATAATGCACAGCTATTTGATAAAGTCATGTTTTGGGATGTAAAGCATTTGGGAAAAAGAATTAATCATGAATTTCAGAACATATTTAGATATGAGACTTTTGATATTTTCTATTATAAATAATAAAAAATAAATAACTTAACCAGAAACTCTCTTCGTTCACATGGAGATGTGTTACTGTAATTAATCCTCACACAATCAATGTAAAGTTCCTTGAACTGCTGACTATTTATAAAAATGACAGATTTTCCAGAATTTATCATGGATTAAACACTTTCTAGATAGTATTTTGAGACATTTATTCTTTAACTGGGAAAATGTTTTTAGTCAACAAGGACAAATTTCATTTCAAAGACAAACAATGAAAATTAATACATACTGCTCGTTTTCGAAAGCCGCGCCTAGCACTCTGGAACGATTTTACTATACAAAGGGGTGTTACGCTGAGATGGATATTTTCCGAAGTTCTGCTTCAGCGTTCTCGTCTGCATTGTCACTAAGATTGTTGCTTACTTGTTTATTATTTTTTACTTTTTTACTACGATCAAAGTTTAAAATTCTGTTAATATCTTCTTTTAATTCAAAGTAAGATTTCGATATTTAGTGTTTAAATGACTAGTTCGATAGAAATAAATCTTACGGGAGTGGTAGTCAGAAAATTATATATAATGTCGTTCAATTTTGTGATCAAGAAGCAGAAAAAGGAGAATTAATTGTTCCGATAGCTCATTCTACAAAACGAGCCAGTCAAATTGCCGGGGTTTCTAGTAGTACTATTAAAAAGTTTCGCCGAGAAGCAGGAAATGAGCGTAATCCTGTTTTTGTTTATCTAAAAAAAAAAAGAGTTAAAAAGAATGTCTTCGAAAAAACAGATATAAATGAATTCGACTGCACCATTATTAGACAAACTGTACACGATTTTTATGTCAAGGAGAAAACAATCCCGTCTTTGAATAAATTGCTTTTTGTTTTAAATTAAACGATAAATTTAAAAAATAAAAATTAATTTGTTTCGCAAAAAGCAAAAACGTTGTATAATTTTTAAAAAATTTTAAGAGTTATCGTTTTTTATAAATATTAACTAGAAAAACGTTTTTACATAAATAGATATTAATTCCTCAAAAGCGCATTTTTAAAAAGTGCAGCTAAACAAACTCTGCTCACCCCTATTTTGATAAAATCAAAGCAGACCTGACGCATGCGGAACAGCGTGGAAGGTTTTGCTATCCGAAAACAAACAGTATGTATTTTGGTAAAACAAACAAAATCTAGATTATTAAGTTATCTACTATAATCATTCTTACTAAAGCAACTTTGTTACGTTGTAAAACCAGCAATGAGGCAAATTTCCTAACTATACATTGAATAAGCATATTCTTCATTCTTTATTACGCTGGAATTAATTTGTCACGATTTTCAAAATTGCATTTTTGAGTCATTTTCCTGAATCTTTTTGTAGCTGTTTCTTTTCCCTGCAATTCGTGCAGCAATTTACCGATCTCTTAAAATATTATTTTAATATCCTATCTCATATATTCGTGATAATCATCAACATTTATTCTGTACAATATTCATCATTGAATTTTTATATTTTCGGAGTATTTATGTTCTGTCTGGATGGTTTAAAAATTGTTCGCAAAGAAAAGCACTGTAACATCAGTTTCGCCATCTACATTCTTATTTCCAATGATTCTCTTTTCAGTGCGTTTTCATCAATTTAGGATTTTTTTCTCTTTATTAAAGTATATTTGTAAATAAAATGCACATATTTATTTCCATAAAAACGCATTGATCTATTGATTGACAAAATGAATATTGAATTGGTAGTATAACGAATTACTGGTAAATATAATTTGCATTTCATTAATTCTAAATTTATCTACAAAATCAAATGAGCAGAGCTGTGTTGGAGGTAGAGTATGCAGTGATACATACAACGTATACTTTCTGGAATTTTAACCGGCTCTGTATACCTGTGTTTCTCAGGTAAAGCTATAGTGTTGTATACCATATGTTTGTTTGGGGGTTTTTTACGCCTACACATGAGTTACAAATGAGTTATTTCTAATAGTTGCTCAACTTTTTAACGGAACTCGGAAAAAAAAAGTATTTTAAAGGCGGCGAAAAATGTATAATCATTTTCAAAAAAAATCTGTTTTTGACGAACTACATTGACGTTATCTGCATTGACGAACCAAAACATTAAAACTACTTGTTTTATACTCTGAATTTTCCATTCCTTGCAAATCTGTATCTCGTGCTAAGATCTGAAATACTTTATCTAAAACTCGAGTCGCCGATCCAGTGATGAATGTTTCATTTCATTGCAGTATGAAAAAAAGGTATGTATATTTATAAAAATTTCACATAATTGCTTATAGCAGGATGAATAGCTAAATGCATCTGGAAATAAGGATACCAATTAATATTTAACTCTTTTTTTTTTATTAGATGCGTTCCACGTTCATCCAATGGCTTTCGTCGAAAGATTTGAGATACCGTTTTACTAAATTGTTATTATATTGTTACTAGTTAGTTATTAATTATACTTTTAAGATATTTTTTATCGTTAGCATCTTCATAATTATTATTTTACATATGCGAGTAAGATTTTCTGTTTCGGTTATTTACCTTACCAAAAATACATTTAAGAGTTTCATAAAAATTAACAATGAAAATTGCTATATTGAAATATGCAATTGAAATTGCAATTGAAATATGCTTTAATTTCAGAAATTTCCTATTTATAAAAACTATCAAGGCTGATTTTCTTTTCTTATCTTATTCTATTTAATTGATAATATACATTAAGTTATTGTTTTAAAATTTGAATGACTGTAACTATTAAAAATAATTCAAAACAAAGATAATTTTAAAGATCAATTGATGATTTTTATTACTTACATAATAGACCTTATATCTGAAAATTAAATCTCATCATTACATTTTATACTTTCATTCAAAATTGATATTAAGAAACTGCATTTCTCACAAACCATTCTGCCAAGTATTTCGGCAGTACAAATCACTTAATCGGAGAAAAAAATGGCATCCAAAAGTTTGCATTCCTGGCTTTCGCAGGAATTATAGAGGAGAATAAGCAGATGTTCTATTGGTAGCAACTAAAAATATTGATTATAGCAGGATGAATAGCTAAATGCTGGAAATTATTGCTGGAAAAAATTATAATTTAAATTGATTAATTTAATTTTTTATAAGATTAATTATTAACAAAAATTTTAAATTTTTAATCATTGATAAATTATTAAAAAAAAAGATTTTTTAAAGGAAAATGACCAAAGAAATTTCTATAATCTTTCGGTTTCTACCTTAAAAATACAGCTTCTCATGTCTATACTCAATATGTTAATCAATGGACTAAGTAGATATCTGCCAGCTAAAGAACTCTAATAACACATAAATATAGTTTTGATACATTTGGTAATTATAAACAATGTGTTATCAAATAGATATTACTATAAACAAAATAAAGCACAATATACTCAAGAGCGACAAGTTTTAACCTATCATTTTTCATGATTATATTTTTTCTTAATGGAGTCTCTAGCAAATTCTTTTTTTTTTCCTTTTTTTTTTTTTTTTTTTTTTTGTAAAAAACATTATATGCTGACAATTTCATCGATGTCTCATCAAATAAAAGAAAATTTAAACGGAACGAAGCGGACTGATATTGTATTAGGTAGGTTGTTTTAATGTTTTGGCTCCTCAGTGTATAAGGAAGAAAAACATTTTGAAATTGTTACATTCTCAGATTTCTGAAATATTATCCTCTCCAAAATTCACTTTTTTCTTAATATACTCAAAAAAGCTCTTTTATTTTTTTTTCAGTTTTTTGGATAGATATAATAAAGATAACATATAATATGTTCAATTTGGCATTCTGGAAATAAGTAGCGTCACACATATTATCCTCAAATCAATTCATATTGCATAGAAACATATTACATGAATCATTTATAAAACGATTAATTTAGCTATTTTTTTACATTGACTATTTAAAAAAAAATATTTTCTTTCAAAAAGCAATCGTAAAAACATAAAATGAAAAACTGTTCACTTAAATAATTTTCATTGTTCTGCAAGAAACTTTTAAAAATCATATATTCAAATTTAAAAACCTCAATATTAATTTTCTAAATTTAAAATAAATATATTAAATTCAGAAAAATAGAACATAAATAGTAATAAATGTTTACATATAACACATTATCCCAATGTTCTTAATCATTATTTTTTGACCAAAATTATTATATTTTCAAACTTAGAGATTAACAATTAAAACAACCGATGAGTTTGAGAGTATCTTTTATGACCATTTGATAAAAGCTCTAGAAACTTCAGCTATAATAATACCTTCTTTCCAATGTACTAACGGGTTGTCTTTCTCCAAGCGTAGGATCTCGAAGGGGCAGTTTCTGTGCAAATCTCTTCAATCGAGCTCGTAAGGACAGTCCATCTTCATGCGGTAAGGGCCGCACGTGATATATATATATGTGTGTGTGTGTATAATTATAACGCACCGAAAAGTCTTTTGCACCCTATGGTTTCTGCATTTCGATCGATGCTGATACAGGAATCTTGAATGGCATTTTCTTTCTGTCTCAATCGTGGCGTTGCTTTGACAGCACTTTCTTTTTTCTTTCCGACGTTTTATTGGCAAGCATAGCTGCATGACTGTCTTGTTTCTAGAAAAAATTCTGCTTAATTTTAGCTTATTATTTTCTTTTCTTTCCTAGTGTGGAATTAAATGAGTAGCTGATAGCTGATTTCTTAAGGTCGTGTAACGGTAAAATTATTTGAAATCATTTCAAACTTTATTTTAATATATATATTTATTTATTTATTTATTATCGAAAGTTCATCTAAAAAGTATCTTGTAGATCTGCAAAATACAGGGTGTCACAATTAATAAAAACAATTAGGGTTGATGATATGCACGAAGATAAACAATAGTTGAATAGGGAATAAGAATCGTAATGTCCTTATTCCGTCAAAATACAAGTTGTTTCACTCCATACTGAATCCAGATTTTCATTTTTATCTTTTCCAAAGTTCGACCAATTGAAGCTACCAACCGTTTGATTTTCTGCACAGTTACCTCACTGGTAAACAAGCATTTCCCATAGCCACACAAAAATATTCAACTTCAGTGTAATATCAAGATAAATATGAGATCTCTAAATCCTGGGTGAATTTTAATTTTACCAATATTGCTTACAATATAAATCCTCTGACTACTTTTTTATTTTTTTTTTCGAAATCCACTCTACCAATGTGTAATCGAGCAGTATGTTATCCATTATTACATATTTGAGATCATCTTGTATTTGAAATATGTAGTGTATTTATCTTTCTCATTTTTACTCTTTGACTATGGAATTTTTAAAACAAAATTGCTTCAGAAATTATATATTATTTAAACTTTTTCTACAAATATTTTGCCCGTAGAAATCGCGGAATAAGCAGTCAGGGGGTTAAATAAATAAGTAAGTAAAATGTATATTAAGTGAAATCTTCATCTTCTGAAAAATAAACAAATTTAGTCAGATCACCCTGAATAAAATGAGTGAATTATTTTCAAAAACATGCTAATTTTTAAACAAATAAACATTGTATAAAAGATCATCTACTGATATCATAAAGCGGATTTGGTTTACTTTTAACATACGCAAACCAATTTGAAAGGGCATCTCAGTTGGCTTCCTTCTGTAAAAGTTAGAAATGGGAATGTACTCCAGGATATGGCGTAAAGATCCATCCACACACACACACACATACACACGGCGTTAGTAATAATAAAGACGTTTTAGGATATTTTCAATAGATTTACTTTGCTTTCTCACAAGTTGGAAATGACCACTATTCTTTATTAATCAACACTGAGATAGATGCTGTTGAATACATGCAATGTCTATAACCGAATTACAGCGCATTTCGCGCGAAGTAATCACATATTACATAAACCAAAATTACTATGTTTTAAATTTCGGCAAAATACCGTCATTGTTCTTAAAATTATCCTAATCGAACCGTAATCATAATGTGACCAACGTGTGAAAACAGCGTGACCTAAATGCAACTACCGTTGTCTACATTGTCGTCAAGTGATGTGACAAAAGAATCATTATGACATCTCTGTGAAATCAATATATCCTGTTTTGTGACAGGATGCAAATAACTCAAAAATTAGTCACATTGACTTCTCAGCGTTGTCGGTGACGTCACAGCGACCTCACAGTGAAATCACGAAGTGACGGTCAACTGAGAGTCATAATGTAATTAAATAAAAATTCCACCTTTCTGCTCACCATTGTGACTATGACCATCCTTACATACCATAAAATGTATGACCATCTTCTCATACTCGGTCTCTCTTACTGAGGTTTCTCTGTCTGGATGACTGAGAGATCTGAGTCATCGATGGTCACTTGTGACCATCTGGCACGTCACATCGACTGGCTGTGATATTAACAAAAATACAAACCCAGCTATGAATGAGACACCTTGTGTATTTTTACGGAATAAGTTGGCTAAGACATTTGTTTTATGTAGTACAAAAATTGTTTGTCATGATATGCATGTATTACCCCTAAAACATTTGACCTAATAAATTTGTGACATCTTGTATAAATGTAAATTTAGTTTATGAATGTATATAACTTTTTCCCTATTATTTAGTTTATATAGTAAGTAGATCTTAGTCTAGTACGATTATTATATTGAATTATTAGATATTACTTAATTCATCATTTCGTACGCATAGATTAACCGTATTGTTTCTGCCATCGATGAGAAGCATGATTCAGTAAATTTAATGTAATGTTAATACAGCACTTTTATAATTAAAGTTTGTTTGAAAATATAATTTTCCTTCACGAAACTGTCATACAATCAAATAAATTGCATCAAAATTTGAAACAGAATTTTAACTGTAACTAGATTCAAAGAATTGTATTTCACTACAATGAGTTCATTTTTGTTTTTTAAATGATTTTTAAAAAAGAAAGAGAAATCCCATTATGATTAATATTTAAATAATTCTGGTCACATGTAGACTTACAGCTTGTTTTTATTCTATCATCTTGAAAATACAATATTTTAAAAGATTATTTAAAGAATTTAAAAAAACCCTCCTTTTTCGCATTTCTTAGTAAAAGAAATCAGCAAAACCATTTAGAATCAACTTTAGCTCTTCATTTTTCTTTTAAATAATTTGTATTATCGTAAAAGAAATCAGCAAAACCATTTAGAATCAACTTTAGCTCTTCATTTTTCTTTTAAATAATTTGTATTATCAATTGGGAAAAAAAGAAAAGAAAAGAAATCTTGCAAAAGGTATAATTTTTCTTTATTTTGAATTTTATATTTCGAAATTATTAACTGTGAATAAAATCTAAGAAAACGGCTGATTAATAAATGAAAAAAAAGAAAAGAAGTTCACAATCAGCTTTTTCTTAATTATTTACTTAGAAAAACCAACAATTTAGGACCAAATTTAGTATTTTGTTTATATTTTAAATAACTTTCATCATAAAAGGAAATAAACTAAAAAAACAAAAGATATTGAATTTCCTTAGTTTGAGAATTATGTTTTGAAATTACTAACAATAAATAAAATCTACGAAAATTATTGAAAAATTATCTAATGAAATCGCTTACAATTAACGAATATAAAAAATAATTTTTAATAGCATTGAAAAATCATTTAACATATAATGACAAATATATTATTTTTATAAAACCAAATATTCGTTGTCGAAATCGTTCTTTTTTTTATAAGTATTTACTGTTACGGATCAAATTATTATGGTATAGCTCTAAACTTTTTTCTTCTTTACTTTATATTAGGATATATGTACTTCTAGCATATATTTTTAATTTGGCTCATATTATAATAAATGTAATGCTAAATATTTCGTAGAATGGATAGAAATTAAATATTTCTACCCATTTCTTTAATGAATTAATCAATTTTTAAAGGTTATATTTAAGTCTATTATCAATTATTACATGCATATCAATAAAATTCAAAAACATAACTCGCGAAGCTATCCGTTGTCAACTTTAATTAAAGATTATTATTACATAAGTAACAGAAAGTAGCAAATTTATTTTGCAAAAAATTGCTCCCAGATGTCTAGTTAATTTTATATGTGTCTGAACGATTACATATCTTTAATGTACCTTACAATATTAAAGTAAGATCATTAAACATTTAGAACATAATGAACATTTAAAACATCAATTTCTTTATCTTACAGATTGTGAAAGTAAATTAGTTTTTATCACACAGTGGATAGTTCCGGCTGTTTAGCCAGGGCGTATTCATTGATCTGGGTTTGAATGCCGGGTGGTAAGAAAATAAATATTATACATCGATGTGTGTAGTTCCTCTTTTAAAATTGCTGATAGTTATCAAATCGTGTGAGCAATAGGACCCTTTTCGCTGCTTCGAACAACCAATTAGTTGCTGTAGTGCATGCATTAGTAAATCAACGTAATAGGCATCTCCGCGGAATGTTACAGAAAAGTAATCAGGTATTGCCACAAATTACTAATACCTTATAAAAAGGGGGAAATACACATATGCTGTGTTATTTGATAACTGTTTTATTTGCTTTGCTACAAAATACTTGAAGTTACTACACTGTAAATACAACAGTCTTAAACATTTAATGAAACGCGTACTGCATGAACAAAGTAATTAGTAAATCGTTAAACAATCAGCTGTATAGCTTTAAATAACCATTTTCAAGTTTATTCACAAAATATATCGCATAAGTATTTATACATTCTCTGTTGAAACATAATCAAGCATCTTCTTCTAAAAGATCAAATTCCAATCTTAACATCATCTTTTTTTCATGGTAGCTCGTTGTTTGATTTCAACGGTGTTCAGATGACATATGCTTCCTGACTTAACAGTGATTTTAGAAAACCATAAAACTTACACAGTAAGTAGGTACAGGGACAAGTTACGTTGTAAGCAAATATGGAAGCTTTTCCTAACATGAATGAAACGTTTGTGAAACTGCAGCATAACTATTTAGTTATTTGGGCTCTGGAAATTTTTATTTTATTTTTAAAATCATTTGTAGAACAACAATCAGACCTCAAAAATCCAATAGGTTTTTTAAACTGATAGAATCGTCTTTTACAAAATTTATGGTAAAAAAAAGGGGGAAGAGAGCCTTTTTATTATATTTCAGAAACGTTTCCATATGTTTCGGAAACCTATTGAATTTTAGAAGCTTGTGATTGGTTCTCTTCTAAATTTTTACTGAGAATAACAGGGAGTTTTCCGGAATTCTGGTAACAACATTGAATTTTCGTTTAGGCAGTTTTCTGCACTTTTTGGTGAGTTCCATAAAGTAAATTATGAATTGCACATGAATAATCATTTCTTAAAAAGAAATATAACAAAGAAAATAAAAAAATTATATCAATAATAAGCAGGTATAACAACTACTATAAAACGAAATGGGAATTATGCGTCAAAAAATCCCCAAACTAAAACATATAAATACACATTTTACTACATTGTATAACGATGTTAATATTATTTTTAACGTACATTGAACAAAATATTTAACCTGGGGTTTCAAAATGTAGAAAATAAATACTCGAATAGGGAGAAAAAGTATGATTATAAAGTACATTAAATATGTTTGTAACACCTTGTCTTACTACTTACCTACTATCTTACTACAAAATGATTTTATTAAATTTTCTGGAAAAGAAAGAAAAGATAAACAATGGGAGGATAATCTTTAAATTTCCTATTAACTCTTACTTACAATCTTATTTCGTCAACTATAAAAATAATATTCTATTTTATTACTATCGTTATCGGCAATGACTGCTTTCGGATTATATTCTTTTTCATTGTCCCCATTTTTACACCACTTATAATATGCTTTTTTTTTTCTTTTGAATGAAATCTAAACTCCAATTATATTATTATTTATAACAAATAAAGCCTTTGTGCAAGAATATTAAAAAGCAGAAAAACAACGTTTAAAAATGCACACATAATATGTAAAAAGCTGCAAACAGCTGTTTCGAATCTACTAGCGAGATTCTTCTTCTGTGCAAGATAGAGCAAGGCACAGCGTGCTAGAAAAGGCAAGGCAGGCTAGTAGATTCAAAACAGCTTTTTAAATTATTATTTGTGCATTTTTAAACGTTGTTTTTCTGCCTTTTTAATATATTAGTATTGTTAAAGGGAAGAACCAATTTATTTCATTAAAAATTAACGGTATATGAGAACTTAAACAAAAAGGTAACTCTTATTTTTTTTTCTTTCCTCTTCTCTGTTTTGCTCTTCGTGACTCACTAACAAAATGTAAAAACTTTGTATTCTGAATAACTGAGAGTGTAAATGTTATTCTTATTAGTTGTGGTAATAAGTAAGAAAATATGTTACTGAACTTTGCTCATTATTATACAGCTGCTTTGCTTTGCCAGCTTGCAATTTGCTGTGCATGATTTCGGAATTTTAGAAGATAACAACAGTCTAAGACACTCAATCTGAAGATGAATATCTTCCTATTTGCACAATTATGAAATGTAAATTACATAAATTTTAAAACTTTCTGTTACAATAAATACATGACGTATAAAAAATTAACATAAAAATGTACAAACAACTAAAAAACTCTTTCAAGGCTTTATAAGATTCCAACTTTAGTAAAATGTTAAACAGAGGTTGCAAATATAGTCAAGATTAAAGAGGGTGCCAGCAGAGCATAGTAATGATTCCGTTTTTTGAGTACCGCTATTTCGGAATAATAATTTTCCTAAACATTAATCACAGAATTTGTCATTAAAAAAACTAACATTTCTTTCCGGAAATAATGGTACTCGAAAGTTGGAAGGATGGCAGGTATGTATTAGACACAAACTTGATTAATTACTTTTTTAAAAAAAAATCATATTTGCTTAAAATTTAATAATCAATCTACGAACGAAATATAGAAAAAAACTTATGTCCGTGGTCACTTCCCTCCCCATTCCTCTGCTGTCGGGCGCATGTGCAGTTGCTGTGGGTTCCTGTCATTTCGTCAGCTTAGGCCCTCTGTAACTGCACCGTTTCTGGTGATTTATTAATAAAAGTAAATTTTCATTGTATTGTTTTTATTCTAGCGTTGTGTAATAACATTTCCATTCACGACTTTAACTTCTGAATTTTTTAATATTTACTTAAAGGTGATCGTGTCTATTTTTATGCTAATTCTTTAAAAAAGCTGGTCTCGTAAGGAGTCCTGTAAAAGACTGGTAATTTATACCGACTCTACCCCTCCTCTCCAGCCCTGCAAGTAGCAGCAAAAATGTACATGCTTGCTGTCGACGCCAGAATGTACTGAGGATTGTGGCTTCTACAACAAACACGTGTTGTTCTAACGTGTTAATTCTAACTTTCTTCTTTTTTTTTTTTTTTTCATTTTGTTTAATTTATGTTCTTTTCTCTTTGGTTTTTTCACCACACACTCTCCACCATAAAATAATAGTTTTTGTATTTATTAAAATTTAAGGTACATCTGAAAATCCAAAGCATTTTTTATTATTTCAAAGTCCTTTTTCTCTGTTAATAACAATTAAAAATAACTTTTGTCCGAATTCTTACATTAAGGTAGCCGACTACGTTTGACATTACGTTTTTTTAGCATATATTTTCCCAAAATTGGTTATATTAAAGTATACTTTTAAAAAAAAATTTGAATATTATTTTACGTTGAAAATGTTAATATTATTTTATGTTTACAAAACATATTCATACACAAAATTATTGTCAATTCTAGATTAAAACTTTATTTCTCTTTAAAATTAAATTGTCCAAAAATATCGAAAATATATTAAACGTTTCAGAGTGAAAATTTTGTGTTCGTTAAAAAATGCTTTTAAAAATTCCCGTCATATGATTAAAAGTTCAATTACTTTTCCCTCTTATTTGCATTAACTCGTGACCAACAGAATTGTGTGTACTTGTTCTTTTTTATTTACAGCTTTTTCTGTACTGTATTTGCTTTTCAACCTACTAAATGTTTATAGTTATAACGATTTTTTCCTTTTAATTAATAGTAGTTATAGTAGTGGTTTTTCTCCAATAGAATTCCCGTATGTTTGAAATATCCATGCTGTTTAAATTTTTCATTTATTGTATGATAATGGAGACACATCAATTTCGACGTTGAAAGTATATTGGCTCATAATATATCATTTTTTAAACTGCCTTCATCAATTTCCTTCCAAACTTCCAATTCGGAAAAAAGAATAAAAAAGACTAATTTGAATGCTTTTTTTTTCAAGCAACTTTCAAATAATGCTTTGCAATCGTATTTCATAGTTTGGATAGTGTTGCTTAAATGTGTTTTCGCGAGCATAGGTACATATTTTCAGTACTAATTATTGGCAATAATCATCAACTAATATTATTATATGAGTTGAATTCATAAAACTAGCTTCAGACTATCATAATTTTAGAAAAAAGCTAAGGAAGAAGTATTAACGAGAAATTTCTGCAAAATGAGAATGGAAAAATATTGCCATATTTCCATTCATAAAACTTGATCATTTCCCTAAGGATGCTCTTAAAGTTAAGTGCATGAAATTTGCGCATCTCGAACGCGTGTTTTCTTTTTTTTTTTTCGGAACTCTAGCCATACGTATTTCCAGTGTAACAAAAAGAGAATTGTGTTGAGCATATTTTGTTATGAATGAGTCTATAATGTCTGAGAACAAATATTCATGGTTGAATATTATTTTTGCTCATGAGGAATATTCCGGAAGGACATTTTTGCAAACAATTTTAGCGTCGGTGATTTTAGTATATAGGGTAGATTAGATGGTATATGTAACGAAACTGCCAGCCATCTCGCTCACTAGTGGAGAGGTATTGCCAGAGCAACTTTGCATAGACCGCTGAGAAGCGAAATGAATAGTATCTCGATGACGGATGTTACCCAGATAGGGTGACAATCATCCATAATTTGGATGCCATTTATTTCGCTTTGCAGTGGATCGTGGTATGTTTCTACGGCAACACTCTCTGCCAGCTGACTGAAAGTTTCATTATCACCACGATATATTGTATCCTTCATATAAAAATCATCAAAGCTAAAATTGGTTGCAAAAATGTGGCGCTGCTTTTCTAACTAAAAAGGACGTGGTGCGGAATCGAATTTCAAAAAGTGGCGGAAAAATCCCTAGACAAAATTAATAAAATAGTACCAAGTAGCACCAATATAATGTCCAACATTACAAAGTTTTCCATTCTGGTACTTACTGTGGTAAAGCCTACGGACTTGTTAACTCAGAAGCTTCTGGGCGAACACCCTGTTTTTTGTCTACTGTTGTTCAATCAAATATATCAAATAAACTCGCTTCCTAACCCGTCCCAATATCCCGATCTTCCATCGCCTAATGTCTGTTTGTAAGAAATTTATTTGGTTGAGAAATCAGTCACTTTTGCACATTAGGTTACTAAATTTCGTAGTAGTAGACAGCATAACAATACCACGTGGGATTGTCTTATTAATTCTCTTTTTGGAATTGTTCAACTACCTTTTACAAACTCATCTTCGTGGCTACTCCATTATGAGAACAGAAATATTTAATTATCAGTGTTTTTTTTTTCGTCGAGCAAAAAATTTACAAAACAATTTTCTTTTTTAACTCCCTGGAAACATGTGTGATTGTATCTGTATCTCGCCAACAAACACAGGCGCGATTTCGAGTTGCGCAAATTTTAGTGCTGTGTATTTTCCCACATATTGTGAATTAAAAGTTTTACAAAATGTTCATTTTGTTGGATATTGCATTATTACTCTTGTTGGTTACAACAGAAAATGGACAAGATGATCAAGATTTTATCAGTCAGTTTTTAACACCGGAATCTTTAAGACGGCACAGCTCTCCACCTGTTCAATCCAACCACCCTCAGGTCACTTTGAACTCTGTCAAACCATCTAACAGGAAATTGTCCACCTTATCTGATATCATCATGTTTTGTAAAAGTGAGTTTTTAGACAATATATGTATCACAAGTTCTGCAGATAGAGCCAAGTTCCCTTTTCCCAGAAAAATTTATTGCTTTCACACCATACATTTTCCTAGTAATTTCTTAGTTGGTATTCTTTGTTTGAATTTATTAGAAGAACCTTGACCCAAAGTATTCTTAACATATACTTCAAGTAAAGACTGCACAAAGAAATTCTTCCATCCATTGTTTTTCATCGCTTGTAGAATATTTTTCATAAAATCACTTGGTAAGGCAAGACTAGAAATTCATTTTCCTGTAATCTAACCTATTAGGAAGCATTTAGTAATAAAAATACTTGCTAAAAGTTTCTATGAATAAAGGCTCTGATATTCGTTTATTTCTTCATGCTCTGTGCCAGTGGTTCTCAAATTGTAGTAAGAAATTTTAACATAAAATTCAAGAAGAGTTATTTTAAAGGTTATAGAATTTTTTTAAAAAAATGCCACTAACACTATAGAAACATATCAAAATAGGACAATAGTTTTTCAGATCGAAATACATAAATAAATCGTTCACAAAATACAGTCCGTGTCACAAAAAAATAATAACTATGCACACACCTTTGTTCGCTGACCGTTTTCAACATAATCCAAACAAAGGTGTTCTTAGACTCGGTGTAACGTATTCTTTTCGATATGGATGTGTTTTTTGCATAAGGGGTCGTCTACATATTAAAATTGTGCCCTTTTCCATTTTTCAAATGGTAACAGGGGCTTTTCACACTTTCATTGCCTTCGAAAAACCTCCGTGAATATTTCATAATTTTAATTTTTACATCAACGTATGAAAAAAATAGATGTACTTTCAAATCCAATTTGTTTGAAAACTGTATCTCAATTTACGGACTTTTTATGGTTTTTAAAATAACTTTCGAGCATGAATTTCTTTAAAATCTATCTCTGTCGCCCGTAGTTTGATTACGGAAGATTAAACCCTTTGCACTTAAAACAATATAAATAGTTTTTGTTTCCGACTAATATTCCATAACGAAATTAACACTTTGTCAATAAATAAATAAATAAAATCCAAAATTAATATATACGTAATTAAACTACGCGCTTAAGCACTGTATTAATCGAAATCAAAAAGGCTCCTGTAAGCAGGGTTAGCAGGTTTTTGACACATGTCAGTTTTTGACAGTTTAAACTGCGGTTTAAACCGTCATGTCAAAAACCCCTTGTCAAAAACCTCGTCAAAAACCTCAAATACTTACAGTGATCTGTAAAATTTCACATTAAATGTCACACATTAGATGTAATATTTAAAATTCACTATTACTGTAATTGTATAATTAGTATATAGTATTAGCAATAATTACAGGGTTGGCAGGTTTTTGACATGTGTCAGTTTATGTCGGGTTTAAACCATAGTTTAAACCGTCATGTGAAAAACCTCAAATACTAAATTGATCTATAAAAATTCAAATTAAATGTCACACTTGACAACATTACATGTAATATTTTAAATTCACTCTTACTGTATATTAGTAATTAGTACATAGTAAAGTATTATTGTTAAGTACAACTTTTTAACAGGGTAAAATTTTTATTTATTTTTATTTTATTTTTTTTTTGTAAAATTGTCTTTTTCTAAAAAGTAGACATTAAGCTCACCTGAGCTGTACATTTTTTCTCTTACTTAAAATCGTTTTAATTTCGCTTACTTTTGAGAGCTTAAAGCATTAGCTAGCTTTTTTTATGGGGGAAAAAAAACTTAGAAAAGTGTAGATTTTTTTGTATGTATAACAAGATAATGTGCATCAATGTTATTCTAGTCTAGGCAATAACCATTCCATTCAAAATTGAAATTGGATTATTAATTTTAAACATTTACAAAATAAGAGAAGTAATTAAAAAAAAAAAAAGCTTAAAGTCAAAATCTTTTTAAAACATGCTTTCTTTCAATATATAAAAATGTTTTCGATTTTAAAACTGAACAAAATTGGCTCGGTTATCTAAAAGAAAATTCCTGTAAGCCCATATTGAAAAAGTGCATAATAGAAGGGATCAAATCATGAAACCATACCATTGTTTGGCTTATACTTTGCATCCCAACCATCAGGGGCAAGGGTTGACTGCTGTGTCAGTTGATTCAGCTCGTGCTTGAGCTACGGAGAGAGTTTATGGATGCTTACCCATACTGATTATGTATGAAGCTAAAGAATCCCCTTTCCAGTCTTCTTATTTCAGTGCTATAGGGAGGACTCCATTGTTTGGTGGAAAGATATCACTAAATGCAACAGCTTTTTGAGCCTGCTTCAAAACTTGCTCATCTAGCAATGCTTTTGCTATCAAGTCCTACTAGCTCAGCATCAATTAAGAGACAGACTATTTTATAACGCTTCATACACTCTAAACTCAAAAATCTTTTGGGTGTAAATAAATGTACTAAACACGTGGTGTGCTGCAGCATGTTGTGTGATAAAATTGATCCGGATTATTTAATTGTACAAAATTATTTTCTTCTGGTTGAAAAATCCAAAAAAAAAAAATTATTGCAAATAATATATTTTTTAAATTATTAAATTTCAATAAAAGATCACATAAATCATTGACTTATTAATGTTTATCTATTGTTAAAATGTTTTAGCGTGTTACATGTATTTGGCAGTTTTCGACGGTTTAAACCAGTTTATGACAGTTTAAACCAGTTTACGACAGTTTAAACCAGTTTTTGACGTCAAAAACCCAACCCTGCCTGTAAGTAGCAAAAGTTTTGGCGATTTCTACGAATATTAATCCTGACATGCGCCTAATAACAAACAACATCGCTTTTAATAAATTTTAAAACTTTATTTGAATACATAGGGGGGGGGGGGGAGTAGGAGTAATTAGGATCACTTTTTGTAAATTTCAACTTTGACTATTAATTGCCAGAGAATGAAGTGGACTACATACTAATGTTATGCATAATTTTACTCAGTAGGTAGTTGTCTCTTGAAATGTGTAAAGAGTTATTTTCAATGTACCATGTTACCTGGAAAAAGTGTGGGGTTTTTTTTTTTTCAAAAAATACCTCTTTGATTCCAACTATCCCATTTCATGGGGTGATTGCGAGCAGTGGTGTTTTCTCTCATCCCTCACAAGGTACACAGTCATAGGTAAATGTGATTAAAAGATCTCGGTGTGGGCTTTACAGCAAGATATTTTTGGTTTTATAACTACAACTATTCTCAGCGATGCAATATTAGAAAGATGAGTACGCTGGTAAAAAGTGTTTCTTAAGGGATTTTCAATATTCATATATTTTGTACTCTGCCTACGAAACAAAATCAAATGCAAAATTTCTATTGGAAATTAATAGACTTGTTGTATTACTTGTTGTATTGAAAAAATCAATTTTTTCCAAAATAACATGAAATGCAAGCAACGGGGCGGAAAGGATCAGTTAAAGCTCATATGTTGTGAAGGAGGAAAATTTCATTTACATTGAAAGTGTTGACGCCTGATTAGGCCTAAAACATACAGATTCTAAACCACAATTTGATTTAAATAGAAAATAAAATATGGGATCCCATTTACCCCTAACCCAAAAAACTCTATGATCCTTTTTACCCCGAAAATGCTATTTCTAGGGTAATTATAATCATGCAGATTATTAACATTATGCTTCGTCTGTTGCAAAACGTAGCCATTTCCTCTTAAAAACAACCTTATTCTAAATTAAAATCTATAGCTATATTTCAATATTCCTACAACTTTTTACACAAGATCTTTTTAACTAAAACATTCTCACTTTGTTTGTGTTCTGGGAAAACAGTTATTACTTCCACAGAAACATACATTTTCTCTCAAGAAAAAAAAATTCACGTGGAGAATATTCGTCAGACTTCATAATTAGCATGGTCAATTTTTTTTATATGTTACAGATTGCCCTTGAAGCGCCCCTGATCTCAATGACCCCTGTTCCTAATTACCCCTACCAACTCTAATTTATATTTTTCATATAAAAATACCTTTTGGTGGTGTTTGTGACAAAGTAATAAAAAAATACGTATTATATGTAAAAAATTTATTAGAGTTTTCTATAGAAAAAAAAAAATCTTTACAGCAGTGTTATGTGCAATATATTCTGCAACCCGGAAATCCCTGATTAGATCCTCTTGTAGATAATATACAAGAAGTTTTTGTGATGGTTACAGCATACGAATTATTTATATTACTAAACAACAAAACAAATCACTCGTTTAAATAAATTACTGCAAGTTTGTGAACCACTGTTGCATAATTCATATGATCATAATCATAAAGTGTGACTTATAATTTTGTTGCATTTATATTTTGGTTTTAGGGAAATTGTCACTCGTTATGTAATATTCTATGATGGCATTATAAATAGATTCCTAGTCATTATTTAATCTATTAATGTTTTTACATTTTATGCTGGAAAGTTAATGCTAAAGGAATATTATTTTTAATGAATTTGTTTCTACAATTTTTTACATTAAAAGTTTCCGTGGTTTCCCCCAATACTGCATTTTCCTATCCTAAAAATAAAAATTCTTTAAACTTTTTTTTTTCTAATTGTAATTATTTTTGCTAAAACGAGTCAATCTCAATATATCATATTCTTACGTATAAATAATATAATATGAATCTATTTATTCGTAATACAGTTTTTTAATGTAAAATATGTCGTATAAAACACCGTTAAATATTCTGAGTTTTTAATACAAGCTTAGTTTTATGCCAATTTTGTATTCATGCAAAAAAGTAATAAAAAGTACGCTTATGGTTCACATACAGTAAAAATAAGAGGCTGATAAAAAAAATTTCTTGCATGCAACATGAGTCTTAGCTTTATTAAGACACTTATTTTTTATCAAAAGTTAAGGTTTTAACCCTCCAGCCGCGTGAAACGCTATTTTCGCGTTGCAGTGGTCTACTTTTTTTAAATTCAGATTGCGTGATTCCCATCACACCTTTTTTTAAAGCATATACAGTAAATTCTGTCTAAGGCGGACTCTGTGCAAGCCGGAAATTTGTCTACCGTGGAAAATTTTTCAAGTCCCGGCGAAACCCTAGAAAATAACATTAATTCTTGTCTAACGCGGAAACGGAGATGTTCTTAAGGTCTCACCGAAACCAAAATTTTGCATAAGCCGGAAAAAAAGATACTTTAAAAATGAAAAGCATTTCGTTTATGAAGCTTTAGTACATACGTCATTTATTCAATGCAGAGAATTTTAATTAAATACCCTAATACTTTTAAAAAGTTAATTTAAGGAACTAGAAACTGTTTAAATTTTAAGGAAATCTTGCATTTAAAAAATGAAATAATCGTTTTTTCCAATATAAATTTGCATGCAAAAATTATTATTACTAGAAGGATGCACATTTATGAAAATACGTATTTTCTAAAGTACAATATAATTTAATTAATGCTTTAATGTTGTACTCAAATTCAAATTGATACCTTACTGTCTCATTCCCGAAGATTTTTTTTTTTTTTTTTGGGGGGGGGGGGGGCGGTATTTCAGTTTGGGTGTAAATTTGCAGGTATTACAGCAGTACTAAGAAATGGAATAGCATTTCTCATTTATCTGTAAAGACTTTCAGAATTTCAGTTTTCAACCGATTTTCGAGCCTGGACAATTAATGAAAAATCGTCATCTGCTAGCAATTTAAGATATTTGTGTTAAGTTTAATTATGGTAAAACTCAAATTTATAACGCTATAAAAAGAAAGAGTTGAAAACTTCTAATAGAAAGAGGAAACGTGCTGTGAAAAATTATGACATTGGTGCATTAACTTTTGGATGTTTTTCGATTGCTAGAGTGAAAATTTTGCTCACACGTAGACTTTTTTGCGAAAAAATAGGTAAAATGCATTTTAAAGCTTTCAGTGAATGGTTAATGAGTTTCCATAATCTACACAACATTACCGCATAAAGCATGCTTGCTGACACACAAAAAACGTCCCATAGCATGAAATTCGGGAATGGAAAGGAAAATGTCATCTACCGATTGAAAGATGTCAAGAAAAGGACATATATAATTGCAATGAGACTGGAGTATTTTATCGTGTGTGCCAAGTAATTCACTTGTTAAAAGAAGTAGCTAATGCCGCTGAGGTAAAACCTCCAACGAGCGTATGACTGTTTTGCTTTTTTGCGAATTTGGAGGGCAGTTTATAAAAAAAGTTAGTGATTGGGAAATCGAAAACAACGTTATGTTTCAAGAATGTAAATATTGTTAAACTGCATTGTAATTTGGAGATCTCAGAAAAAATACTGGATGTCGATTGTCTTAACACGGCGACTACACAGAACTCTCCGTTTAGGCCGCGTCAGTCATCGGTGACACTTATAAATTGTATAACGGGAATCTTTTTTTCGTAGCCCAAACTTAAAAACAGACAAAATAGACTTGGCATTCAACGTGTTAATGGAGGGGTGGCTGAAGGCGTTCAATAGACGAATGATTGAAGTAAAAAAAAAAAAGTGTTCCTCGATAATGCACATTGTCATGCCGACGTCAAAGTGTCGAATATAAATTTACAATTTCTTCCGGTGGATACTACTGCAGCAACACAATCAATGGACCAATGAGTTATTAAAATGCTGAAACCCACTGCAAGAGGTATCTCCTGTGGTCGATTATTGCGTCTTTTGATGATTGTTCTTCAGCCACCAATCTGACGAAAAACATCAGGGTTTACGATGCTGTTAAATGGATTCCCAAACTTTGCTCAGAAATGTCGCCTGAAAAAACTGATCATTGTCTTAGGAAAACAAATGCGGATGACCACGCTTCTGAAAACGTTGAAGACAGCGCTGGAATTCAAACATATCAGGACGGCTTGAGAAGAATTACGTGCCTCGAAATTATTTTTCTTGTTAAGAGAAATGAAAAAAGTAATACCGAGAATAACAGACTTACGCGTTAGTGCAGAGTACATGGTAAACCGAAAGAAAAAACAAGTATCGATAAAAGATTATTCTTTGATTTTTTTGAACTACTATGTGAAAGATGAAGCATGTAATTTTATTGGTTAAATTAAATTATTTTCATTAAATTTCAGAATTGGAGCAATTTTTCATTGGTAATATTTATTTTTGTGTTCAAATAATGTCTTTCGAAATTATTAAAAACAATAGATTTAATAACAATCCAATTTCATTAAAAACTTCATTTTAAAGAACAGTACTAAAAGTTACAAACGTAAAAAAATAATAAGATTTGTGCATTTTTTTTGGGGGGGGGGGGAGGCTTTTTGCATAAGCCGGAATATTGTCTACCACGGAAAATTTTCTCAGTCCCGACCGATTTTGTCTTAGACAGACTTTACTGTAATTCGGCTTATTCTCGCATTATTACTTACCCATCATTCGTAGTATAGGGTAATCGTTTTAAAAATCGAAAGAAAAAATTTGACGGATTTACACGTTTCAGACACTGGAGATTCCGAAAAACATATTTTTAGGGGAAAAAAATTGTCCGTCCGTCTGTATGTGTGTGTGTGTCTGTAAACGCTCTATCTCCCGAAAAAATTGAGATAGAGACTTGAAATTCGGTGTGTGCTTAGGGAGTAATAATGGAAAGAAGCCTATTGAATATTAGTAACCTTGATTATCCGGAACTATTTTTTCGGACTCTTTAAATATTCGTTCTGATAAAAGGCATACAAAAATTTTCGAAATTGTTTATTTAAAGGAATGAATATAAAAGACAATAAAAAAACATAAATTTTGCATCATGAATGAACTCGATTGGATAATTAGTTGCCGAGATATTTGTAATTCTATTTTTCACAATCTTCGATTTTTCATGACCCTGTATTTCATTCAATTTTCAATTCAAAGATATATTTTAATTGGAAATGAGACGCTTAATCCGAAGCAGTAAACTGTTATTTAATAGGATTATAATTTTTTGAGTTATAAGGATGTTTCTTTTACGCAATTCGATACTACTCGATTATCCCGCCAACCAAAGAAACTATAGCCAAACTATAAGATGAAATGCCAATAATGGCTTATCGTAAATGTCAAGCATTTAACGCCTCTCCATACCTATAAGGGGGTTTACCATAGGGGGGGACCCTGTTCTGTCGCCAAATACCGCCAAGTTTGTCGCCAACTTGGCGGTACATCGCCAAATTTGGTGGCCAAAATGAGTCGCCAAATTGGCGGTATCTCTAATATTTCACCAAATTCCCATAGACTTCCATTGTAAACCTATAGTGTTTACTTGCTTACAGAAAATCAACAAATTGAGATATTTTAATGCAACAAAAAGTAATATTTGTTCAAGGGATTATATTAATTATATTTAAGGAAGTCTAAGTAAATTAAATTATGAAAAAAGTAACATGATACAATGTATATAGCATGTATCACATGTTTTATTTTCATATTTTATATTATGTATATCCATGATGGGTAAGTATTACGGTGGCCCCCAACGACTAGTTTAATCTGTAATTAAATAAAGTGACTATTTCTACTTCAAAAAACTGGTGGGAATCAAACAATCTTAATTTTTAAAAAGTAACCCAATGAAAAAGTCGCCCACAGCTGGAGGGTTAATGTGAGGGTTCGAGAGTTTAAGCAGGTGGAATTAATCATTTTAAGTTTTCCTTATGTTCATTTAAGAGATTTTTGAAGTTACAGTGGTGGCTAAAATTACGGACATTTTTTGAATTTTTCATGTTTTATAATTTTGTGTTCTTCAAGAATATAATAAATTTCACTTAAATACAAATGTTTATTTATTAAATTTAAGGAAATTTAACGTAGAATTTAATTTAAAAAAAAATTAAAATATCCCATTACAAAAAAAAAAAAAAAGTTACGCGTACAAAAAATAAGATCTATCTTATATTTCATTGTATTTTAAAGTTAAACTTACACATTCAATATTTAGTAGGCTAACCCTTGTTTTTTATTACAGCTTCACAGCGTCTTTTCATTGAGAGAACTGAAATTGGAGTTCATCCTTTTTAATCACATGATGCCAAAAATCAATTACAGCTTCAATAAGTTGCGTTTTATTAGGCGCTTTTTTTGTACAAGGATTTTCAAACGTCGCCACGAATTTTCTATAGGATTCAGATCAGGGTTGTTTCCTGTCCAGCGTAATAATTGTATGCTTTTATTTTTAAACCATTCGTTGCATATTTTTGCCGTATGGCATGGAGCTAAATCCTGCTGAAAGATAAATGGTGCTTTATTGGGGAAGAGATCCCTGATGGAAGGTATCAATTTTTGTTCCAGGACAGTTTCGATGCATTTTTTTGCATTCAGAATGCTATCAATCACTTGAATGCAGCCCACACATCTGCAGACATACAGGCCCAAATCATGACATTTGTTGGGTTCTTTGTAGTTACTTCAATGCAATCAGGATGCAGCTCTTCCCTTAATCTACGTCTCGCATATTTTCGCCCATCGCTACCAAAGAGCGATATTTTACTCTCATCGCTCCAGATTATTTGCTTCCACTGATTTTCTGACCAATTAATGTGTTCCTTTGCCCAATGAACTCGTTTCTTGCGTTGCTGAAGATTTAAAAATGTTTTTTTCCTCGGAATTCTACCTTCCAGTCCAAAACCAGCTAATCTTCTCCTTATTGTTCTTGAACTAACTGAACTGAAATACCCATTGAATTCATTTCACATTTAACAGCATCTGATGAAATTCTTCTATCGTTGGGGCATATCCGTTTTATCTTTCTATCGTCAGAAGCGCTTGTGCATTTTTTTTCGGCCTGATCTTGCCTTATTTATCCCTGATTTAGTTCTTCATAACATAATCACAACTTTCGTACGCCAGATAAAGTGACTGATCCACCAACCTGTCTTGCAATTTCAGCATAAGAGAGACCATTTTCTCTCAACATGACAATTCTGCTTCTTTTTGTAGGTGTCCAATCAGTTCTTGTTGTTGATGATATTATTTTAAATTATTTGCATTAAGAAAGAAATAGAAATGTTTAAAACCCTCCGACTGTCTTGGAAAAGGGCAAAATTGTAATGTTGTTTTCTCTGCATTTTTTTTTTTTTTTTTTTTTTTTGCTAAAAAAAATTATTCTTTGAACATTTTTTAAAAAAACTTAATAACAAATATGAATGCAATCCTTGGAAGTATTAATCATTGTTCAATGTATTAAAAATGCATTAAATCAATAGAATTATATTACTTTAAATATTGCTTGTATTGCAGTGAAACCTGGAGCTTAGTGAACGTATTAACACGGTCTTGTCAGTGAGGGGGTTAAAAAAAAACATTATTCTATTTAGTTACACTAGTATTTACCCTTCTGCAAAATTCATTCCAGCAAAATACCGCTTTTACAAATCAAAACATACTACAGTTTAGTTACTGACATTTGATTGGTTCTCAGAACAGTCATTGTGTTTGGCTAGGAAACTTTTATTACAATACACTTCAGCATTCATGATTAATTGTGTTTGTATTTTAGACTAAAGTAAATGTAACTTTTTTTGTAATGCAGACATTTTAATTCTATTTTTTTCTATTAAATTCTACATTAAATTTCCTTGAATTTTATATATAAATATTTGTATTTAAGTGAAAATTAATATATTCTATAACCACACAAAGTTATAAAACATGAAAATTTCAAAAAATGTCCACAATTTTGGACGCCACTGTATTTAGACACATTACCGAGTATTCTAATGTTATTAAAAATACCCATCTAAACAAGCTTAACCATTTCTATCGCTGATCATAGGATCGACAATGTAATGATTTGAAATAAATATTTAAAAGACCCGATCAACTCTCCTTGCGCTTAAATTGCATTACAAAAAAGAAAATTATAAGAATATTAACTTCGCAGTAAGAATAGGCATGTTAATTTTTTCATTTGGTAAAGAGTTAGAAATAAAATAATTCAAATCATTTTGATTTATTGCGTAAATAATATGATCGCCATGTACGAAATACACGCCTTGGTATACTACCGGTTAAATAATGTGTATAAAGATGTTCTAAAACACTGCAAATGCTAGATGATTAGTAAAAATTGATTTCAGGTTCTTCTCTTTTAATTTACAGATCAATGGTATCCCAGATGTTGTCGATAAACAATAAGTTTATATATGCATCAGACCATGCTAACAGATATAGCCCACGCAGCCTGTTTACAAAAACACTAACGCTATGGGTTTTATTACAGAAAATTTACTCTAAAACAACCGATATGAAAAGCAGCATGTATGGTTTCACAACTAAATCAACACAATGTTTCGTTGTCAATGCTCACGAAGTCCAGACTATATGGAATCAGCAATAATAGCGCTTTTCACACCAATAATCCAAGCTTAATGTAGAAGTACTCATCTGTCATTGGACGACAAGCTGAACTGTCAATGTAGGCCAGTACCTTTAAAAATCTTCTGATGATGCGTGTAAATTTTACTGGACCTGATATGAGATGACCAGTAGATTACTCGCAGTAGATTAAATATTGCAAGGGTTTAAAATGTGGAGATTTTTAACGTATTAAGGGGTCTCATACCTTTTAAAATCTCCGTAGACTGTTCAAATGTGATGTGGTTTCGAGTTATCATAACTTTTTAAATACTTACTGAAATTACATAAAACTTCGTTATATATTTGAGCCATATTTAAGGCTTTATAAAATAAAAATAATAAACACTTATAATATAATATAATATAATATAATATAATATAATATAATAAAAAATGTAGTTCAATTAATATTTAAAATTTGTTTCACCTGGTATATCACTATCCGCACGATAGCTTAACTTCGAAAATATATATCAACTTAAAACTTGTGTTAAAATTAACTTTTAACTCTACTTTATAGAATGAATTACTGGTATATAAATTCTTTGACAGGAACTATTTTAAAAATTCAATTGAATTAGAAAAATGGAAAAAAATGAAAAAATAATGAAGATATTAACTTTTCTCAATGATATTAATTCATTCTATAAAATATAGTTTAGAGCTCATTTTAACATATTTTTTATGTTTATACAGGGTGCAATATGTTATCTATCGCCGACCTTTAATTTCTCAATCATTGGTCGCAGACATATAGTTCCATTTACAAAAACGTTTCAAATGAGCTAAATATTCATGTTGTGGCATTATTTAAAGTAAAAAAATTAATTTTATAAAAATTACGAAAACTAACTTTTTATACGGTCCCCCAGCCCCTATAGTTATATTTAGTAAAAGTTTACACATATCATAACAGATGTAACACAAAAAGTTTGACATCTGTACTACAAAAATTGACACAGTTATTAAATTCCAAATTTTGAGATTTTTGCACATGATTTTGTCTTTCATTGAGGGATCAATTAAAAGATGAATTAAAGTAATTCGAGATCAAAATCAGGGTGCAATGTCCTTTTTGCGGCAAAGCCATTTTTAGCCGGTATCGTCGGTGCTTTTGAATGTTGTTCGACCCATAAAGGTTAGCTCAAATTTTTAGATGAATTAAAACCCTATTTCGTGATTCCCCGATTTGGTGATACCCGGCTAAAGGTGGTTTCGTCGTAAAAAGGACATTGCACTCTGATTTTGATCTCGAATTACTTTAATTCATCTTTTAACTGATCCCTTAATGAAAGACAAAATCATGTGCAAAAATCTCAAACTTTGAAATTTAATAACTGGGTCAATTTTTGCAGTACAGATGTCAAACTTTTTGTGTTATATCTATTATGATATGAGTAAACTTTTACTAAATATAACTATAGGGACTGGGGGACCGTATAAAAAGTTTTCGTAATTTTTATAAAATTGACTTTTTACTTTAAATAATGCCACAACATGAATATTTAGCTCATTTGAAACATTTTTGTAATTGGAACTATATGTCTACGACCAACGGTTGAGAAATTAAAGTTCGGCGATAGATAACATATTGCACCCTGTATATCTATTGTAAATTTAGTTGTCGTGTGGCTTGTGAAATACCACGTGCAAAACTTTTGCAACATTAACTGAACTGAATTTTTATTATATTATAACATAAGTGTTAATTTTTAAAATTTATAAAGCCTTAAATATATTACAGATTTGTGTAATTTCAATAAGAATTTAGAAAGTTGTGAGAATTTAAAATTACACCCCTTTTGCACTGGCGACGGAAATTTTAAAAGGTATGAGACTCTTTATCACGTGGGGTCGTTCCATATCACGTGGGGAGCTTTTCTGCATATCGCTGCTGTTTTGTTGTTTTAACAATGCTATTGTATCCTCAAATTAAAATAACTATGCTAATATGAAAATCTAGGGGGTTTTGATATCTTTAATGCATAGTTTTTATTCTAACAACTTATAAATTAATAGATATAGGTATTTATGTAAGTGTCACGTCAGGACATTTTGTCCATTTTTCATGGAATGGCCCCACTGCAAATTAATTTTCCCCTATATGTGAAGAACTGTAACTTTAATAAGTTGAAAATCCAGGTTAATACTCATTTTTAAAATATGCCACGAGCCCCTATGTATCATACACTTTTATACTGAACAGCATTATCATGGGAAAATAGATAAAAGTGACTAAATCCTTCTGCGGAATAAGTATGATCATTGACAATATTGAAAAGCATTGTCTTCTACATTGAAACCCTCTCTGCGGAAAACCTAATTTATCGTACAGTTTAAATGCAAATCCACTAGAACAGAGGTGTTTTCTGAAACTTAACTTTTCCACTAACTGTTAAATGGTAGATTTCTAATACACTGTAAAAAAAATAATGCCAGTTTTCCGGTAGGAATTGGAAAAATAGTTCCCCGTATCATACTGGAATAATTTCCAACCCAGCTCAGAATAAAATCCGTAAAAATAAGGAAATAGTCAGTAAAACGGTATTTTACGAATTTTATTCCGATTTTACGGATTTTATTCCGAGCTGGGTCGGAAATTATTCCGGTACGATAAGGGCAACTATTTTTCCGATTCCTACCTGAAAACTGGCATTATTTTTTTTACAGTGTAGGTGGTATTGTATTTTAAGTATTTTGCTAACAGAATAATGGCTATAAAAAAGGGGATGGGGCCGTTGGGAAAAAATCTCATTTTATTGGTTCATTTTTGATTATTTGTGGGAGACATCAATTAATTTTAAAGTACAAAAAAAAGTATTAAATGCACACATTAATTTTTACCTTTGATTTAATAATAAGAAAAAGAAATAGTCGCATCTATGTCTCTTCGAATTAACGTAATTATTGATGTACAGCAGTGTTCAAAGCATGAAAGCAATAAAATTTTAGTATATGTTCGTAGTAAAGCTACGTAATGTGAAATTGTATTTGGTGATTTAATTTGCAAAACTTTTTACGCTGCATGACCACGAATTATGGCTTACAGTGTTGCATGATATTATTTTTTGAAACTGTTGTGTATTTGAGTGTTTTTCAATTATGTATATTGTATTTCTTTCTAATAATTTAATAACATTGATCATACTTCTTGTAAATAGGGCTGAATTGTAACATATAATTTCTCAATGACAAATTAGGAATAAAAATTTGTTTGATACTTTTTTAATTGCAATTTAATTATGTTTTCTAAAGGTAAAGATCTTATGTACAATTTATACATATATATTTGTTTTTTGTGTATTTAAATCTTCTTATTTATACATTGGTGATATTTACAAGCACTAGTACAAATAGGAATCATTCTAGAATTTTCCGGACTTACTCAGAATTTTTTACCTTCTTGTTCATATCCTTATTAATAGCACTCATAAGTATTACGAATCTATGTATAAATCCAGGGAGGGGAGGGGTCTGTGATAGAGTTTTTAGTAAAAATGATAGAAGCATGTTTTGTGGTGGCGTGTTTTTGTCTGGGGATTTTTGGTAGCTCGAAAATTTAAAAATGTGGAGTGACACTATACAACCTTGCGAACACTTTACATAATTTCAAATAAGTATCAATATAAAAATATAAATGTAAAAATAAATAAAACTAAGATACTAGCTTTACAAAGATTAAATGTTTTCTCAAGTGAAAGTGGCCTAAAGGAAACGTGCACTATTCATAAAGCTAAAACATTTTTCTAAAATTATGACATAATTTTGAATGAATTTTAATTCCATCCTTGCTGAGATTAAGGCCTGTAAATTAAAATATATATTGAAACTGAATTTACATAGCCATGCTAATATAAATTTTAACTTGTTTTAAATTTAGGTATTTCGCCGTTCTTTCTCCTCTATTCTTAAATTTCCATACACTTTTATCAGAATAATAAAATCCACTGTAAGTGTTTTTATTAAAAGATAACTTTATAAATTTCAGTCACGTTCTTGTGAAACATCAATGTTTTTACATTAGTTATTTTGTTTAACACTAGGGGGCTCTGCCCCCTACGAGCTACGCTCGCCAGCTCCCTTTCAGACGCCCGCAAACTCTAAAAGCACGCAAATTTGATCGGCTTTAAAAAAAATTCGGAAGGCTGAATTATAATTAAAAAAACGGTAGCGATCTCCTTGTTAACAGGCTGTTTTCGATTAAATCAGATCAGTGAAAATTTTGAAAATAAGTTAATATAAAATTTATTAAGTTAACAGAGTCTTTGCCTCCCGATATTTTTTTAATAACTCTATAAGAAAGTTCTTTTTAATAAGACATTTTAAATGAATCGTTTTAAATCTGACGTAATTTTCACGAAAGTTTTCGTTCTCTTTTTAATATTCACATGAAAATACTTTTGTTGTTACAAAAGAAATAGTATTTGCGCTGTCTTAGAATTCACAACAGTAGTTTAAAAGATTATCTCAAAATATGAAATAAATGTCTCGCACAAATATATTTTTTAATTTAGACTGTTTGGCAATTTTATAGTTTGGCCATTTTAAATAGGACGTAATTTCCTCCATTTACGATTTTTATTGCATATTAATGAATTTATTATTTTACAATTTTCTTTCTCTTTTAAAATTCACGTGTAAATATAGTTTTTATAACTTATTAATTTTCTATATTTTCCTGCTTTTAAAACGTAATCATTTAATTCTAATTTGAAAGGTTTTTTTTGTTTATAATAGTCAGGTGTAAATATTTTTTTTTTAATTGAAGGAAATAGTATTCTTTGTGCTGTTTTAAAAATGAGCAACAATTTAAAATAATACCCTTTTCTAAAAGATGTAAAAAATATTTCTTGAAATGCTGAAATTTTGAATATAAAATCTAAGTAAATCTTCAAAAAATGAATCAAATTAAAAAAGAAATAAAGGCAGTCTGCACACCACGAGCTTCTAATGTATAAAATAATCTAAAAACTATTAAATTCCTATGTATAGTTTTTGCTCCTATAAAACTTTTTTAATGGAACGATTTTGACTAACTTTAACAATAAATATCTCTTAAAATAATTATTCGATTTGAAAACTGTCTGCATCAGCGTATTTATCAAACATTTCTCTATAATACCACCGATTTTCCTATTTTTGTATGCAGTAGTTTTCTTAATATTAACGAAGAAAGACACAAAAAGTCCACGTCAAGGTCACAAAAAATTCAAAAACAGTTGCGGTGGCAGCGTTAGTTATTTTATTTTTTTTTTTAACCATTTGGAAATGGTTGTTGTTTTCAGTCGAGGATGGGGCCAAATGATGTTCGCGTTTTTTTTTTTTTTTTTTTTTTTTTTTTTTTTTTTTTAACAAAATTCAACGATTTTCTTTACTTTTAGAAGAATTTTTATTTGAATAGGTAATAGAAAGGCATAAAATCGTAAAAAATTGAAAAAGTTAAAAAATGGGTAGGCGCAAATTATCAAATATGGAAAAATCCAAAGCCAAAGAGCGACGCCGAAAGCAAAATCGTCTTGCAAAGCAAAAATCGAGGTCTTCAACTCATTATGTAGGCCATGAAAATCGAGGTCTTCAACTGATTATGTAGTCCATGAAAATCGAGGTCTCCAACTGATTATGTAGCCCATGAAAATCGATTACAGAATAAAAGACGAACGCGAAAAAGAAAACAATCTAATGTTTAATCGATTGATAGTAAAAGGCCATGTCTCGAGGGGCTCCTATCCACTAGCCACGGCGTTTTACAATCGGTCGATTCTAACCGGGAAAAATTGAGCTCAACGTAGGTAATTTGTCGCAATCTGTGGATGATTCGGTGGAACTGCTTTCGATTTGTAAACTGTTTTTCTTCTCGAAACGGGACTTGGAGAGTTTATCGATGAAGGTTTTGGTCGTCTGAAGGTTGATCTTTGCGATCTGTTGTTGAAGAGGATGCGACGGAATTTGGTGGACGAAATAAATTCCAAATGGTCGTTGTAATCTTTTAAATTACAATTTATTTATTTTTTTTTTTAGCATAGAAAGATAAGATGAGCGTGAGCAATAAAAATATTTAATGGAATAATTGAATTAAGAAAGAAAATGCTTATCGGTTTTCTTTGGTCACAAAATGGTTTAAACAACAAATGTCCGATTTGTTCGAAAATTAATGCAGCTCTTGTGGACGTATCCTATAGTATATTTGCCAAGTAGGAGATTACCAGTGGTAAAAAATAGTTTCACCGCTATGGTGTACATTTGCACACATATATACATCATTATTGCAATGCTTTACTTACACTCCGGACGTACAAACAGCAACAGCATACGTATGTCACATCTTTTGTGCTTTTTAAATTTAAAATTAAAATTTGAGAAATATTAAAAGTATTCAGTTACGAATGGGAAGAGCACAGTTGTTCACTCAATTCGCGTCTGAAGCCAAACCTAGAATCTCTAAAATATGGTACTTCACTTATTGTATATTTAAGCTATGTACATAATACATACTTAAATCGATTTGTGTGTGGGTATGTGTGTAAAGTGTGTGCCGCAAAAACGATTAAAATATTCATATACATCCATCATATTAAAAAACTTGGTAACCCCCTCTCTAGATGATGTTAACACATTGGTGACTGGAGAATTTGTATAGAAAATTATGCAGATGGATGGCGATGTTTCCTAAAGCAAATAAGAAAAAATCCGCATATGATTAACATGTTATTGAACAGAGATGTCATATATCCTGTATAAAAATTACACTGGCAAGTTGACAATACAATTTTCATTTTTCCGAAACATTTTCTCGATTAAAGTAATTTCGTTAATGTGTGAGAAAACAGCTGATATGAATTTGAGATTATACTTGACAGTTACCAGTACTAAAAGTCTTGTTAAATTGTTATTTTTACGAAGAAAACAAATTTCGTAAAAGTACGAAAATTGTATTACCTAAACCATATAATTTCCTCATCCTTAAGGATTTATTTTACAATGTGACTTTTTCATTCTCATTTTATTCTCTGTTATTAACCGGGGGTATCATACAACATATTCTGATAACTGAACATAATTGAATGGGTATTATGCAATTTCATTTTATTTGTCTTATGTTTCTATAACCTTTTGTACGCTATAAAAACAATTTTTTCACCGTGACTTTGTATCTGTTACACATGAAATGTAACAAAAATGATATTGTGAGTAAAAAATTCTTTTCGATTATACTGCGATACATCGATCTACGATATATATCACTCTACTTTTGATTCATAATTACAAAATAGAGAATAATCATTGTTAAATTATATAATATCCAATCAATTATGTTCGGTTTGTATCAGACATCGTGTGTCGTCCCCAGACAAAAGCATATAGGCTCAAAAGATGTCACATTATATTGCATATATTGTCACTAATATTCTAAAATGCAACTAAATCATTTCACATTATTCGAAACGTTAGAAAGAATGAGCCACATTTGTAAGTGTCCTCCAAATATACATTGGCGATAATGCATATAACATGATCACGGCCCTTTATTCATGACTGCACGATATTTTTTCAATACGGTTTTCACATATTTCTAAAGCTGGTGAAGACTGGAAAATATTTCCAGATATATAGAACATTCATTATAGTCCAGGCAATAGGGAATTTTGCCTAGCAAAATTAATGGTAGTACTGGAAATCGGCTTTCTAGATGTTTTTTGGGTCGCTGAATCCGAATTTGTAACTTCCCACCAAAATTTCCCCCGGCAACCACCCCCCCCCCCAAATTTTGGTAAAAAGCCCCCCCCCCCCCCAAAAAAAAGGTTTTTATTAAAAAATTCCATTTTTTTTATTGTTTCAGAGAAAAAGTATCTAGAAATTCAGAATGTAGACAAAATTTCCAACAAATTAGATATATGACATTATGACTTAGGATGAAGGGGAAGGGGGGATCTGCCTCGGAACATGCGCGCGGTGCTGCGTAAACCAAGTTGCACAATTCCACTTAACTACTCACACGTTTACATTCGCCCTCCCATCTCCCCTCCGAACTTTCTCTATAAGGTTTACTTTAAGTTTTTTGGGTCGCTGAATCCGAATTTTTAACTTACCCCCAAAATTCCCCCCCCCCCCGAAAACCCCCGCAAATAGTTGTTTTTAACTTAAATTTCTTATTGTTTTAGGGGAAAAGCATTACGAATTTCAGAAACTAGACAAAATTTGCAACAAATAGGATATATGACATTATGAATTAGGATGAACGGGGAGGGTGAGGGATTTCAGAAACTAGACAAAATTTGCAACAAATAGGATATATGACATTATGAATTAGGATGAACGGGGAGGGTGAGGGCTGCCTCTGAACATGCACTGCGGCGCTGCGTGCACTAAATTATGAAGTCCAGGCAATAGGGGATTTTATCTGGCAAAATTAGTACTAGTTCCGGATTTCGACTCACTTTATGTTTTTTGGGTCGCTGAATCCGAATTTGTAACTTCCCACCAAAATTTCACCCGGCAACTCCCCAAAAAATTAATTTTTTGAAAAAATTTGGTTTTTGAGAAAAGCGCGCGGGGAATATTCCGAGGCAGCCCCGTCTCTCCCCGTTTATCCTACGTCATAATGTTATATATCCCATTTGTTGCAAATTTTGTCTAGTTTCTGAATTTTGTAATGCTTTCCCCCTAAAACAATAAGAAATTTAAGTTAAAAACAACTATTTGCGGGGGTTTTCGGGGGGGAAAATTTTGGGGGTAAGTTAAAAATTCGGATTCAGCGACCCAAAAAACTTAAAGTAAACCTTAAAGAGAAAGTTCGGAGGGAAGATGGGAGGGCTAATGTAAACACGTGAGTGGTTAAAGGGAATTGCGCAACTTAGTCCACGCAGCACTGCGGCGCATGTTCCGAGACAGATCACCCCTTCCCCTTCATCCCAAGTCATAATGCCATATATCTAATTTGTTGCAAATTTTGTCTACTTTCTTAATTTTTTGCTACTTTTCCCCTAAAATAATAAAAAATGGAACTTTTTAATAAAAACCTTTTTGGGGGGGCTTTTTACCAAAATTTGTGGGGTTGCCGGGGGAAATTTTGGTGGGAAGTTACAAATTCGGATTCAGCGACCCAAAAAACATCTAGAAAGCCGTTTTCCCGTACTACCATTAATTTTGCTAGGTAGAGTCCCTATACGGTCTCTATTGCCTGGACTATTAAGCATGAAGGAAGATACTCAATTTCCAGATTTTTCTAAAAAACAATAGAGCAATGAAAGAAACCGTGAAAAAAAAATGTATTCTTGATGAGCCTGACAGTATATATTTCAAATATGATCGTAAAATCCATTGTGTCTGATAAATATGGATTTTTTTTTTTTTTTTTTTTTTTTTTTTTTTTTTTATCAAAACAGTCCGGAAAATTCTGGTAGATAATTCCTAGTAGGGACACATTTATAAGGGCCTGGTTTGCTATTATTTCTGTCATCACTGCATTCATTTTTAACCTCACTTGTATTGACTCTATTTCATCTTCGAAAAATTACTCTTGTTGTTATCACTGTCTAAAACATTTTCTGCAACACTTTATGCACATTCACTGCAACACTTCAGAATAGATACAAATGATGCTGGTGAAGACACAGATCTACATGCGATACATTTAAAAGCGTTGCAAAATGCATTCGTCATATAATAATTCCTCTATATAACACTTACAATCTTTAGTCACAAAATGATGGGAATGAGTCAAAAATGTATTAAAGGTAAAGCACACTTGTCAGTTATTCTAAAATTTCCACCCTGTGTTTCACGTACTCTTTAAAAGTCAAGCTTGTTCCACCTTGTCTTTGAAAACATATTATGTTCTTGTGATTCTCAGTAGATGCCGCTTAATGTGATCACCGTTATCGCTATCAATTACTCAATATTATCGAAATCAACTGGTATTGACCACCTATAATCAATTCTATACTAAAATTAATCGAGTTGTATGATCAGTTCTTCGTTTAGTGTTATCGCTTTTTCAGACGCCGATGCTATAACGATAGAAGATTATGAGACCCAGCTGTAGGACTCGCATGGTTCCTAATTTTTGTACCGCTATTTCTGAATAATAATCTTTGCCTTTTGTAATCGTACAATTCCTGTCATAAAATATAAGGTAAAGAATACATGTAAGCCCTGTCTGCGATCGACAGTGACATTCTTGTAAATGCGAAGCTTGCGGAAGCTGAAATTCACCAAAAAGTTTCTGAAGAAGTAAGATAAAGAGGATAATTATGAACACAGAGAGAGTAAATTTAGTGATGAAACTACCCACTTACATATGTGGAAATGAACGCGTTGGAAATTTTGCATTGAGATTTACAAAATTACCAAAACAATATCAAAAATATAAGTATAAACAATTCATTAATGATCGTTTTAATAATAATTGTAAAATATATATACAGGGTGTCCTAAAAAGGACTGACTGATTTTAAAATTCAATAACTTGCAAACGGTGACAGATATTAAAAAAATTCTTGCAGGAGGGTTATGCATAAGGTCAAAAGTTTTATTACAGTGATTTTCGATTTTAGTTCGAATTACACACAATAGATGGCGCTGTAAGCAATAGACGCTAAATACAGGCTGGATTTTTGGTCCTTTCTCTTGTTCCATGCGGAAAAAGGAGATGGAAATGTATTGAGCGGGCCACGAAGTACCAAAAATCGAGCCTGAATTTAGCGTCTATTGATCGCAGCGCCATCTATTGTTTGTAATTCGAACTAAAATCGAAAATCACTCTAAAAAAACTTTTGACCTTATGCATAACCCTCCTGCAAGAATTTTTTAAATATCTGTCACCGCTTACAAGTTATTGAATTTTAAAATCAGTCAGTCTTTTTTAGGACACCCGGTATATATATGTATATATATATATATATATACACACATACAGAATTATTTCAATGAATGTTTTCTAACTTTTTTTTAAATTCATCATTTCATAAGAGGTAAGTTATCAATTTTCTTATTAATACTATATGTTATCATCAAGAATTTTTCTAAATCGCTTTTTCTTATTAATCGGATATTATTATTAAAACTTTGTGGTTCCGAGGAGATCACATTAAGCGTTATTTGCGGTATTCTTTATTAGTTATTAGAAAATATAAATTTATGAGAGAAAATTTTTAACCTAATTATTCTTTATGATTATTTGAGATATATATATGTATAACAATGTTTTATTTACATAATTATTTTCAGTTAAATATAACATACAAATTGCGTTATAAAGTCTGCAATGAGACTCAGCTGTATCCAAGTAACTTTTTAACTCCTACATTACTTTTGAATTTCCTCTGGATTTTTACATTTCCTCGTGTGTCTTTTTCTGTAATGAATATTTAAATAGCAGGAAATAAATCAAAAAGTATCCTGACCTGATTAAGATTGTTTTGTCAATTTACTCCTTCTTTCCGCATTTCAGCTAACTTCAGCAGATACAGATTGAGAAACAGCTTTATGTTAAGAGTAGTACACTTTAAACACATAAAATAATGAAACTTAGTTCTGAATTCTAGTGCTGAACGTTTTGATACTAAATTTACGTTTCGGTGCTTTTTTTTATTTCAAAAATATCACACAAAGATAAAAACACATTTTTATGCATTTCATTTTATTTCAAAAGTGTTAAACGATTTATACGGTACTGTACGCAGGATAGCTCCACTGAATGAACGGATAAAAAATTTCAAGATACTTTATAAAGTGATTGTAAAGAAATCCTGTGCACAAATCAAAATTTCAAGGCATTTCATAAAGTGGCCGAAAAGAAATCCTGTGCATGATATCAAAATTTCGGGACATTTCATAAAGTGGTTGTGAAGAAATCATGTGCACAGTATCAAAATTTCTATTCTGAGATAAAAGTATTCAAAGCTTTTTTAATAAAAGAAAAATATCTATAGAAAAATGTCCATTCTTTGTGTGATATTTTTAAGTCAAAACAAATAAATAGTCAAACTAAATCATAAATTATGTATCAAAATCTTCCGAGTTGAGTCCTGAATCGTGTCATGTAATCCGATTTTGCCCGAACCCAGTCCGATCCGACTCGCGGTTAGGGTTGAGTCAGGTCGGGTCGGGTTCTACTGGAGCTTATTTCTTTCATTGCGGTTCGAGTTCAGGTTTTTTTTTTATGTAATTGTTTCGGATTGAGTTTTGACTCTTGCAGATCGGGTTCAGGTTATCCGATTTTTTAACAGAAAGTCCAAAATATTATTCCACATGAAAAACTATATATTTGATTATGAATGAGATTTCGGGTTCGGTTCGCGTTTCGGTTTGTGACGAAAAACATTTTGCCGCCTTCGGTCGGGTTTTTGGGCAAAATTTAAGTATAATTTTTGTTACGCATGTAAGGTCTATTATCTTTCTAATGGAAGCAATAAACTACAAATGTTTAGAGTGTCATGCTTAATCATTTCTTTCAGAAGATTTTCAAAGTATTTCTCGTTGAATTTCTGAGGCGAAAGTTTTTACAAGAATGTGTCTTTAGACTTTCATTCCGGATACAGTAATTTTTGACGATGTATTAAAATGTGTCCCATTCCTTTTCTATTGCAGATGAGGATCCCGAGGAACCGAGACTCGCTGTTTTGACAAAGCAACATAAGAATGCCATTCGTGCTTTGAGAAAAGTAAGTTTCTCTGCCCTATTTTCTTTTCCTTTCTCCAATATAACTCACACGGAAGGTCTACATGCGTGCATACTCCTAAAAATCTGAAAAAGAATTGCAGAATGTGCTTATCATGTAAGTATATGGGGCATTCTCACAATCTTTTGACTTTCATGTCCCTGAATAATAATTTTTATTTTAATACACTTTTTGTGTTTTTTTTTACTTCATATACTGGGAAACATCCCATTGCATGATTGCATAACAATATTAACGAGATAAATAAGTTTTGGGCGATGTTGGGGGTCTAAATACCAGGAAAACTCCTCTACCGTCTCGTGTCCCTGATGCTGATTTTTAAGTTTGGTCTGTATAAAATTGTTTCAATAAAAGTAATTCGATGTCATTTTTTTTCCGAAACTGGGACAATTGTTTTATATAAATATGTAGCAAGAAATTAACCTGCACGCATTTTTATGGTTGATATTATTTTTTTAACTCTGTCCCTGGGTTTTTCGTCCTTACCGTCCCTCTTGCTAAACTTATACAGAAAATCACTTCAGATGCAGCCACAAAAAAAAATTCAAGCTTTTTTCTCATGCAGAAGTACGCTACAGAAAGAATGCCTAAAATTCTTTGACAGGAAATTTACTGCAGAATTTAAATCAGCATTTAAATATCAATTTCAAGATCGTGGCTTTATTGATAGTCTTACCGTCCCCAATGTTTATTCCTGCACTTTTTGAGGTAAATTTAAAAAAAATTAATTCAATCCAACGTTAACAACTGTTTCTAAAAATCAATGAACATTGTGGCTATCACTTAGTCTTAACATGATTTGCCTAAAAATAGGTGGTAATTTTCCGTACCGTTCCATCCTTACCGTCCTTTTTTGTCCCATTTTGTCTCTTTTTTCCTATACCGTACCCTTTTTTTACTTAGCCGTCCCTTCTTTAACACCCTTTTAAGACAATGTTATACAAAAATTCTGTATTAAAAGTACTATATTTTTATTATTTAATATTTTAATGTCCTGTGGGTACTATGCAAATTCATTATAAGTAAAAATTCAGAAGAAAATGAAAATTTATAGTGGTAAAATGGTAAGAAAAATTAAACTCGTAAATTTAACTTAAACTTCAGTTAAATAAAGCATTTTTCGCTGCTGACCATTTTTTCTTTATTTTGAATCATTAAGGCATCCGTCTATCGGATTAAAATGTTATTTTAGCAAGTTTAATTTCGCCAGATTTTTTCCCCCAAAAGTCAAAAGATTGTGAGAATGCCTCATATATGTTTATAAAAAAATGTCCCGTGGAACCTCGGTAGAGCGTTTGCAAAAAAAAAAAAAAAAAAAAAATCGTTTATTTGAAGATATATTATCGGTTGTCGACAGAACAAAATTTTAAAAAATACGCTTTTACGTCAAATTCTCTTTTGAGAAACGTTTTCATTCTAAACTTGTTTAAGTAAATTTAACTTAAATAAATACACTTTTATAACCAAGGATTTGTTTTATATATTTTTATGTATCTATAAGGGAATTTAATGATCGTTTTATACGGTTTAGAACAAAATTTAAAGGAATAAAATTAATTCAAGTTCCAATTCTGAGCATTGTCCATTTGACTTCGATATTGTTCGTGTCGGAGACAACAAGAGAATAGTATTGTTGCCATCGAAACAACACTTATTTAATATCGAAATGCATATGGAAACTTTTCTTAATTGGACAGTCACTTTTAAAATATACTTAAAATTCATCCAGCCAGTAAAACCGTGTAAAATTAAATAATTTCAGCAACACGCAACTAGTATACATTATATAAACTTACAGAAAAAATAATAAACTGTTTCATTGTTTAAGTTTAAATTCATTAAGTATTGCGCATTTAAACACTCATTTAAGTAGCAATTTCAAAATGCATTAAAATCGCATGCACTTGTCGAGAGGAAACGTTGCTCGCCAACTAGCTTGACGCATTCGTCTTCTCGCGCCAAATATTCGAAAGTACGAGGGGCAGTCGGAAAATAAGTTTCCCCTGGCGACTGTGGACAGAGGTGTGTATGAAAGACAAAAAATGTAATGAGACATTAAAAATAAAACATAACTTTATTTTTCCATATTAGTACCAAATACATTGAGAGATTTGTCATACCGCTTTATAAGCTTCAAAAAGCCCTCCAGGGAAAAATCATCAGGGCTTTGCATACGGACGAAGCGTTGAACGGCTATGGGCGAAAGACGACACAGTAGGTGAACGCGAACGTGCAAGACACCGATACACCACTGGGTAGAGGTCGACTGGATTGTGACGGGGGATGAAACGTGTATCCACCATTTTACGCCGGAATCGAAGGCCGCATCCATGGACTGGAAACATCCGTCATCACCTGTTCAAAAGAACACCGTCTGCAGGTAAAGTGCTCCTCGCCGTTTTCTGGGACGCCCAAGGAGTTTTGTTGCTGGACTTTTTGGAGGATGGAACCATCAATACTGGGCGGTACTGTGACACTCTGTCGAAATTGAAAGAGGTGATTCGGAAAAAGCAGCCAGGCCTTCTCAGATCTGGCGTTCTGCTGTTGGATGACAATACGAGACCACACTCGGCGACGGCAACGCAAAAACATATTGCAACTCTTGGTTGGGAGCGCCTACACCATCCACCATACAGTCCTGATCTCGCCCCAAGTGACTTCCATCTGTTTCCAGCTTTGAAGAAGAATTTCAGCGGAAGGTGCTTTGGAAGCAATGCTGAAGTCAAACAAGCCGTTCAACGCTTCTTCCGTATGCAAAGCCCCGAGTTTTCCTGGAGGGCTTTTTGAAGCTTATCAAGCGGTATGGCAAATGTCTCAACGTACTTGGGAATAATATAGAAAAATAAAGATATGTCTTATCTTTAATGTCTCATTCTATTTGTTGACTTTTATACACAACTCTGACAACAGTCGACAGGAGAAACTTATTTTCCGACTCCCCCTCGTACTTTACTTTTTTACAGACTTTCTACAGGAATTCCGCCGCTAAATTTTTCTGATCCTTTATTACATACATAAGTAGTCATTACATACATCATTAGCATTTTTTTCTCTTCGAAATATTCTGAATATGCGAATTAAGGAGACCTTCCTTGTCATTAGTAATTCATTGTGTATTGTTTTAAAAACACTATAAAAAAGCACTGGGAGAAGTGAAAAAAAAAACAGATAATTAAAGCTAACTTTTACAAAATGTTTTTGCGTTTATCTATCAAGATGTTTAAGTCAAAAATCTCTTAAAATTTCTCTTAACGACTTTTGCACTTTTAACCCTTTATCTACTGAGGGTACTTATAAGTACATTAAAATAATTTGTTATAGAATTCATTTAATACATCGATTAGTTGTAATACAGTTTAGAATGAGTTATAGATACATTATATTACTTTATCTTGTTCCAAAAGCATTATTGGTTACACAAAACAAAAATATTTTTAAAAGGGTGATTTATTTTGCCTTTGCATCTTTTCAGCTTTTTTGGCGTTGGAGGGGGAGGGGATTTTTCAAATCGGGAATATTTCTATTGTAAGAACATTATATTTGTACATTTCCTAATTCTGCAAAATACTAAGAAAAATATTTAAAATAAAAGATTTGAGTGGTGTTATAAATATTGCACAAAATCCCTATAAATTTAAATTTAATTAAGCCTTCTAAATCCTTCACTCCTTCTAAAATCTTTTTAAATTTATTAAATGATTATGAAAATCTTCTAATGTAGTTTAAACAATTCACGAAAAGTGCTTTAGACGATAAAATTTTCATGATTTCATAATTCAATATATAAAGGGTTAAATAACATGTTTGACACCAATTCTGTATAAAACTTACTTGGGATTTTTCAAGTACCTCTAAAGTTAACGAGTATGCATTACAGCAAATCTTCATATCAATTTTAATACCCTTGCACCTTTGGAACACTTTTTGTGTTTTAATGATTTTTTTCGTTCATCAAATAGAACTATAATAGGCTAGCAAAACCCGCGGCTTTGCTCGCTTAACCCCTTGAGGGGCAAGCAATTGCGTTTGTGTAATGCTGAATTGCCACTGGAAATTTAAAAAAATTCTATTTCAAAATAAGGAAAAGCAATTGTATGGCTTTTTTCCACCAAGTTAGAAAAGTAAAATTTCATAAAATTTTTATGGTTGCAAATCCTCATTAATCGTAGGTGGGATAAAATATATCCCACCGCCCCTCAAGGGATTAATAATTGAAATATGCCATGGGGTATATGTGTGCCTATTTTTATCAGAAGAATTATACTACTACCGACAGTTCAAAAATTACTAATTAAGCCACAGTTTGACTAAACTTCATTATTACGCTGCATTAGGCGAAAATGAGACTTAAATTAATGAGAAGAACTAAAACTAATTTTAACCCTTAACCGGAAACTTACATCTGTGAGATGTTTGCGTCTACTTATCTGCCCTTAATATTTTCTCTCTCCGACATCCCAAACTTATTTTTATGCTGTTATATTAACCCGGGAGAACTCGCTAGTGAGAATGCCCAATTGCTTTTCTTTTACTTTACATTCATATAATATCAACTTTTTTTTGGTTGGCTTAGTACTTTTATTCACAAAATAGGTAAAATAATTGAAAAACATTTTGAAATTTTAATTAAAATGAAAAATGATTTAAATAAGAGTCTTAAAAAAGTACGACTGTGAGAGAAAATCTCATGCAGCGTGTTCTCCCGGGTTAAAAAGTTGGTCCTGTTAATGCATTACTTTTAAAGATTAAATGTTTAAGTTCACTATTTGGTAAATTATTAAGTGTTCTGTTTGTGCACGAGATTTTCACATTTCCGATTAAGGGCATATGATAATTTAGAATGTATTTTGAAGCAATTGCGTTCATTTCAGTTTTCATTTGAAGTTTTTATTTTTAAGAACTTCCTAGCAAGCAATTACATCTTAAAAGTAACCATCATGCGATATTCGAAGCTCATAGTCTAATGATTTACCACCCTCCTGGTGGTAGTGGCACCAACATAAAATATAGCCTATGTTGGAGCAGGTATTGTCACCATCAATTTTCCAAACTTAGTTTTGAAATCGATTTGGTATTTCCTGCTTTCCACAGAAATCGTAATTTAGAATGTTTTTAGAATGCTTCTCGCATATTTTACCCTTTTAAATTTCGAATCTTTCAGAAAATGTTTTGTAGAGCATTTACATTTTTTAAGTATCTACCGTGCTAAATTTTAAATCTATACGGTGACATACTAAGTTTAACCGCAAATCCACTGACACCCATACGGTAAACAACAATTGAACATACAACAAATAAACATACTTTTAGGGGGTTCCCACATATTATTTCAAATATGTAAGAATGGCGTGGAGTTGCTGGTAGTTGTTTGAAATTTTGGTGTGGAGTGCAAAAGGTCAAAACATTTTTAGAACGTTTTTCGCACATTTCTCCCTTTTTAAATTACGAATTTTTTTGTACTATTCTTAGAGAGCATTTACATTACATTTTATAAGTAATTACCATGCCAGATTTCATGTTTTTGTCTTTAGCAGTTTCATAGAAATCAAAATTCAGAAAATGTTTAGAACGCTTTTCGATTATTTCACTCTTTTAAATTTCGATTTTTTTGGAAATTGTTCTTAGAGAGCCTTTACATCTTATAAGTAGCTACCATGCCAAATTTCAAGTTTCTAGCCCCTTCAATATCACAAAAATCGAAGTTTTAGAATATTTTTCACTACTGCCTCCTCCCCCACCCACCCCCAATTTTAATGGTGGAACCGGTATAAAATATAGCCTTGTTGGATCAGGGACTGTCACCATCATTTTGACACGACTATTACTTTTAAAATTGCTTTGATATTTCCTTAGATTCCATGGAAATCGTAATTTAGAAAGCTTTTAGAAAGCTTTTCGCTCATTTCACCCTTTTAAATTTCGACAATTTTTGTAACTGTTCTTAGAGATCATTTACATCTTATAAGTATCTACCATGCAAAATTTCAAGTTTCTATCTTTTACAATACCATTGCAAATTTAATGTTTCTAGACCCTTCAATATCACAAAAATCGCAATTTTAGAACCTTTTTTGCTCCAGGAGTACGATTGGTCCAGGTGGCAAATTGACCCAACGGTCCAGGAGTAGTGGCACCGATATAAAATATAGTCTATATTGGAGCAATGACTGTCAACATCATTTTGCAATCATTACTTTTGAAATCGGTTTGGTATTTCCTGAGATTCCATAGAAATCGTAATTTAGAAAATATTTAAAACGCTTTTCGCTCAGCTCATCCTTTTAAATTTGGAATTTTTTAAAAACTGTTCTTATAGAGTATTTATATTTTATAATTACCTTGCCAAATTTCAAGTTTCTATTTTTAAGAATTCCATAAAAATCGTAATTTCGAACGCATTTTGTACTCTTTTCGCGCATTTTTACCCCTTTTAAATTTCGAATTTTTCATAAACTATTCTTAGAAATCATTTACATCTTATGAGTAACTACCATGCCAAATTTTAAGTTGCTAACTCCTTCAGGATCACAAAAATCGCATTTTTAGAACCTTTTTTGCTCCTGCATCCCTCTGTGGATAGTGACACCAATATAAAATATATACCTTTTGTTAGAACAGAGGACTGTCACTATCAATTTGCCACCATTAGTTTTGAAATCGGCTGGATAGTTCAAGAGATTACCCCTACAAACAAACAAACGTTACTTCTTTATAATATTAGTATAGATAAATGCTATGAGGTACACCACACTGAGGCAAGTGTAATACGCGAAAAAAAACTTAGTGCAGCATTTATGTTGTGGAGAAAACGCATTTTTATTCCACAGCGTATGTGAATGTATGTAAATTTTCTTCAAACAGTTTTTAACAAGGTTGCTTTACGTGAATAAACTTAATTTTTTTTAAACAGCCATATTAAAGAAACTTCAGTTCGAAATCGCAAGTGTACGCTTATCCCATGATTTTTAAATTCACTAGCCAATTGTTCCCACGCAGTTTCTATGTAATTTCCTCAGTACTTTTTTTTAATTTAAAAGTAAAATGATAATAATTATTTTAGTTTAACAATATTGTAGTTTCAAAGAAAAAGAATTTTTAAGAGAATACACACTTTTTATAGCATTAAACTCCTCAAAAATCGAGAAATACCCTCAATCCTAGCAAAACAGAAATCAGTCAGCAGTAAGATTCCGCAACTCATTGGCGCACCATTGGACTAAATTTATAACAATCATGCAATAGAGGTTTTTCGACTAAACACATTTCGAACTGTTCGCCGCCTAATATACAAATATTTTAAAAAAATGAACGCTGTTTTGTGCTGTAAATTAAATCATTTTTAAAGCGCATAAACTTAAACTGGTAAAATAATTTGCAAACAAATTGAATCTTAGTTTTTTTTCTTTCCTTCTGGGTAATTTAAATTTTATTTCTTTACTCTGAGCCTTTCCTATCTTTTTTCTCTTTGCTTAGGTTTCTTCTTGGGTTTTTCTAAATTTTGCTTTTTACACAAAGTTTTGACTATTTGAGGCGACACGTGTCGGCTCCAGTAACCAGACGAAATATGACTTTACCGTCCGAACAAACTCTCTAGAGCTCTTTGTAGATTGAGGCACAATTTAATTACATCAAACTTACTTACATTTTAACTTATATAAACAAAACCTTATCAATTGTCAGTAACGCATTTTTTTCTTTTTTTTATACATTTTGCGGTAATACGAAATTTTATTTTCTAAACCCCTTTGCACCGGCATACCTCTACTGGGAAGGGAACCACTTTTGGTGCTGCTCGCACCTAGCATCGAGACCTGGTGCATTTTGTAACCCTATACATAAAAGTTAGAGAACCGATAAAATTTCTCTGTTAAAATCATATTTTATATACTTTTTTATAATTTTAATTTTTTATTATTACATTTTTATTTGTTTATTTCACGCCAAAAGTGAGTTAAGTCGCCAAATATGGCGCTACAATTTTTCCGCCCGCTTTATCCGGGGAGTAAATGTATGTACAGTACATATTAGATTGTATCAGATTGCGATTTATTTGATAATTGATAGCATAAAAAGCAAGAATTAGGTTTTTTCCTTTTTTTTATGCAGACGATAAATATATAAATATGTAGTAAATATATTTCTATAAAAGTTTTCAAGTTATTTGAAAACTATTTTTTAGTGAAATACAAAATAAGCAAACTATTTTCTTTTGAAATCAAATGGAATACAGTTTCGAATGTTTAAAATGAAATGTTGCTGTATTAAATGGTCCTTTGGTAAAAGTAATCATAAAGTAAATTAATATTTTTACACAACTTAGAAAAATTACTGTGGCTAATTAGGTCGGAAATTACAATTTCTACTGAAGCCCAAACCACTCCTCGCACAAGACAAACAGCTATGACATTTGGCTAGGGTTCCCGAAAAGCTCTACTTTATAAAAAAAAACCGCCAACTTTTCCCCCGCCAAAAATGTTAATATAATGTTGCAATTTTTCAAAATCTTTTTCAATATTTTATACTCATTACAATAGTCAACAAATTTCAACTTTTGCTTTGTCCTAAAACAGAAATCAGTTGTTTTTTATGCTGTTTTTTGTGCTGATTCCGAATCTAGTTTTAGATTTACTCCAGCACGTCAAGTTGGAGAGACATTTGCATATTTCAATTTATGCAAATTTAGTAAATTTTATACAATTGTTTGCAAATTTAAGGTATAAAGCAATATCAGAGTTTTTTGTTTTATGTTATGATTACTACCTAATTTACTTCACAACGTTGTTTCTGAGATTATACTGACATGTGACTGTGAAATATTGTACCTAATTTGCATATTTTTCATGTTTTTCTAATAATGTTTCTTGACGTTCAAATATTTCTGCCGCACAAGTACGCTAATATGTTTCTAAACCAGTTTTTTGAGCTGATTTCAAATCTTGTATCTGTTTTCTTCTATCACGTCTAGTTTTTGAAAAAAGTGAAATTTTAGTTTTTGGTCAAAAAAGCCAGAAATAGCTTTTTATGATACTTTGTGTGAAAAACTTCAACTAGTTAGGATAGATTCCTCTACTTATTTTTTTTCGGTATTTTTAAATTTTTGTTTATATCTCTGATATGGATCTGACTCTGTTCCCCTTCTTGTCAATGAATTAGATAGCCCTAAAAAGCATGTTATATCAAACCTGTGTTAATGCCGTGCAAAAGTAGAAATTCATCTTACTCAAAAACTAGACATGAGATAAGAAAACAGACTGCAGATTTGAAATCAGCATAAAAATCTAGTTTAGAAAAACATTACGTCAATTCTGTGGCAACTATTTTAAAGTTGATAGTGATGTAAACATTACACCACTGAAAAATATGCAAATTAGGCTTAATAACTCATAAATAAATGTTAAGAATATGCAAATCGTGACATTTATCTGAAGCAAATAGTCAAGTAGTCATTATCTAGAAAACGTAATTAAATGTGACATATATTGTATCTAAAATTTGCATAAAATAGCACAAAAAAAGAGCTTAAATTTGCATAAATTTAAATATGCAAATTTATCAAAAGCTAAACCATCTAGAGATAAACGGAAAGCATATTCAGAATCAGCGCCAAAAACTGATCTAGAATCAACTAATTTTAGTTCTAGGACAAAATCACTGTTGTCTACTGTTATTAACTAATTTTTACTTTTAAATGCTTTTCTTTAAAAAATTTCAATGTTAATAGTCCGATACGAGGTCTCGAAAATTGCATTTTCAAAAAGTTATGCTGCTGCAAAATCAAGAAATATTATTTTAACAGAAAAATTTTATCGATTCTGAAACTTCGTAATATAGGGCTTTAAAATGCTCCATGTCTCAATGCTAGGTGCGAGCAGCATCAAAAGTGACTCCCTTGTAGTCTTAAAAGCTTTTAATTCTTTTCCTTCCTGGGAAATTAGCATTTTAGTTCCTTACTCGGAACCTTTGCTGTCTTTTCTCTGCGTGTTTAGGTTTCTTCTTGCCTTTATTTTAATAAATGTTGACATTTTTCCTAAAACAATTTTCCTTACTTTTGATAGGATTGAGAATATTTCTTGATTTTTGAAGAGTTTAACACTATAAAAAATGTGTATTCTCTTAAAAATCCTTTTTCTTTCAAGCTACAATTATTTATTATCATTTGACTTTTTAATTAAAAAAATACTGATGAAATCTCACAGAAATCCTCTTAATCTTGACTTGAAGATCTTGGTTTTATCGTTATTTTATTTTCAGTATTATCCACTATTTCCGTTTTCAAAGATTCGACACCATCGTTTGATTGGCAAAAAATAGTCACCCATTTCGTGCTTTGCGCACTAATTGAAATATTCCTGCACTAACTCAAGAACTATCTGAAAAAAATTACGGCACTAACTGAAAATCACATTAGCTGAAAACGCATAAAGAGAAGAAAACCTGTATCAACCATAACCCATTTTCGGCCAAAGGTGCGTAAACGCACCATTTTAATAAGTATTTTTTTTTTTTTTATTAATACTGTGACGTATATTCTTCACGAATTTTTATTTTCTGCTATTTTTGAAGGTTCTGAAGACATTATAAAATATTAGTAATTCAATTGGAGTAACCCTTTCTGATGAGAAATTTTTAAAATACGCTACTTTTTCAACTTGAAACGGTTATTGACAAAATCGACTTTTTGTAAATGTATAATTATTCCACTTGAGATTAATCATATCTTTTTTTAATGAATTAAAGTTACAAGTTCTATAAATAAAATAAAAATAAAACAAATGTCATAAAAAACGGAATTTTTTTATTTGAATTTAATGGTGCGTTAATTCACCATTGGCCGAAAGCATGAAAAGTAGGCAAAAATCGAAAACCTACTTAGTGTGATTTATTTGTGCCTCAAATGCCAAGTCCATTTGCATCCAAAATGTTTCGAAAATTTCCATAAAAAAATATAAAAATTCGACTATAATACAATTGTTCAACTGAATGATTTGTTCATTGATTCGGCCAATGGTGTTTGGCCAACACCATTTATTTCTTAAAGGGACCTTCTACATTAGGAGACCAAAAAAAAAAGCCCTTTTTTATGATTTTTTTGTAAGCATGTTGGATCTTTTTGAAATTTTAACAGTTTATTGTACACATTTTAAGGTATACACAAGAATTTTTTTTATTAGATTTTGTTGCTTCTACTCTAAGTTATAAACAAATATGTTCAACTGCTTTGGAAAATTCCGTCTGGATGGTGGGCATGATAGCACCTTGTAGAATTATTTGAAACACAAAAATAAATTTTTTTCGTAAACTTTGTGAATATAGCTTCTAGTTAAATTAAAGGAACCCATAAATTTATTTTTAAAAAAAGTTATGTAATGGCTGATTAAAAAAAACAAAAAAAAAAAAAAAAAAAAAAAAAGTTAAAAAAATGTGTTTTTATTTGTTAATAACTTTTTTTTAATAATTTTAGTAAAAGCTTTAATTCATATCGAAGGCAATTAAACAAGCTTTAATTAAAAAAAAAAATCAAGAAGATCCATTGAGTAGTTTTTTTTTAATCTTGCCCACCATGTCAAAAAATGTGGTTGAACATATTTGTTTATAACTTAGAGTAGAAGCAACAAAATCTAATTAAAAAAAATTCTTGTGTATACCTTAAGATATGTACAATAAATTGCTAAAATTTCAAAAAGATCCATCATGCAGTTTTCTTACAAAAAAAATAATAAAAAGTGCTTTTTTTTTCTCCTAATGTAGAAGGTCCCCTTAAATAAAATATTATTTTTCATGCACGAAACTTTTTTTGGTTCTTAATGAATGTAATTTAAGCATATTTCAATGAAAATAATACCACATTTTATAAAATTTCTATGCTTGGTCTAAAATGGGTTAATGAGTCAAAAAATGTTCTTAGGAACAAAAATAAAAACTGCGCTACTAGTTGATTTATTAATTTATTAAACATGCTAAATAAATATTTCAATTCAGTATTTAAGTATTTTCAAAAAACAGAAAAGTATCCAAGTCACCTTTAGTGGAATGAATAGTTAGCCCATATTTGTTCATCCAGAATCACAAAATCAATCGCATTATTATTTTTTTTTATATATAAAAGGAATTCTATTCAACACAAATTTGAAAAGTTTTTTATGTTTATTATAAAATTTAAAAAAAAGTTATTTTAAAAATAATTATTGAAATAATGTAGGACTTATTAACTTTATTAATAAAAAAAATCACTTTGCTTAGATGCAAGTTAAACAATTAATTAAAATAACAGACACTGACAATTTTTATGTTGGATACTTGGAAACACATTCAGATTCCATAATCTTTTTTTTAGCACTTTGAAAAACAAGATGATGAAACATGTTTCTGACTTAATATTTTTATGAGCTCAATGCTTCGAGATTGGAAACCTATTCGGATTTCGACGAAATTAATTTTTTTTAGATGAATGGGCTTTGAAGTGTTCCTTTATAAGGCCAGAGATATTTTTGTTTCAATAACAGCAATATTTTGTTTGTTCTTTTTAAATAAAGAGCTCATTTAAAATTACTCGCAAAACTTCTATTGAAAGACGTAGTTGTATAGTTTCACAAGGGTGCGAAATAATATCATTTTCTGCACTTATATATGTGTTTGTCATATTTCCTATACTCTTGAGTTGAAATGTGCAGAAGTTCCTTCAGCAGTTAAGCAACCATGAAAATCACACTTTGTTACTCTTTCGCACTCCTAATGAACAACTGCCTTTGCAGCAACCACCAGCAGTTTGCCAGAGGCGTCGCGATGGGGGGTTGTTGGGGGGGGAGGGGGGGGGGTCTCCCCTTCCGATATATGTGACCTTGGGAAATTTCAGCTTAGAGTCGAGAAATTATTGATTTTTGAAAGACTTTTTCTTTCTTAAAAAAATACATGATAGTAAAAAGATATGAAATTTTTATTGTTTTCCTAACTGCCTTTCTGAGTTCTGTAATAGTAACCAAGTTAAATTATCAAAAGAAGTACAAAAGGCAGGTGGTTTGTATTTTTGTTTTTCTGTGCTACGAAAATATCAATATCATCAGATCCAAACCTGAATTTCCCTACTGTTGTCCATCAACAGTGTCTCTAATCTGTTCCTTTTATTTCTACCAAATATTTGTTCCTTTTTCAAAATAACATGACGGTAAAAATAGCAAATAAAGCCTTTGTGCAACAACATTAAAAAGCAGAAAAATCAACATTTAAAAATGCACAAATAATACATGAAAAGAAGCAAACAGCTGTTTCGAATCTACTAGCGAGATTCTTCTTCAGTGCAAGATAGGGAAAAAGCAAGGCCGAGCTCAGCCTTGCTCAGCCTTATGTGTCCCTGTAAATGAACGACAAATGCTATGAATACCCTATTCTGTCGTAATTATCTTGTACTTAAATTCAGTGATTTACGTCAGTTTAAATACATTTGAAACAGCGTAATGTCATTAAAGTACTCTGCAAACGTTTTTTACCCATCATAATGTAATGGATTTCTTTTGGGTAGCCCTGTAAATGAAATATTAATCCCATATACTTCATATGACCAAACATGGTTAGGTTGCCCTAAATATGGATTATCAATTGCATGAAAATCTGAGTATATTTATGGGAGTTAGAGCGAGGACAGACGGACAGACAAACCGAATGCATAAACACTTTTCAACTTTGTTGGAAAGTGTAAAAAAAACATGAAGTAACATTTCGGCAGTCAGTGTTGTAGGATTATTTGAACAAATCGTTAATATTTCATAAAAATAATATCAGATATATTAAATATATCAAGTTTTAATATTTTGTAGAAATGTAAGAAAGAAATTTACTGTTAGATTTTTAAGACTATTAACGCTCAGCGACTACAAATGTGGACGTTATTTATTTATTTATTTTTTTGTGAATTTTTGTTGATTTTCCATTTTTTAAAGTTTGAATTACTATTAATATAAAATGAATAAATCGTAAAAAAATAAATAAATAAATAAAATAAGTTATTTTTTCTCACCATAAAAAAATTGTCCCTGTAGAGGTTAAAAATGAATAAAAAGTCTAATTTAAATTTTAGAAGAAACTAAAAAAAAAATTATTATTTGAACTGAATTAAATTCCTCCTATTAGTAAAACAACCAAAAGGATTGTTCTTATGATTGAGAACAAACGCATATGTACTTAAGAATACTTTCGTTATTTCAAAAAGAGAACTTATAAGTTCCAAGCAAAATGGATACTAGACAAAAGTCTTTCGTGTCTGGTGACAGAATCACGTGATCTAAGTTATAAAGAGAGATCTTGTTGTCGGAAAGAATATGAATGGCAGATAAAATAAATATCTACCATTCTAACATAAATATGGACAGATAATAAGAAAAGTACCAAAGTTCTTTCAATATATATGTGACCTCAAGTATGTAAGATAGAAACAGATTTAACGTTATTTTTCAATGCAACTCACGTAAACTGCTTGCACTAGAGAAAAAATAAACAATAACACCTGTGAATTTATTTTTCTTCAAAGTAAAAGGTTGTTCCAAAAGTATTTTTTGATGGGAATTAAGCGAAAAAAATATTTTTAAAAAATCTGTCATGCACAATTTTGACACAAATCGAGAGTTTCTGCCTAGTTAGTAAATTATAAATTGAAAGATATAGACGGATACTTGAATTTTTAGTTAGTAAATCATAAATTTAGTCATAAAGACATTAAAATTTTCTATTTTTAAATTACGAATTTTGTCATAAACACATTAGTCATTAAGATTTCCAACTAGTAAATTAGAAATTTAGTTGTTTAATGTATAGATATTAAAATTTTTAATTCGTAAATACAAATTTTTTTTTTTTGCACATATTAAAATTTTTCAATTCATAAAATGTATATCTAGTCATAAAAACATTAAAATTTCCAAGCGATAAATTACAGATCTAGTCATAAAGATACTAAAATTTCCAATTAGTAAATTATTTCTGATTGCCAAACTCAGGGGCGCAGCTACAAATATTTTTTCGGGGTGGAGAATTCAAAAATTTCCCACCTTTATAATTCAAAAATTTCGCAACTTGAAACAAATTGCTTTATTTTCCAACTGAAATGATATGGTCAATGTGTGTTAATGATAATGATACTTATCCGTAAAAAATCCTTTCCAAAGAAAAATACTGAAGCTAAAAACTTAAAAATTATAATTATTGGTTTGTTTAATAAAAGTTTAAGTACACCACTTTCATTTAAATAATTAAAATCAAAACTATATTAATTTCTATTTTCCTATCTTGGAATCATTGAGCATGAAAATAATAAGATACCCAATTGCTAAATGAATAGTTAAAGAAGCAATTTCAAACAATACAGTAAATGTAAGATTTAAACCTAGAAAAATTGCATATATTTAGAGAAAACCAGCATTAGTTTAAGGTTTGCGAATTTTTTGTCTTCTATTACGTAAGAGTCATAATTGCACTTCATGTGAAAATACCGATGAAAATACTAAAAGACAGTTTTGGCAGTTTTTGTTGGAAGGAAAAAAATTTAACGCTGAAACGTTTGGCACTTCCGGTTTCATCCACAGCTATCAAGTAGTTTTAAATTCTGATAGATATACTTTTCTATATATAGAGATTCTTTTAGATGTAAACTTCACAAAAAAAAAAAAAAAGACCTTGATCGATAAGTGCAGTAAATTTCCAATTCATATAACTGTCAAGTAAATGTTAAATAAAGTTTAAAACAGCTAAGTAAATGTTTCAGTTAAATAAATGTATTTTATGTAAATTACACTTTTCTGTGAAAATTCCATACGCAAAACGTAATTTCTCAAAAACCTATTGAAATATCCCTATAAAAATGAAATTTCAAGTTATTGACTCATAACTCATGAAAAGCCCCACCAGTGGCTGAGAGGCTCTGCTCTCGAATCTGGTAGACGGGAGGTGCTGAGTTCGATCCCAATCGCGCCTGTCGGCCTAATCGTTCGGAGTTTTCGTGGTTTTCTTCGAACCTTGGATTCCCAAGCGTTAATACGTGTTAGGTTCCCTTAGAAAGACCCCCACGAAGGGCACTCCCCCCTGGGCCTATGTCCCTCGTGCAGATAATTGGCCGTCATAAATACAACCAACCAACCAACCATAACTCATGAAAAATGTATAATATCTTAGACTTTAGTTTATTATCTTCACCATTGTCGTACAAATTACGTGTATACAGAAAACACATATGCGATAGGATTTACTGTAGAGTGTTTTGCGTATTGGGCTAAATTTCACAAAATTTTACCATAAACTCCTCAATTTACCTAAATGTAATCAGTATAGGGACTATATTTTCCTTTTCATCGTAGTTTAGAGTCAAAATTTTCCTAAACATAACCGTAAATAATAATTAAATAGCTTTTTCAAAAAACTTGCTCCGAACGCTGTCAGGTGACTTAAAAAAAACAATTTGTGAACAATCCCTTATCATTCTTCGAGTTTTAGTGAAAAATTAAAAAACACCTCACTCGAACGCCGATATCTCTCTGAATTTTTACGATATTTGACTGATTTTTTTAATAAGTTGCTTCATAGAGTTGACTATTAAATTATGTAAAAAGTTCCTTGTTATCGTTCGTGCATGCGCAGATAAAATTTATTTTATACAACTGCCCTTATTTCCTTAAATATTTAATATATTTATATTCCAATTGCACTATATTATTTCGACTACATTTTGTCAATTTTTCTGAAACTGGTGTTAAATTTGGTTAAAAACCCTATATGTTATAAGCAAAAAACATGCAAGAATTTTTTTATTTTTTTTTTAAATCGCTATATCTCTATTAATATACATGCTACTCTTACACAAATGAATACACATATTCTGCAATGTCTGCTTATGTATATTCAGTAGCGATAAATGATTTCGTGCATTTTATTTTACAGGGTGATCCCAAGTATTATTTTTTTCTTTAATTTTTTGTTGCCTCCCTAATTGTCCTCCTTATAAAATCGACGTTGATAAATATGAAGTCAAATTTGTTCTTTTTAATCCTAACATTCCAGAAGAATCTGAAAAGTATATTTCTAAATATTCGACAAAATGTCTAAAATTGAAAGTTGCCGGTTATTAATGGCCATATAGTGTACATCAATTTCATTATATTTTCAATACGCCGCAAACAGTTTAACACCGTAGACCATTATGCAATGGAATTCTTTTGTGTAGCCCTGTAAATGAATAATATATGCTTTGCACCTAATATTCCAAGGAATGTATGTGCATTTCTTAAATCCATATGAATTCCATTATGTTTGAAACGGTGCAACAGCATTACGATGCACTTGAAACGATTTTTCCCCATGGACTGTAATGCAATGGAATACTTTTGACTGTTCCTCTAAATGAACTATAAACGCTACAAGCTTCATTTTCAATAGGGATCATGCAATCGTAAATGTCAATAACATATTAAAATTACAGAGCAATCCGAGTATATTTATGGGAATTAGAGCTCGGACGGACAGACAGACAAACTGAAGTCATAAACACTTTTCAACTATGTTAGAAAGTGTTAAAAATGTTATCGTACCATTGTTGCATAGTAGAATAGATTCTATTAGAGATTTATTATTAATTCAATATTGTTTGGTTAATTTAAGGACATGCATGATTTTTATATGAACAATGATGCTATGACATATAAATCAGTTGTGTAAATTAGAAAAATTTATAAGGAAAAATTCAAGCTGCAACAAAAATTGTTTTCCACTTCTGTTATGGCAACAGTACCGTACTCCTCTGCAGACACGATCCCGAGTTTTTAACTTCAACCAAAAACGGTTTTCTTTTTCAAAGAATAGACATCTGAGGAAAATGAAAATCTGTTTCGAGCTTTCCATTGTCAGGAAGAAATCAGTGCTCATTCCGTTTATTCGACCTGTTCTCCATCCTTTTTTCATGAATGGAATATTTGAAGGAACCGATTCCAGGGGTCATCTCTCAAGAGAACGCCGACCCGTCGTTCTTTAGAATGCCAAATAGTTTCTTTGTATGTTTTGCTGCCTAATAATTCCACACCACTCTCTTTACCTGTATAATATTCCATCTGTGTAATTCTCTCCAAGAAATTTAACTTTCATGCCAGGAATTAAATAAAAAATTTGTCTCGTGAAAAAATCCAGTTATGTCACTGTTCATTCGGACCTACTAACTGCAAATAATAAAGACTGTAAATTTATTCAATGAAACGAATAACTATACCATCAAATCATTACTTTTATAATATATATATATATATATATATATATATATATATATATATATATATATAGCACATTATGTATTAAATGCATTTGTCAGATCGAGAATCCTGCACCATAAATAAACTAAGAATAACCATAAAACATCCAAGAAATTTAAACAGATATAACCTGAACAAGAAAAAACAACAAAAGGCTGTGACCTCTTCAGCGGTGGGCATTTTAAAAAGCACAGCAATGTTTCAGACTAATTACAATTTACAACAAACTATTATTCAGTAGTGGCGGTGGGTTTCGGCCAGAGTGCCACAAAGCATAAATCAAATGCATAAAAACAATTGAAAGCATATCGCGAACACTCCCCCACCGGACCCGACGCCACAATAAACAATACATCTCGAAGATACAACTGATTCAAAACGTATGTGTAATGTATACTGAAACAATAAAATTATTTTACCCAAATCCGAGCCACACAGCCACAAAAAAACAATAACCAATTTCCAGTGATCCATAATGTGATGTCCATGCACGTTCCATGTCTGTTGCCACACAATCGCAGACATCCTTGTAAAACCATCCAAAAAAGGCTTTAACTTACACAAATCATTAACTGCCAATCGCATAGCAACTCCTCAAAAATGAAGATTGTCTGTAAAACTAGTATATTTATTAATGAAATTCAAAGGTATATTATTTTTATAATACAAAATGCTGGTTAAATTAAAAAGTTCTTTAAAAAATAAATTTTTATTCGAACAAAGTTTATAGTAGCGAAAAATCTGACCTATTATGATATTGACGTAAACACGTTTATGAATATTTGAACTCCAATTAACTAATTGGTTAACTTCAAAATTAAAGTTATCCCGTTTATTGTAGATTGATATGTGTATACCGTTTGAAATGTTTATTTCCAAATCAAGATAATCAGCAGCACTATTATTTTTACGTCAATATCATAATAGGTCAGATTTTTCGCTACTATAAACTTTGTTCGAATTAACCTAAAACCTGATAAGTATCCGAACTTTATTTTTCCCTCGCGCAAATTGGAAGGAGACAGCTAAATGCACATGCTTGAATTTTTTCCACGAATTCCAGTGAGCTAGTGGTTGTCTGCTGGCCGCCGAGTGAGGTCCGTCGGATTTTGATTTCTCTCAAGATGACTGAACGGGTTGAGCAAAGGTACTGAATAAAAGGTTTTCAAAGCGTGGTGATTCTCAAAGCGAAACAGTTCGTAAGATTCATCAGGTCTCGTAAGATTAATTCATTCTCCATCTCATTCATCCCACCAGATTCAGACTTTCTTAGAAAAACATTGAATTCCAGTCGTTCGCCAAATTCCCTACTCTTCAGATATGGCTCCTTGCGACTTCTGGTTGTTCCCGGAATTGAAGGCACCATGGAAAGGAACACGTTTTAAGAGTATAGATGAGATATGCAGAATACGACGGTGGAGTTGAACACCATTCCAAAAAAGCCTTGCAGAATTGTTTTCGGCATTGGAAGGAACGGTGGCCTAAGTGTGTGGAGGCGCATGGGGCCTACTTCGAAGGGAATTAGGGTACTAATCCCGTCAGGTAACTTGTATATTTTTTCGGACAAAGGTCGGATACTTTTTAGACAGGCCACGTATTTGTGTGTGTGTCTATTAATATATATATATATATAACCATTATAAACATATATACACTTTGTATCATCTCCTGCTACTCGATTTCTATATTATATTTGAAATAGATGATGATTTGTAATATTTTATAATGGTTATATATATATAGGTTACTATATATATTACTATACTCATACTATAGAAAATAACTGGACACTTTCTAATTTATTGGAAAATTTTACTAAATATATGCAATATTGCCATTAAAAAAGGGGGAAAGAATTATAATATTGCTCTCTGCGGATTTTATTAAAATAGTTAAAGGGACAACGTCCCAATCATAGAAATAAAATCAACGGTCCATAGAGGCGTTCTCTTTGTGGCCAGTGCTCAAAGTAGAGGTCTGCACGGGCCGAAATTTCCGGCCCGGTGTAAAAATTGGAAGTTCGGCCCGAGCCCGGCTCGGCCCGACACAATTTCTACAAAAAAAAAAAAAAAAAAAAATCCGTTTTTTCTCGACATACAATTAAGATTCTTTTAATGAGTACTACATACATATTTATGGGAACATTTTACAGTATAATTTAGATTAATATGATGTTCGCAAAACAGAAAACACACAATAGTAAACGTTAACGATTACTTACAGTGTTTTAGTCATCGTCTCTACAGACATTTCAAAATTCAAATAAGAATTCATTAAAAGATTAATGTAGTTCAGAATAAAGGATTAAAAACATGATAATTTTTGAAGCTGTATAATAAAAAGTAGATTTGTGAAAATATTTCTCTCATTTTTAAGGCTTTTCTCAAATCCAAAGGAGCTACATTTCGGCCCATTTATGAATTCATTTCTTTTCGGAAACGCGTAAGATTAGCAGGTATTTTTATTCAGAAGCTATGTAAATGGCGTTTTTTTTTTCATAGATAAAAGCAATATATCTTTCTGAAAATACTGCCAAAGGTAGCGTTTTGAATCGAATTTCCGGAAGCGATAGCACAGGAAAGGAGAAAAACGACAGTCACGTGACAAGAATCTCTGTTATCTCTGTAAGTAATTTATCAAATATGGAGAAAGCTATTCGTTTCTAAATGCCTTCAATAGTCAGGCCTGTCAATTTTATGCCTTTATAGTTAAACATGAGTCAGAAAATGTGTTTGAGAGTTTCGCATTGTTGAGCAGTAAATATGAGAACCACCTTAAGGTATATTTCCAAAAATACTGTTTCAGAAGTTCATTATCACTGTTAATACTACAAAACCCAATGACTGTCTTACACATCCTGAGATCTATTAAGGCCAATTCCGTCCCGGCACTAGTCAGCTGAAAAAAATTAAACTCTGAATCGGACATCTTGTAACTGTACGATGCCGATCTCTACGATGAACATGTTACATTTCTGTATTGATGTTGTTAAACTCGCATCGGCTCGTGACGCACATTTATACTTCTCGAGAAAAGTAAATTCATTGAAAATGGCTCGTATTTTATCTACTTTGCTTGAATTCTTATATCGGGCCGATAGTCCCGATTAATTATTTTATCCGGCCGGCCCTTTAGGCCGGTTCAATTTTTTTGCCGGGCTGGTCCAGCCCGTATATTTTGTCTGTCGGCCCGGCCCGTTGAAAAAATTGTCCTAATTCTGCTGACCCGACCCGTTTGAAAATTCGCCTTCATTCCACCTGCCCGGCCTGCGGTCTAATCCCGGGCCCGTGCATATCTCTAGCTCAAAGGCATATGTCGTTCCCAGCTAATTTGGCTGCCACATCTTCCAGCATTATTTCATTCGCTTGCACTATTTGGGACTTCGACCTCGACTCTCCACTGCAATTTCTCCAGGCATCTGGTCTGCGGTGATAATTTCGCCACCACATGTAGGCATATATCAATGCAAAAACCCTTGACGGGTTAAAAGTTTCTGACGCAGCACTTTATCTTATGCTCTAAGAATTTTAAATATGGAACTTAAAAATACTGATATCAAATTTTGAGTGACGTTATGCTATTTCTTAAAAAATATATTTGTATTTATTTCACCATTTTATTTTTGTTTTATTTATAATCGCATGTGCAAAAGTTATGTTCAACATGAAAAGCTGCATAAAATTTTATTCGCTGTTGCTTTATCATTTACATCTCTCATAAATTCAAAATATGTGTTTTAAAAGATATGATATAAAATTTAAGCGACGCCTTGATGTGACTTTAAAAGGTTTGATTTTTAAAATTCAATTTAAATTATTTTTGACTTGGTTAAAATATTTTTTTTACATCTACACAATACTTTTAATTTTCCAATTCACTGTTAAATATATCACTTTCATTGAATCTATACTATGCATTGAAATGTATTTATTTCAATAAATTGATTTATCTTTTGTGTCACGCTATTCAAAATTGTGAGTAAGATTTATGTAAATGGTTTCTTTGCGTCATTGTGTCCAAACTACATGAAATGTATGAAAAAGGATAGTTTGACGCAAATAAACCATTTACATAAATCTTACTCACAATTTTGAATAGCGTGACACAAAAGATAAATCAATTTATTGAAATAAATACATTTCAATGCATAGTATAGATTCAATGAAAGTGATATATTTAACAGTGAATTGGAAAATTAAAAGTATTGTGTAGATGTAAAAAAAATATTTTAACCAAGTCAAAAATAATTTAAATTGAATTTTAAAAATCAAACCTTTTAAAGTCACATCAAGGCGTCGCTTAAATTTTATATCATATCTTTTAAAACACATATTTTGAATTTATGAGAGATGTAAATGATAAAGCAACAGCGAATAAAATTTTATGCAGCTTTTCATGTTGAACATAACTTTTGCACATGCGATTATAAATAAAACAAAAATAAAATGGTGAAATAAATACAAATATATTTTTTAAGAAATAGCATAACGTCACTCAAAATTTGATATCAGTATTTTTAAGTTCCATATTTAAAATTCTTAGAGCATAAGATAAAGTGCTGCGTCAGAAACTTTTAACCCGTCAAGGGTTTTTGCATTGATATCATTACTTTTTTGAGGTTAGTGATAAAATGATTTAAAAAAAAGATACTTATGGAATTTAATGCAGATTTAATTTTTACTATTTTATTACAATTTTCCTTATAGCAGTTTGTATATAAAAACAACTGGGTAAGTATAATCGCAGATCGCACAGAGGGTTTCATTTGATATTCCTTTAAAAACACTTTATCCTTAAATTAATAAATCCAAAATGTTAATTTATAATTATTAAATCCTTACATAGATGTAGCACCAATAGTTCCAATTTTCATGGGGCAGGGAACGCACTCTTTTAAACAAACCACCTTCCAATTGAAGTCATCAAAAACCAAGTTGAATAAGCCAGATCCCGTTGTGTTGTTTGACAAACAGCAGTCTCATGTCCCCTCCTTCCCCCCTTTTTCAAAATTTTTCAGACCAGTACCTAAGAATGGAACCGAAATAATTTTTTCTCTTCAGAAATTACGATAAAAAAATAGTATGCAGTACTCATAAATTTACTTTAATGCTATATAGGGTGATTATTAAGTTAATTATAACGTTTGGAATCTGTTGCATTGATGTCCGAAAGGTAGTTTCTGAGTTATGGAAGCTGGACCCATAAGGCGCCATAGAGGGGCGAAGCCCGCTAGTGTCTATCATAATTATATCTGCCATGTGGACTAATTGCGATATTTAATCAAAATAGTCCCCCCCCCCCCCGTCCTCATCCCCGGAAATATAACAAATACAAAATGTGTCTTTATAAACCTATCGTCAAATAGGTTTTTATTTCTTTTTCCCTAAAAAAAAAACATGTTTTTTATATCCGTAACGTAAATAGCGGACGAAGCCCGCTAGTTCCTATCATAATATATATTTTTAATAATTTTATATAGTCTATAATAAAAATCAGACTTAAAATAGTCTAGTTCCATGAGTACTTGTAGTGTCAGTTACATGCTACGATTTTTGGATACCAGTATTTTAGAACGGGAAAATGTGACTTATTTTATCGGAGATATCTCATTAATTGAATAAGGTGAAGCAAACTTTTTGAAAAAAAGGTGGCCAACAAGCATGGCAGTTATCAGCTATGTGACTTTGTGCTAAAGTCCATTAATTTGATCTGCTTTAAAAAGATTACGGAAGATTGAATTATAGTAGAACCTGGATTAACCGAGCTTCGATTAATCGAGGTTTCTGTTAACCGAGCCGATAACAAAGTCTGATTTTTTTTTTCCTTTTGAATGAGCCTTAAAAATAACCACACTCTTTAGCTCACTGTCCGTGCTATACAGGCCCTTCTGCCCCCAAAAGCCCTCAACTCCAAAGAAACATTGGACCCTGAGAAGTCAATAGCGAACAATGCTTTGTTTCCAGTGGCTGTGTGAACTTTCGTAAATTTTTCAATTTGCATTTTAAAATTTACTACTGGTAGTTGATTTTCTTTTTAAATTTGTTAAGCTGTGAAACAGAACTTTACATATATTTACTTTTATTATTTAAAAAACGTTCTATATATTTTTTTAAAAGAGATGTTAAATTCGCAAGCACGGCGAGTTTTTACACACAGTTTCTATTAACCGAGATTTCCGATTCCGATTTACTAACAGTCCCAATTAGCTCGGATAATCGAGGCTGCTCTGTATAATTAAAAAATCAATGGCGATCTTACTGTAAACGGGTTTCCCTTTTACTGAGGGATTTCAAAACCGAATCAGCTGATGTTAGTTGCTGTTTCCCTGCTTGATTAAATAAGATTAGTTAAACATTTGAAAATTACCAAATATAAAAGGAACTAAGTCAACAGAGTCTTTGCTTTATGGTATTTTTTAACAATGCTATAAGAAAATGATTTTAAATAAGAGATTTTAAATGTAACGTTTTAAATCTGACATAATTTTCACCAAACTTTCCTTTCTCTTTGTAACATTCAACTGAAAATATTTTTATTATTAGAAAGATAATATTATTATTTGCGCTACCTTAAAATTAGCAACTATAGTTAAAAATATCATCTCGAAATTTGAAATAAATCTCTCATATAAATATATTTTTTAATTTACACTGTTTTGCAATATGTTTTGCAATGTGTTTTGTAAACTGTTTTGGCCACTTTGGCCAATCCCATATAGCACGAAAGCTCCCGAAAACTTCCCCAGGAGCTCCAAGTCATCCCAAATTCCTCCTGATACTAAAATGACAAAATGAGGACTTCCTGAGGAATAGACTTTTAAAATCTCCTCAGGAGTGAGCTCCCAGTGACGTCCTACGGAGCAACGTCCGAGGACGTCAGTCCTGGGGAAGTACCTGGGAAGCTATTCCTGGGGAAGTACCTGGGAAAGCATTCCTGAGGAAGTACCTAGGAAGTCGTTCTTGGGGAAGTACCTGGGAAGTCATTCCTGGGGAAGTATTTGGGAAGTCTCAGTGCTGGCGCCATCTCATGAGTGATTCTGGAGTACAATTGCTTTATATTAAACTTATTTTTGTATACTCAATTGCTTTTTATTAAAATAAAGTGAATTCAATTTGATCGGGATCGATTTTTAATGAGCTTGTTTCATATTATTAAATATTCGATTTATTATTTTTTAGCAAATTAGATAATTGTCAATAAATTGTAATTATTTTTAATTATTGCAACAACTTTTAATCATTTTAGTTAAATTAAAATGTTTAATTCAATATTTCAGTTAATTCATATTTTAAATAATAATTACTGTATGTCTTTTAAAGCAAATTTTGCCCATTTATCATTCTTTTATTAATTTTCAATAAATAACATAATGCATTTTTCTTTTTTATTGTTATTAATTTTTATTAATTAAGTAATTAATTTAAATTGTTTAAATTAACCAAATAATATGTTTCTAAATAAATACACTAAAACCTCTAAATGGAAGACAGTTCTGGACCATATATTTTCCCGGCATTTAGAGGTAAAGGTATCTATACAAAGAAAATAATATATCCTTACCGTGTGTTTGTTTTTTAGCAGCCGTCTAAAATTATTTTTGAAAAAATAGTGTAAATCGAGTCCTGATGCACCAGAGGTTAAGATTTTTCATTTTTTGAAAATTAGCTAACATACTTATCAAACCCTGCATTTAAAAAAAAAAAAAAAACTGTCGCGATGAGAAAATTTTTATCTCAGCATATAACACCAACTTAAAGTGAATACATTTCACGTTAAAATGGCATATTTCATTAAAAAATATATAAATATTGTGCGGCACCTCCCCCCCCTCCCCCCCCCACCCCCCGATACGAGTTTCTTTTGCAAAGATTTTCTGTTACAAAAAAATACATTCTTACAAAATCGGTTAAAAGATATAAATTCATGCTAAATTAAGGTTTAATTCAGATTATTATCCCGGGCCTGGGCAGTACCGCTAAGCTAAGATCATCTGGTATACTTTATACAGGTTTTGGGAATGAGAAAATATTAACTAAATAGAAGTGTCAATTTTAAGTATCAGTTCTGGAGGTTTAACCATATTTTGTTTTATTTTATCTTTAATTTATTTTTTAAATATAAGTTTGACTTATCAATTAATTATTTTTCTATTATCTTTTTTAAATTACCATACATAATATTATTTTTTCCCCTCAATAATAAAAGTGAAGTCTCCATTTAAAGAACTTCAGAAATATAAATAACATTATAGATTCAGAAAATATAGATAAATATTTCTCTCTATTTCCTAAATAACAAATATTTCTGTAGAATTTTAAACTAAGGTGTATTTTGCGTTATATATAGAGAGAGAGGGTTAAAACTTCCATTTAAGAAACATATTTCATATTTAGCAAATTTTTAGTTTCGTATATCAATAAAAGATTATTTTTCCCGGAACTTCTTTTCTCTTTTAGCCATGGAACTAACTCCATTCTTTTAGCATGCATATGTCCCACAGACTTCTCATATCTCTTCAAGTATCTTTTCTCTGAGATAATCCCTAGCTAAGGTGTCAGGGAGAATATTATAACTGGATCACCAGTTGACTCTGAATAGAGCGGATCCGCCCCCAATCAATTTTGTCAGCTGAGAATGTGAGTGCATGCTTGCTGAAAGTACATAATACCTGCGAAAGAAAGTTTTTGAAATGAAAAAAAAAAAAAAAATAGTTATTCCAAGAATTTGAACAAAACCCATTTTTGAAATAATTAAGCAAAAGCGTTTGTCCACATTTGTCAGAATTTTTTAAAGAGGATTTTTTAATTCAAAGGTTTCTAAAAAAAGAAAAAAAATATTTATTTAGTTTGGGATTTATACAAAATAATTCGCTTATAAAATAAAGATCTGTAATAGTTTCTATTTTTATGTAATTCAGCCTGTTTTTTCATTGTAATGATGGAATATTGCAATCTATTTTCATCCCAGATCCTGATATGACACAATTTTACAAGTTTGTACAAAAATGTGTTTTTGATGACAATACAGCATTTTAATGTTTTTATAACGTTATTATAAAATAATAAATTGATTTTAAAGCCTTTTTCAATTCGCCCGCGACAGATGGGAGTATGATAAACAATGGATTTAATGAAGCGTCTATAAATGCTAGCCAAAATGTGCCAAATCGCTGTTAAACTGCAACAATGAACTATTTTAAATAGTAAAAAGTCGAAAATAAATTATAAACAGAAATGTTAATTTTGAAATCTAATTTTTAAAATGTGCTTTTAACAGTTAATAGTTTCATGATTTGTGGTTATACGTTGAAAAATCAGTGTAGAAATTCCAAAAAGATGGTTTAAATAATGTTTACCCCCCCCCCCCCTCGCCCCTCTTAAAAAAGAAACAGAGTAAAATCTACATATTTTTTCATTAATTTATTTAATAAGAGGGCTTTTTACCAAGCGTAAAAAAAGTCGGCTAAAGTTTCTGTAAGTAAAAGAGAGAGAGAGAGAGAAATATTTGCTCTGAAAGGATTCTCTCAATTGGAATTTTATTGTTTGGTTATCATAAAAATAATTCATATTTTAAATCAAAGTATCCGTATTTTGCATTTTAAATCTCTGGAAATATTATTTTTATTAAATAAAATTAAATTATGTTGCAAGATATCCTCAGAAATATTTAGCAACATTAATTGTATGAAAAATAGTACAGAATGAATTTTCTAAGTACAGAATGATTTCAATGGATTTTAAATATGGTAAGCTAAAACAATATTATTGTCATTTAAAAATATAATTTCATGTAGGAATTTGAAAATTGAAAGACATTTATGTTATCTTAAATAATTATTGATAAGCCCTTTTTTTACTTATAAATTTAAATTTACATTGAATATATAAAAAAGGCTATGCATTTAAATTTGCAATAAAAGTTAGATAATTCCGGCTTATACAAAGCACATAAAATATGGATATTTTCTAGTTTTTAGTTTCAAAAGAGGGGAAAAATACTGAATACCTTAGAAACACCTCTTGTTCAACGGCCCTGTAGCATAATGGATAGAGCGCGCGTCTGGTGTTCGTAAGTACCCTGGATCAAACCCCGGAAGGCAGAATGAAGGTAAGAAATTTGTTCCTAAAAGCTGTATTCATGTAATTCCGTGTGCGTGCTTGATAATTGTAATTGCTTGTTACACGTGAATCTATCTGATAAATAGTTTTAAAAAGATCGTATTTATTTCTGAAAAAATAATTAAATTGTTTTACATTAATTACTTTAAACCATAGCTTCAAAATTTTTTTGTGGAATATTAAGTGACCTTGAAGCTTCCCAAAGTCCTCCAGTATCACTTCCTAAAATCTTCCCCAGAACCTCCCGGGGAGGTCCCTAAAGGATGTCCTGGGGAGCTCTCCAGGATGCTGCAAGGCGGACATTTTCTGTTCCTGAGGACCTCCTGGTGACAATTTTCTGCATCCTCAGGGATGCCCTGGGGATGATGGTGTTTTATTGTAAATCTTCCTGGGGATGTCCTGGGGAGGCACATGTGCTATATGGGATATGACGTAATTTCCTCCATTTACGACTTTTAACACATATCAATGAATTTATTATTTAAAATTTTTCTTTTTCTTTTAATATTCACGTGTAAATATAATTTTTATGACGTAATTTTCAATGTTTTCCTTCTTTTAATGCGTAATCATTTAATTCTAATTTGAAAATAATTGATTATTTTATAATTTTCTTTCATTTTAAGTAAGCATGTGTAAAAACAATTTTTATGACGTAATGTTTAATATTTTCCTGCTTTTAACACGTTATCATTTAATTCTAATTTAAAAGGATTTTTTCCTGTTTATAATAGTCACGTGTGAATAAATTTTTTATTTAAAGGATATATTATTCTTTGCGCTGTTTTAACATTTGGCAACAATTTAAAAGAACCTTTTCTAAAATATGTAAAAAATATCTCTGGAAATTCTGAAAATTTTAATTAAAATTGAAATAAACCGTCAAAAAATTAGGCAAGTTAAGAATAATAAATGCACTCTGCAAACTTCGAGTTTCTATTGAATGATTAAATTGAATGAAAATGATTAAATTCCCATGTATATTTTTTTTTTCCTATGAGACTTTTTTAATGAGACAATTTTATCCAGATTTAACATTAAATATCTCTTAAAATAATTCTTCGATTTAAAAACTGTCTACTTCAACATTTTTATCAAACATTTCTCTATAATACTACGCAATTGCGTCAAAAGATGGCGACACCAGAATTCTGATATGCTTATTATGTAAACTGTAAATATTGCAAAGAATTGTCTCGGGGTTATCAAACTTCATTGATATTTATAAATAAAACATTTCAACTAAATTATTTATTATAAAAGAATTATTACATCACAATAGCTTTTATGCAAGGAAAATAATAATTATAATAATAATAATATTATGGATGTCAGTGATTATATATTGATTGACCGTCATAATAATAAAAAATGATATTATAAAAAGAAGAGCTGAAATGAATTAGTTTTTTACGTTTCTGATCGTGTGATTTATATTCAAATAATAATTATTAATGTATATTTTTTGTAAAGTGATTGAAATTAAATATATTTATAAAATTTATGGTAATATTTTTATTGTTGAAAAATTGCCAAGAAATAATCATCATCGAATTGGCGTCATTATAATTGTAATTTTATTTAACTTAATAGCAATTAAAAAAATTACAAAGGAACTGAGAATAATGGTCAACTAGCAGACTTAAAAAAAAAAAAAAAAAACATTCACATGTGAAAACACGTACCAGCGAGTATCGAACTGCCTATCTTAAGGTCAGTAAACGATGGCCCTTAGCCACTCAGCCAGTGGGAAGACAAAATTTTTCTCCCCAAAAGTGGTTAAAAAGAAAGCTTGTGTATGAATACAGTGTCATGCATTTTCGGTGAAATTTCCATAGAATGGCGAAGAAATATAGTCCGATTGTTCATGCGCATTATAAAACGAACAAGAGTCTTGCTGGAAACAAGTAAATTGTTATTTGGTTCATCTGAAACATATTTATTTGATTTTTAAAAAATCGCCCGTGTCATTTTCGAGAGAAAAAAAAATCGAATTATTTAACGAACGAGAGTTTTCCCAGAAAAAAGAAAAGTGTTATTCACCTCGCCTTAATCACATTTATATTATGTATCAATTTAAAAATAATCGTTAGAACCGTTTTCGAGATTTTCAAATTAGGAACTTCCTCGATATTATACCAACGTTTTCACTTTAAAAATGGCTATTTAGATCTTAAAATATACTGCACGTAGAAATGCAAAAATTTCAGTATACGATTAGACTGCAGATATAAGACTGTTCTAGAAAATTCAGAACAATAAGACATATATCTGCTGAGTTATTAAAAGGCGGCTTTTCGCGTTTTCTTTGATGTCGAGTTAGCTGTATATATGAGTTCCGCCATCTACGAATTCTATGATACGATACGATACGATTTTAACGATACGATACGATACGATTTTAGGCTTAAGGCTGCGTCACTCGAAATACTACCGTCTTCCATGATATACCGGATGTCCTAAAACGAATTGACAGATTTCAAAAATCCATAATTTGTGAATGGTGACAGCTATAAAAAATTCTTGCAGAAGTGTTATGTAAGATGTCAGGAGTTTTTTTACTGCGATTTTCGATTTTAGTTCAAAATAGCAGCGGTAGATGGCGCTGCAAACAATACGTGCTAAACCGAGGCCCGATTTTTTTGGCCTCTCTTTTCTACCAGCATTAATGTGAAAAAAGAAGGTTTAATATATGGAGTGGGCGTCAGTCGTCAATTCAATCTTGTTCTTAGGGATCCACTCCATATATTTAAACTACCTTTCTTCGCATCAATGCTGTGGAAAAGGGAGAGAGAAAAACCGGACCTCGGTTTAGCGCCTATTGTTTGTAACGCTGCTATTTTGAACTAAAATTGGAAATCGCAGTAAAAATCTCCTGGCATGTTACATAACCTGCCTGCAAGAATTTTTTTAATAGCTGTCGCCATTTACAAGTTATTGATTTTTGAAATCAGTTAGTCCATTTTAAGATACCCGGTATGTGTGTGTGTGTATAATATATGTATGTGTACATATATACATATATATATACGCTACGCGCGCATCTGTGTATGTTTGTGGTACGTTTGTTTGTTTAATTTCAAACATACACTGTAGCAAAAGTAAGCACTATATTGCACCCAGTCAACCAGGTTTTTGACTTTTTCCCATGTTCGGGACGCTTGTATCATAAATCTGGCATTATTTTCTGGCGATTGAAACCAATAGCTACATTGTCACCTAAAATAATTAAGCTTTAACAAAAAATATTTTTGCTTCAATGATATCAATAGTATTTGAATATTGTTTTGGAGATCAATGCAAAAATTGCTAGTTTTTATCCTTCATACATTTCAAGTAGTGTAAATAAGCATTATGTGAACCCCTACTCTTTTTTTTTTCTTTTATTAATCAAATGACAATAATTTTTCTCTTTTATTTCAGATCAAATATTTTGTTGCCAGAAGAAAGTTCAAAGAAGCCTTAAAGCCTTATGATGTCAAAGATGTGATAGAACAATATTCGGCAGGTCATGTTGACTTGCTAAGTAGAGTAAAAAACTTACAGTGCAGGTAAGATTCTGTCGCTTGTTCATCTCATACATCGATAATTTTGTGTGTATGAATATATGAGGTAGACCCTCGATTATTGATGTTAATCTGAACACAGGAAAAAAATCACTTAGAAAGATGGGCATAATACTGCACTTTTTTATTTTGTAAATTTTGTTTAAAAAAATGTTTCTTTTAAATGTTTCTATGATTTGAAGAAAACTCGAAAACGTAATACGGAAATAGCCCTGTCATGCTTGCTGCTATATTGATCTTGTCCCGAAAGGTGCTCCACACAAACTACGCACCTGTAGCTCTTTATAGCCAAAAAAAAAAAAAAAAAAAAAAAAAATTGAAGAAACTAATATTTGTATTTCAAACCTCGTTTATGACAAAAGCTTTCAATGCAGTAATTAGGAATTCATTCCATGCTATTTTACTTTTCATACTTTACTAAAAACCAACTCAATATAATACATATCTAAAAGGACTTTATAGGAGAGTGGGATGAACGGGACATTTTTAATTTTTATTGTCTTACTCAAAAAGTATTATGTTTCCTACGATAATGATAATTTCGAAAATATAAACATTTTTCTAAACCTTTAAACATGTCCCATCCATGAATGGGACAGTATAGGGGATGAATGGGACACAATATTTTGCAATAAACAACTTCATCCTAGCTCATGTTTACATGAAAAGTCAAGATTTAAACACTTTAATAGTAATTGCTAAAGTAACTCTAAATAATATTACAGAATAATATGGATATATTTAATAAATTCCAGATTATATAATGTTTTAAAATTTAATATTCTTGTATATAGTTCACTTTAATTAAAAGTTACATAGGCTTTTGAACTCAACTATGTTACAATATAGTTTTAAAATTAAAAATTAAACTTGCAATAATATGGTACTTTTGGAATTCAATCAACCAATCCTGGATTAGATTCTTTTCTAAACAAAGTTGTCTAAATTAATATCAAAAGTCTGAACAACTTTTGAGTAATAAAACAATTGTATTGTTCCTTCCTTTGGAGGTATTATTGAACTTTTCACCCTTAACCTCGAATTTGCATCACATAGCAATACAATAAGAAAAATACTTTTTTCTTTTTCTGGTAACTTAATAAGTACAAATTTATCTTCCTTCATGTTACTATTGAAAAGGTTTCTTCAATTTATATTTCTGGAGCGATATTTTAGTTGAAATTTCATCAAATACATTAATCTTATATTCTTCGTCTCTGACATCTTCATTATCAGCAATAACCTGCATTCTCTTGCTTGGTAGTACAGATTTAGTGTAGGAGAACAGCACACGTACTTTGTTCCTGTTGCTTATAATTCTCTCTTTATCGTCGACACTAATTATGAATTTGTAAATTAGTTATGCCTAAAAATTAAGAACTCAAAAAAATAATTCGTACAAATTAGTAATTCGACATAGATTTAATTCAGTAGAAATTTTTTATAGTTTCACGAATCATTGATTACAAAGTTAAATTATGTTTTCTTTTATCTTTTTTTTTTTTTTTTTATAATTGTGAGAAGACAATTCTGACAGAATTTTCTACATCTTTTTGTCTGGTTACCCTTTTATTGGTTAGATGATACAATGCATAGTAAAATACTACTGAAATAAGTTGAAAAAAAAAGCAATAAAACGATAAATTCTGCCGAACATGATCCGCAACAGCAAGCCCCACAGGGTTCTTTTCTAGAATGGAGTAACTCTTCGTGATTTTGTTCGGATTCAGAACTAAACGTTGACACTTTGCGACTCCTGTATGATCCCTTACATTTCCCCTTCTTAATGATTTTCGGCTAAAAACTTTTGGGCTGTAAAGGAACAAACCGTAATTTTGCCCTCCCCATATCTTTGTTCTGTAGTTTCCCAGAAACCTAAATCTTCGGTTATCTAGAGTGCAAACGGAACCAAATGTTCAAATTTCACGTTTCTATCGTTCCTAGTTCAGAAGTTCAAAGTTTCGATTTTTAGATACTGACTTACTCGCCGATCATCAAAATTTGAGGTACTAGCCCTAGAAACTTGAAATCTGGTATAAAAGCAGTGTTTAGGATACAAAGGAAAAAAATTTAAAAATTCTGAAAATTCGAAATCAATAAATCGATAAATTTGAAAGAAGATCAAAAAATCGAAAATAATTAGATTTGTTGAAATTTTCCGGATTTTTTAATTTTGCCTTTCTTTGTATCCTAAACACTAGCTTTACGCCAAATAGCAAGTATCTAGGTCCGAAAGTAAGGCCTCAGATCGTTTTCTATTTTTAGACACTGACTGACTCACTCACTCACCGATCATCAGATGATATCTATGGGTACATCTAGTAGCTCTAGAAATTTGAAATTTAGCATATAGGTTGTGTTTTGGGGATACAAAGAAAGGAAAATTTTAAACATCGGGAAAATTTTTAAAAAAGTTGAAAAATTCGAAAATAATTTGATTTTTTGGAATTTTCTGAAATTTTTTAATTTTGACTTTTTTGTATCTTAACCCATATATGCCTGAATTTTTATTTTCTCATATTTTTTGGTAAAATCACTTTAAAATGTTGCAAAATGAACTGTAAAAATACTAAAAAAAATTACGCTAAAACATTTTTGTATTTATTTCATAAAATATAAACGTACTAAATATGGGAATATGCATAATATTTATAATAGTATAATATGCATAATTATATGTTTTGTCTAAATTTACATAAAATAAGCTTTTAAATTTCATATTATATACTACAATTGGTACTTTTATGAACTACTAAAAAAAATATTTATTTATTTACAGAGAATAATAACATTATAAGTATTATTAATAATGAACTAAGAATAATCGTGTTTGAGGCTTAAAAACTATTTATTTCATAATCTTGAAAATGATTTTCAAAAATAACTGTCCCCTAAATGATTAATAAAAATATGTACCCATTCGTGAATAGCGCCCTATATTTTGTACGCTACAAACATGCATAAAAAATAGGCTTCACAATTTAAAAAAATACGTATTTCAAGGAAGTCTACAAGCTAAGATTATGACTTAATTATTTCGATTCTTGATACAGTAGCGCTCAAAAGTATTTTGACAACCTTATATTCTCTCTTATTTTATTTAATATAAAAATATAAAATAAAATGTATTCCCTATAATTCAGAACACTATGACTACAATTATTCAAATGTATCAATTGATTTGATTTGATTTGGCTTTGAGCTAGGTGCTACAGCTAGTACCGGCATGACCTCAAATGATCACAGAAACCAAGGCAGAAACAGATACTAGAAACACAACAACAGACACCATTCAAGCAGGAGAAAAACATCAAACTTAGAGACAACGATCACCAGCAATAACAACAGAGAGGGAAACCACACACAGAAACCCACGGAGTAAAACTACAGTGCCAAGTAAAACAGTACCAAAACTAGAAAGTCACTTACCAAACAGTCAACAAGAAACACACCAACCATCACACACAAAAAAAAAAACGTATAAAACCTGCTGCACAAGATGAGACGATTAAAACCGTCCGCTCCCGAGGAAGAGTCTAAGGAAAAGGCGAAAACAGCGATAGTTAGAATTCAAACAGTCCCAGAGATCAACCCAGTCATCAAGAGAAAAGCCAGCCGCAGACATCGCATCCCGAAGGATAGACCTCTCCGCATCAAAAACCTGACAGCTGAAAATATAATAGAACTCTGTCCCAACATCCGTGAGACATAAAGAGCAAATGGGAGAATTGTTCTGCTTGAAGGTGTGCAGCCGTTTGTCAGTTATAGCAGTTTGCGTCCGAAAGCGAGCAATGAAAATGTCCTCTCTTCTGTTCCTCGTCCACCGATAGATGCTCGGTCCCAGAAACAGCGAGTCTACAGCATATTTGCTGCTGTCCCACCAGAGCTTGAAGCTTGCATCGAGGCGATCCCTTAAATGCCTTTTCAGATCTTCTGGAGCAATACCACTGTAAGTATTAACAGCAAAGAGACCACTGTTGGATAGTCTATCAACCCTCTCATTTGGTGCAATACCAGCATGGCCCGGGACCCAAATTAGGGTGAGATTCGCAATGTTCTTCCGGACATGAACCAGTGTTTGAAAAAGATGCAGGATAACGGTAGGAGACTTATAATTAACATGCTTAAGGGCTTCCAGAGTAGACTTGCTGTCCGTTATCACAATGTACTTTTCATTATGAAGAAGGAAGCTTTGAAAGGCAAGATGTATGACTAGGCCCTCAGCCGTAAAGACAGAATTTAGATGGTTAACTAAATGGGCCCTAGAAGAATTCTCAGTAATATTGATTGCAGCAATGGAGGTCTTGAAGTCATTCTTCGATGCATCTGTCGCAATGAGGCTGTAGCTACCACGTTGTTGAATGTCATGCATGTAAAGATTAAAACAGTGACTGATAGTAGTAGGAGGGAGATGCTTTGTTTGGAATGGGAGTTGGTCAGTAATGATATCACAATAATCATTTATAATACACGCAGGCCAAGAAGGGGTAATTAACATTGACGGCATCACCAGAGTGGAATCCGTAGACCAAGAAAAATTATCAGGGAAAATGTTCAGGGAAGGCCTGTTGAAATTGGCAGCTGCGGTACAACGGATATGAAAGGAATCGGTCAAATAGGTACGCCGAAATCTGAGAGGAACTTGATTGGCTTCTTTATACAACTTGAAAATGGGCGTCCACCTCGGCAGAAAAGTTGCAAAACGCAAGGCGGCATTGTACAGAACATCCACTTTCTTCAGAGATGATTGCGCAGCAGTGCCATAGACCGGGCAAGCATAATCGAGCACCCCGCGGATGATGGAATTCACCAAAGGAATCAAATTTGTAGTTTTAACCCCCCCAATGAGGGCTGGCAACTGCTCTCAGCAGATTCAAACTTTTGGTACATTTCCTGCGGATATACTCAATGTGCTCGTTAAAGGAGAGGTTGTAAGTGAAAATGACACTCAGAATTTTCACAGAAGAATGCCATGGGATATCTGAGCCATGAAGCGTAAGGTTGAGAGGGGGTGGATACTGTAACGCGAAAAAGCAATAGCAGCGCACTTGTCAGGACGGAGCTCGAATTTCCAGTGGCAGCACCACAAATAAATCCTATTAAGAATATCTTGAAGCTTGGAGAAGGCCGTTTCAAAGAGAGCATCCGAAACATACAGTAGAATATCATCAGCATAGATGACCATTTGAACCCCGGAGCCGACAGCATCAAACATGTCCCAAAGGAAGATCATAAATAGGATGGGCGACAGGACACTACCCTGAGGGACCCCACGAAAAGACCTCACTGGGCGGGAGAAGACACCCCTCCACTTAACCTTGATCCGTCTACAGTTAATCCACTTAGAGATCCAGAGCGCCGTCCTGCCGGCAATACCAACGCTAACCATTTTATGGATGAGGCCATCACGCCAGATGGAGTCATAGGCAGCATGAATATCAAATTTGAGAGCAATAATGAATTTTTTGTCTTTCATGGCTTGGCTGATGTCGGAATGGAACAGTTTAAGGGCTTTTGTACAATCACAGTTAGGAAGAAAACCAAAGTGCCTATCCTGGAAGATCTGATTGGGTATAACCCAGTCCAGAATTCTCTTAAGCAGAATCTTTTCCTTAATTTTGCATCCCACGGCAGTGAGGGCAATGGGGCGATAGCTGCTTGGGGCTGTCTTCAGCTTGCCAGGTTTCCAGATCGGCAATATCACAGCAGATCTCCAGGTATCTGGGACAATCCCGGAAGCAAAGCTTTCATTGAGAAGCCGGAGGAAACTCACTTTGTTCGTAACAGAAAGAGCTTTATACATCTTAGCAGGAATAACGTCTTCCCCTGGGGTAGTATTACTTAATTGTTGGATCGCGATTTGAAGCTCTTCTAACGTGATTAACTTATTCCACCGATCAGGAGGAGATTGGATTTCGCAGTGCTCCTATTACCAATGGCCTTGATGATACGATACATGGACCCAGAGTCCGCCGAACCACAAATGTCATCCCAATAGTTGCGAGCTTGGCGCTTCATGTATCTCTTAAGTTTGGCGGCAAACCTTTTATAAGTTTTCCAGAAGTCCCTGGACAAAAAGGTTTTCGCAAGTCTCAGGAACTTACGTTTTTGTCCAAGCAGCCAAGAACAGTGGGAGTCCCACTAAGGAGGATTATCACGATGCTCCACTCTATAACTGAAAGAGTTCCTAGAAGTCACAGCCCGAAAGCTATTCTGGAGGTCGTCAAAAGAATCGATGGTGCGACCCTCAAGAACTTGGTTGAAGCAGGGCACCACCGCATTCCAATCAATGGAAGTATGAACCGAGGAAGACGTGCAGCGATTAATCGTATGGATAATGGGCCGGTGATACGAGTCAAAAGGATCAGGATGGACCAAGGAATCAGTACGCCGAAAAAGATCCGGACTAGAAAAAGAGAGATCAATAAGTGACTGCGAACCGTAATGAGAGACGTGGGTGTGTTGAGTGGTGTTCAAGATGCAGACATTGTTGTTAATCAGCGACCGGAAAGTATCTTCGGCGCCTGGGGAGTTACAGGACCCGCCCCAAGCGTGGTGCTTCTGGTTGAAATCACCAAGAATGAAAAAAGGATATTTTAGAGACTTTAAAAGACATTGGAGCCAGGCTTCACAAACCCTAGCCTCGGGAGCATAGACGTTAACAAAAGTCACCCAGTGACGGTTTAAACAGACATTGACCCCCAGAGCCTCCACATCCTGAGGAGTGGGAAGGTTCAGAAAAATCTGAGCAGACGTAAGATTACGACTGACAGCGGTGATAAGACCACCACCCCTGCCGGGTCTGTCACACCGGTAAACCACCTTATCAGGAAGAGCAAACGAATCCTCCCCGTTAAGAAAAGATTGCTGAAAAACAAAGATGTCGGCCAACGAAAAGGGGGTGCAACGCAGCCAACGGGATTTTTTTCTAATCCCCCGGGCATTCCACTGGATCACCGAGAATGAACCAGATGAACGAGCCATAAAGATAAGAATGCAGAGAAAAAAATATATAAAAAATAGCAACCCCAGAAACAGCATAGCAAACAAACACACTGGGAGGGGGAAACAACGACAACAAAAAAAACAGCAAAGGCACAATAGTAAAACAAGGGGAAAAACTGAACAAACAAAAGAATCAGAAGAAAAAGGACTAACCTTCATGCATCCTACTGTCGGGAGGCACAGTCTCGATTTCCGGTGCCGGAGGAACAGAAGCACTATCAGGGTTACTTGAGGACTGTGTACCAGAAGAGTTTAAAGGTGAGGCAGAAAATAAATTCGGAGCACAGGCTGAATTGTTAGGGCTATATAGAGTCTGTTTGGTAGGCATATTAATGGGCGGAACCAAGTTCGCCAGCTTTATTTTTTTTTACTTTGAATTATGATCAGCAGGAGATTCACATTTTCTTTTGGAGTACTAGTAGACTGAGAAGCTTCGGCATGTACCGACGAAAGGGAGTTTACCACCCCCTCCACTGCCTGCAAGAAAAATTGCGCCTGCTGTCGCATGGCTACAAGGAAGCACTCCTGGGTACGCTGGAAGAAGAGTTCAAGTGTTTGTTCCAGATCTACTTTGGTAACATACAGGGGATTGGCGGCAGGTTCAGGAGGTTTAGCAGCTTCAGCATATCTTTTTGGTTTCTCGTTTTTAGCATATCTTCTACGCGCTTCAGTAATTGACAGGTGGTTGTCAGACTTAAATCTCAAAAAGTCCATCTCCTTGGAGCGGGCCGGGCACTGTGGATCTGACGCAATATATGCTCACCGTGGCAGTTGGCACACTTAAAGTCCATACTGTTACATGTGGCAGCCGCGTGATTTTCCCCACATTTCCTACAAACTATCCCATTTTTACATTTACCAGTAGCGTGGTTAAATTGCCAACAATTTAAACATTGGCGGGGTCTGTCATAGAAAGGGCGAACCCTCTCACTCATATAAAACATCTTTATCCTGTTAGGAATTATAGTACCATAAATAGTAACGAGGACGGTTTCCAACGGAGAAATATTAGAGTTCTCTTTTTTGTAAAGCGTCTTAGTTCTTTAGGTCCATTCTCATCTTGAATTTCCCTCCCCAACTCCGCCAGCTGTATGCTTTTGTCAATGTTATGAACCACAAATCTCGATGTAATAGTTTCCTGCTGTATATCACCGGAACACCAAGTAGACATGAGATGTCCGCCACTCTTTGGGCACAAACACTATCCGAAGTTTCAACAGCGAGCTTACCAATTCTGGTGAAGCGAATATTTAATGGGGCGTTTGGTCCCACTTTATCGTCAATATCTTTTTTTAACAATTGAGGTTTATTGCGAAGAAATTGACCGCTTTGCGGTTCAATAAATATACATACATGAGAAACACCATTATTAAAAGAATAAAAAATTTGCTGAGACGTACTAATTATGTCCTGGATGAAGGTTTCATAATCGGATTCGCTAGCATTGGAAACGTTAAATACAGACGGCATAATTTATGTAAACAATCCAATCTCCGCCGATATCAGCAGGAGAGGGATATCTCAAGACACCAAAATACAAGACAACTACTGATAAACACAAGAAATACAGCACACAAAATAAAAATTACCACCGACTAGCCCCAACAAGAAAAGATGAAAACAAAATTACAACACGTGGATGAAAACTCACTACGGGGATGTCACTACTACTCGCACGGAGCCAGGCACAGCAAGTCACCTACCTCCGCCACGTTCAGCGACCAAAACAATGTATCAAGTATCAACTTGTTTGTTTACATTCTGCCATACCGAAGAAATATGATTCCTCCTTAGCTCAAAAGTATTTTGACAATAAGTTTTCATTTAATTGTTGAAGGTGTCGGTGGCGCTATAGCTTCGATTAGTGTTTATATCGACTTATTGTGATTATTTTTAAATGCCGAAACGTAAAGAATATTCCAGTGATTCTAGAAAAGCCGTTGTAGATGCGCTTAAGAAAGATAGACTACAAGCTGAATTTGCTCATTCACTTAACGTGTCTCGGCAACTTGTTATTATTTGGAATAAAGTTTTTAATAAACAGAAATGCATCGAAAATAAGTCTCGAAGTAGCCATCCGAAAAACACAACTTTCAATGTTGATTGTAATTTAAAAAGGATATCTACAAGTGATTGCCGTAAGTCCGCTGTAATGATAAAAAGTGAATTGAAAGAAAATTACAGCATAGGCATACACGTTTCAACTGTCAAACGACACCTAAACCTCTATTGTTTACATGGCAGAAGACCAGCAAAAAAGCGTTTGTTATCTACTAAGAATAGGAATAGTCCAGGCAATAGAGACCGTATAGGAGCTCTACCTAGCAAAATTCATGGTACTTCTGGAAAAAGGCTTACTATATGTTTTTTGGTTCGCTGAATCCGAATTTTTAACTTCCCACCAAAATTTCTCCCCCCAAATTTTGGTAAAATGCCCCCCAAAAAGGTTTTTATTAAAAAAATCCATTTTTTTATTGTTTTATGGGGAAAGTATGTAGAAATTCAGAAAGTAGACAAAATTTGCAACAAATTAGATACATGACATTATGACTTAGGATGAAGGGGTAGGGGGGATCTGCCTCGGAACATGCGCGCGGTGCTCCGTGAACTAAATTGCGCAATTCCGCTTAACCACTCACACGTTTACATTCGCCCTCCCATCTCCCCTCCGAACTTTCTCCATAAGGTTTACTTTAAGTTTTTTTGGTTGCTGAATCCGAATTTTTAACTTCCCCCCGACCCCCCCCCCCCCAAATAGTTGTTTTTAACTTAAATTTCTTATTGTTTTAGGGGAAAAGCATTACGAAATTCAGAAACTAGACAAAATTTGCAACAAATAGGATATATGACATTATGACGTAGGATGAACGGGCAGGGGGAGGGCTGCCTCTGAATATGCACTGCGGCGCTACGTGCATTAAGTTATGAAGTCCAAGCAATAGGGAATTTTACCTGGCAAAATTAATACTAGTTCTGGATTTCGACTCTCTTTATGTTTTTTGAGTCGCTGAATCCGAATTTGTAACTTCCCACCAAAATTTCACCCGTCAACCATCCAAAAAATTGATTTTTTGAAAAAAATTGGTTTTTGAGAAAAGCGCGCGGGTAATGTTCCGAGGCAGCCCCCTCTCTCCCCGTTTATCCTGCGTCATAATGTCATATATCCTATTTGTTGCAAATTTTGTCTATTTCGTAATGCTTTTCCCCTAAAACTGGAAAACTCAAGTTAGATCGTACAGTAAGATGCCAAAATTATTCAAATAAGACAGCTTTATACAAAACTCTTAAAAATGAGTGGGGTCGAATTCTTTTAGATCGAATAGAAGACTTAGTCGACTCGATGTCTACGCGTTGTGAAGCTGTCATAAAGGCCGAGGATATGCTACTAAATAGTGACTGACACATTACTATATTTGATAATTATTGTGTTAAAATCATTTATTTATTTTTATGTCAAAATACTTTTGATTTATCATTTTTCTGATTTTTCTTGTGTTTTTCTTGTTATTTTCTATCAAATGACAGTTAATTTACTAAAATTCTGTTAAATATTGCATACGATTAAATAAAACAAATGATTGACTTTTGCATTTTATTATTGTTTTTAATTAAGTCAACTATTGTCTTTGTCAAAATACTTTTGAGCGCTAATGCATAAAAAATACAAATAAACTTACTTTTTACATTTCGCCATCTTGAAAAGTGAGAAATCTATAAACACCGAAAAAAGCCTTCATTTAAGGAAATAAATATCCATCTTAGAATGTCATCTCTCGGTAACAGATAAAGTTATTTATAGATAATTATTTCCTTCAATTTTCATGTTATAAAGAAGAAGACAGTTATACAAATTTATTAAAATTCGAAGCGTCCCAAAAATGGGACGCTAGGTATAAATGCGTTAAACACTATCTTTGTGCGAAATATCAAGTATCTAGGGCTCCGAATAATACCTCAAAACTATAGCGACATTGCTGGAATGAAGTCGGTGTAATTTTAATACACACGCACCGCATATATTTGTTCTGGACTTGCCCAGAAAACCGAAACTTTCTATCTAGAGGGTTTTGCAAATGAAAATAAAACCCCAAATTTCTGGAACCCCCAAATAATAGGGGCAGGCTTGGTGAAAGACAGCGGATAATGTCCAAAAAGAACACGAAGTCAAGGAAAGGAGGACTAGTTACAAAAGTAAGTGAAATCTCTAGAATCTCGAGCCATTATGATATGGCTCGAGTTACTCAAACGGCACTCAAAATTAAACATCTAACAAGGAAGTTCTCCATACGGGCATACTCCGAAAAATCTGAAAAAATTCTAAAATGTCTTACTCATGAGGATAGTTCATAAAAAAATTTCGTCGGAAACTCGATAGAGCGTCCGTAAAAAAATAATGAAAATTTCAATATTTTGCGATTTATCACAGGTTAGCGATGGAATAAAATTTCAAAAAATACTTTTTTATGTCAAATACTCTTTAAGATAAAAATGTTTTATATTGAACTGTTTTAAATAAATTTAATGTAAATAACTTTAGTTTTGTCAGTTTTAGTTTGATTTAACTATAGTTTTGTCATATATATATTTATAATGAAAGTTAATTATCAAATTTTATGAATTAAAACAAAATTTAAATTAATTAAAAATGTTTCAATCTCAAAATTAAGTCCAATTGCTCACTGTCGATTAAATTTTGTTGCTATGGAAACAACGACTTCTTTGATATTGAAGTGAATAACTCCAGCATTCTTCATTTGCCTTTATTTTGTAATACGCTTAAATATATGAAAATATTTTTATATATTAAATTGTTTTAAAGTAATAAAATTAAATAACAAGCAACATAAATATGTAATACAAAAAAGTATTTATTAAATTCCCTCCTTGTTTAAGTTTAAATTCATTAAATACTATTTACACGCATTCTAAAAATCAATTAACAAGCAATTTTCTGGTGCATTAAAATCGTTTGCTTTTGGCGAGGAAAAGTACTGCTCGCCAAATCGTGTGACGCTTTCGTCTTTTCGCGCCAAATACTCGAAAGTATTGCAATCGAAATTTTTTCGACTTCCGGTTTTCGACGGATTTACAAGTTTTAGGGGTCAGAGATCCCAAAAAACATGTTTATAGAAAATGTCTGTCCGTGTGTCCGTATGTCGCCATTGTACCATCGAAAAGTGTATGAAGTTATGCATAGAATTGAACAAAAAATGTTTTAAGTTTGTGGCTATGGCAAGCAGGTCCTCCATTAATTTGGAAATATCCGTCGGTAGAGGGCGCTGTAATTGCGATGTTTGTGGCATTTTGAATATTGTACCATCGAAAAGTGTGTGAAGTTATGCATAGAATTAAACCAAATTTTTCTTTTTTAAGTTTTTGGCTATGGCAAGCAGGTCCTCCATTAATTTGGAAAAAATCCACCTGTAGGGGGCTCTGTAATAGCGATTTTTGTGGCATTTTGAATATTGTACCATCGAAAAGTGTATGAAGTTATGCATAGAATTGAACCAATTTTTTTTTATAAGATTTTGGCTATGTCAAGCAGGTCCTCCCTTAATTTGGAAAAAATCCACCGGTACGGGGGCGTTGTAATATCGATTTTTATGCGATTTTTGTAGCATTTTGAATATTGTACCATCGAAAAGTGTATGAAGTTATGTATAGAATTGAACCAAATTTTTTGCGTATGTTTTTGGCTATAGCAAGAAAGTCCTCCCTGAATTTGGAAATATTCCACCGAAAGGGGGCACTATAATAGCAATTTTTATGTAATTTTCTTTCGAAGTTGATATAGTATTGAACTAATAAAAATGAAATACTGGCATTTGTAACAACATTTTGAAATATTAAAATATATGAGATAGAAGAAAGTTTTGGGATTGGCTTGGTACATCCAACTAGTTTTTTTACAGACTTTCTACTGTAATTCCGCCGCTAAATTTGACTGATCTTTTGTTACACGCATAAGTGGTTACTATTTTTTTGAAAATATTCTAAATATGCCCGGTAAGGAGACCTTCCTTGTAAGTAAAATAAAAAAAAAAAAGTAACATGTATAATAGGAAAGAGTACGTGAAATTTTGAATGGTGGTGTTTCTTAGGCCGTGTATTTTTAGGCTAATGTCAGACGAACGTCTTTTTGCACGCTTTTTTCCTTAGGTATTATCCTTACACAATACTAGCGGCATTGTGTAGGGATAATATGTAAGTAAAAAAGAGCGCAAAAAGACGTCCGTCTGACATTAGCCTTAGAATACTTTTATTTATTTGTTTTGAAAATGACTCGGGTAGAGTCGAAACATGTAAACAGTTAAATAAACCTATTTTCACTGTTTTTAAAGTTTAGTTTACGCCTTTTAGCAGTTAAAATTAGCATGCAGTTTTTTTTATCAAACAACGTGTTTTAACGATGTATAAGTATGCTAAGTCAAAATCCACTTGCAGAACCTTTCAGAAAATACCACATTCATCGCTGTGATTTTAGTATGTGAAGAGAAGAAAAGATTTTAACATCAAAAATAATATATATGATGGTTTTCACTTATATTCTATGGCCCAGGAAGCCCAGGTTTATACCCTTGTATAATTAATGACAAAAAACTTCGAAAAATATACTCTTCGACTACTCAAAACTTAAATCCTCTTCTAACTCCGAATCAGAACAAGGAATCAAACAACAAATTTGTAGATATTAAATGGACAGTAGTGTCACTTATTTGCGAAAGTATTAACTTTTTACACATTTTTAATGAGTGAGTAAAAGCAATTCTCCATTCATCGCCACTCTCCCCTACATAAAACAGAGCATTACTGTTTCTTCCAATCAGATGTGTTGTCATTTACCTATCAGGTGTGATTTATATAACATCGCTGCAGGGTTTTTTTTTTTTCATTGCAGTGTTATGAATGCAATCTGTTAATAGAGGTATTAACTGTTAAAACAGTTTTGTCAAAGAGAATACATTCTAACCTCAATAATATGACAAAATGTTTCAAAATAACGGCTTTATTGCGTTATTAATCTTTAGATTATGTAATATGCATTATTAGATTATGCAAGTTCATTTACTGATTAAATATCGTTATTTTAAATATAGTAAATGTTAAAACACAATTATTCTTAGCGATGTTAATTTTTTTGTTTTTATAGGTTAGACACCATTTTAGGTAAAGCTGGGTCCAAAGCTATAGATGTATACGAATCGAAAATTAGTTTAGCATCACGAATAGTTAAAGTAGAACGAAGTGTAAGTATAAAATTCTGTATTCATTCATTTTTTGTGCGTAGCCGTGCGTGTTTGTGCTTGCATGTGCGTGCGTGCGTATGCGTGCATGTGTGTGCGTCGCTAGTGTGTATGAGTGCATGTGTGTGCGTCGCTAGTGTGTATGAGTGCATGTGTGTGCGCATATGTGTGTACATACTATGTAGACACAAGAAACATTTTATTAAATAAAGTTTCGGATTCATGACGTTCTTATTCGAGTTGGTCAAAATGGACAGTTCTAAGTGAGGTTGACAAATACGGAGTATTCTTGTAAGCGCAAAACAAGATAATCACAAAATATTTTATTTAAGTTTCAGATACATGCAGATGTTCCTTTTTTTAACTAATAAAATAAATACATTGGAACCCTGCCCATTGGAACGGGTCCATTTAAATCGAAGTATCGAACTTCTAGAATTTTTCCTGTAAACTTAATATTTTCCCTTGTTATCTAACACGCTTGTAAGGAACACTACAAAATCTGAATATCGCGTGTAACGAAGTTTTGTATCAAAAATAACCACAAAAATGAAGTTTTCATGAACATCTGTTTTCAGACTGATAAATCACTCTTAACTGAAGATATAAACATCGAAATAGTCAGTCAAGTAAAATATCACAGTACAGTTAAATGAAGTGATGATGAAGAAATTGTTGTAGAAAAAAAATATTGGAATGACATTATGTATAAATGAAAATTCATACACACTTCTAATATGTTTTACACCAAAAAATTTTCGAGAAGCTTTACGGATGTTTCAAAATTCGTTGAAACTGTGAAACAACAAATTTTGAAAAACAAGTTTAACCGGTAGCTTATTTAAAACTATTTAAAATAAGTAGATTTTATTTATTTTTTTAATTAATTTTCAAAAGATAAATGTATGTAATTAAAAATCTTACGATACTTATCAGCGTACATGTAAATAAAAACTATATTAAAAATACATTACAAATTATTCCCAACGTTTCGTGCTCTTTCTAACGAGCCATCTTCAGGGGAGAGAGTCCTTGACCTCCTTGGAGCGAAGTTTCCGATGTATTTTTAATATAGTTTTTATTTACATGTACGCTGATGAGTATCGTAAGATTTTTAATTATTAAATTTTGACAGCGTAATGACAGTTTTTCTTAAATGTATGTATTTTTAATGCCAATTAAAAAAACTTTACTTGGCAGGCATAAAGTGCTGATTCATATTCATTTAAAATTTGGTACTTTAGTATAATTGAGAAAAAGATCATACTCATACAAGCTGTAAGAAATGATAAAATTATTATTAGGTTGAGCAAAAAGTTCTGGGAAATTTTTAATCTAATAGTTACCAGAATTTGTATCGTACATAGGAGTACTTGTGGTATATCTATAGGAGTTCAGGGATTTCGGCTCCAAAATGCCTATTGAACAGTATGATTTGCGTATGTTGATCCGGCATTATTCGAGGAAAGGTCTAAGGCTAATGTCAGATGAACGTCTTTTGCACGCTTTTTTCCCTACATATCATCCCTACACAATGCCACTAGCATTATGTAGGGATATGTAGAAAAAAAAGCGTGCAAAAAGACGTTCGTCTGACATTAGCCTAACAATTCTGAAAGTCGTCAAGGGCCGTCGATTTGAATCCTTTAATGAAGTTGAAGAAGCATGTCATGAGTTTTTCAATTCCAAGGAGTTGCCATGGACTTCCAGCAAATCCGGAATCTGCCAGAAAGTCGTGGACTATGATGGTCTCTACTTTGAAGAATAGTTCTTGTTTCGTTTGTTGTTAATTTGCGCGCAACAAGGCAATTTTCTCAAATTTCCTAGAACTTTTTGCTCAACCTAGTGTTAATTACACACCATAACTTAAAACTATAAGTCTGAGAGCTACAACGACAATAAAAAGGTGATTTTAATAAAGCTCATTTTTCTATAAGACCTCCCGTATTATGGTGTAGTATATATGCGGACAGTCTGGCTGGCGGGAGACGTTACGTTTACCTTTTAGAGTAGGGGTTATGCGGGTGAAAAAAACTACAAAATTACGTCATTTATAGGTAAAATAACACGTCATCTTCACGTCATTTTAGCAAGCTTGAAAATTATAATATTTTACTTTTTGGCTATCAGGCAACCTGCAATTAATTTTCAAGACAGAAATTCGGTTGAAAACTTAATGCCAAACGGCTTTAAATCTAGCAGCGAAAGTGCCTGTTAGAAGAATGGTTTATAGGTTTAAAAAAAATATGTCCCCTTCACGTCATTTTAGCAAATTGGAAAATTGTCTTTTGCTATCAGACAACCCATAATTAATTTGCCAGACAGAAATTCGGTTGATAAGTTAATGCCAGACATATTTTTTTAACCTATAAACCACTCTTCATACATACGCTGTCGCTGCCAGATTTAAAGCCATCTGGTATTAACTTATCTACCTAATTTATGTTTGGCAAATTAATTATAGGCTGTCTGACAGCCAAAGAGACAATTTTCAAGTTTTCTAAAATGGCGTAAATATGACATTTTTTTTAAACCTACAAACCACTCTTCAAACAGGTTCTTTTGCGGTCAGATTTAAAGATTTGCCAGATTTTTAGACGTGGCATTAACTTATTAACCGAATTTCTATTTCTATCTGGCAAATTCGTTATAGGTTGTCTGGTAGCTAAAGTATTACAAATTTCAAGTTTGATGAAATGACGTGTAGATGACATATTTTTTTAAACCTATAAATCAATCTTCTAACAGGCTCTTTGACTGTCAGATTTAAAGCCGCTTGGCATTAACTTGTCAACCGAATTTCTGTCTAGCAAATTAATTATAGGTTGGCTGATAGACAAAGAGTAAAATATTACAATTTTTAAGCTTACTAAAATGAAATGAAGATGGCATGTTTTTTACCTATTAACCTGGAACGGGCATGGTCTTAACAACGTTGGCAACTTCGAGCAATAATGGATTAATATCACGAATAGTTAGTATAAACAGATGTTATAAACAAAAGTCCTGCTAAAATGACGTAATTTTGTAGTTTTTTCACCTGCATAACCCCTACTCTCACAGGTAAACGCAACATCTTCCGCCAGCCACACCGTCCGCATGTGTACTACGCCATAAAGAGGGAGGGGTATAGGAAAATGAGCCTTTCTAAAATCAAGTGACGAAAGCGTTGCTAGCTCTTAAGCTACGAACGGACCATCCTTCTAACTGTTATCAGTATCGGCGTCTTTTCTTGTGGCTAGGCAATGCTTTTGATGACTTTAAAAGGAAAGGGACTGATGTCCTGCAAAAGAGGAACCTTTTCTTCAAGTAGGGTTGAGCTCCTTATCTCCTGATCCATTCTTGATTCCCCTCATTCTTTTGTGAATAAACCTCAGAAAGGTCCAGAACAAAAGATTTCTTGGAAAACTGTAGAAGGATGGCAAAACAGGCGTCTGTATGCAGCCTTAGACTATATGGGGCTTTGTCCCCTACGCTCTTCGTGCACTAACCCCTGGAGCAATAAGTGATTCGCGGTCATACAGCAACCCTGCGTTTCGCACATTTTTTTATTGTAGAGGAAAGCCATGTACCGCGGTACTATTTTTACATTTTATTTTTTAATTTAAATAAAATATGTAAATAAAGAAATATAAAAATATTTGCTAATTATTTATCATGTTCTGCTTCACTCATAATGGACCTTATGCACGTGACGTCAGACGCCATAGCTGGCGGTATGTTGGTCTGTTATTCTAACCACTGTGCCGCCAGAATGTCAGTATGCGCAGGCGCAAACAGTGCCAGCAGACGACTATAGTCTCGACCCAGGTTGGATGCATAAATTTTAATTCAAAATCCTTTATTCAACAATTGTCTGCAACATGTGCTGACTATATTAAAGTGAACAGCTGCAAAATGACATCTAGTAGTGTATCTCAAAACTACATTGATTAGTTTTATATAAATCCATTAGATAGAGTTAAAGACTGTGTAGGTCCAAGGTACTTATACGTTCAAGGTACAACATTTTCCCCTAATTGTGTTTTATTTTTAATAATGCACCAGCATACATTGAAACCAATACTCATTTATTTAATATATATGTATATATATATATACCGGGTGTCCCAAAAAGGACTGACTGATTTTAAAATTCAATAACTTCCAAACGGTGACAGATATTAAAAAAATTCTTGCAGGAGGGTTATGCATAAAGTCAAAAGTTTTTTTTACAGTGATTTTCGATTTTAGTTCGAATTACAAACAATAGATGGCGCTGCGATCAATAGAGGCTAAATTCAGGCTCGATTTTTGGTACTTCGTGGCCCGGATATTACATTTCCATCTCCTTTTTCTGCATGGAACAACAGAAAGGACCAAAAATCGAGCCTGTATTTAGCGACTATTGCTTACAGCACCATCTATTGTTTGTAATTCGAACTAAAATCGAAAATCACTGTAATAAAACTTTTGACTTTATGCATAACCCTCCTACAAGAATTTTTTTAATATCTGTCACCGTTTGGAAGTTATTGAATTTTAAAATCAGTCAGTCCTTTTTGGGACACCCGGTATATACTTACAATACACCTTTCCAAACAACATTTGTGCCCGAGAGCATTGAATTTTCATACCATTACAAAATCCAGCTCCTTTTTCGTAAGCGTGGGTCTCATGTTTTGAGACAAAATAAAATGTGAGTTTGAAAAAACTTCTTTAATACAATCTTAGTTTTTGATTTTAAAAAATTCCTGCTATTACACCATTTTCTCCTATGGTAAACTTTTTTATTTACTTACATTTAGTCTCCAGGTATGACAAAAACATTTTACTGTGAAATAAATCACATCACGTTTGTGTCTATATCTACAGTAACGTCTAAGATGACTCGCATGAATCCAAAGATCTCATAATAGTAACTCTTAAAATTTATAAATTTAAAACATTAAAAAAGAAATATTATTGCCATATTTATTTGTTTTAAATTTTAATGGCATTTCTATAAAAGCGGCAACAAAAACTTTTCATTGTTGTGGTTGAAAGAGGAAAATAGGTAAATGATCTCATTTTCTCATTATTGATGTCATTTCCTCATTCAAATTGAAAAGAAAACCAAGGAGGAAATATTAACCGCCTTGCATGCATGTTGAACGGTTATGGACCCCATCAGTGTGACGTCACAGGCAACTCAACTCCGCGTATCAACCGTAAATTGGATCAACACAAACTACATAGTTCAGAGAAAGATAGAAAGGAAATGATTTCGTTTGGTTTGAAGCTAAAAATGCGGCCACGAAATTGGTTAAAACCGGTCACAATTCGGCCCAAATACTTGCAGCTCGCTTTGAAAACCTTTCCCAATATAGTGAATTCAGGCCTTGTTCCACGTGCTTGACTTGTTTGGTCCGAATAACTGGCTTCATATTGCAAGTCGTTTTGACAATATAGTGCATCTCTAATATACTCTGAACCCTGAGGGTTTGTATCGATCCAATTTAAGGTTGATGCGCGGAGTTAAGTTGCCTGTGACGTCACACTGATGGGTTCCATTTCATATGTTCGATTCATATATACAAATCTACCTCATCAGTGGTGACGTCACAGGCAGCTCAACTCCGCGTATCAAGCGCAAACTGGATTAATGCAAACCACAGAGTTCAGAGAAAGATAGAGAGGAAATGTGTTGCTTTGGCGTGAAGCTAAAAATGCAACCCTGAAACCGGTTAAAACGGGTCTCAATTCAGCCCAAACACTTCCGGCTTGCTTTGTGAAAATCGCTCCCCTTCCAATGAATTCAGCCCTTGTTCCATGTGCTTTTCTTGTTTGAGCGATAAACTGGCGATATTGCAAGCCGTTTTGATGGTATAGTGCATCTTTAATATACTCTGAACTCTGTCATTTTTTTATCCGATTTGTGATTCATAGGCGGAAGTAAGTTGCCTGGTTACGTCACACTGATGGTGTAGCATCATAGCTCAAAATCGTTCTTTTGAAAAAAAAAGTAATTAAAAGTTCAGTTAAAATTCAAAGTTCAAGAGCAGTTGAAAATACTCTCGGTTAACCAGTTTTTAATTTAGAGATATGAAATTAATTATGTTTAATGTTCATAAAATGTACGTTTCGACCATGCAAATAACTCAAAATTAGTGTCTTTATGGGGTTATTGTGTTTAATAAGCGATATGTCAGATCTGATAATAAAATGATTATGCTCATTACAGGTTGAAGACATCGAAACAAAAATGGACCAACTGATGGAGATGTATATGGAAGACCGTCACAGAATGGCCAATGTCTTCGCCTCTCTAACTAGTTCCGCACCTTCCACGTCATCTCCTCCCCCTCCACCTCCTTCGCCTTCTTTTGGTGCAGCACCTCCTGACACCTCAAACGCCCATACTCCTCGTCCTCAAGTTCCCAAGAAGTCGATTCTCATAGAAAACAAACATTTCAGTGAGCCCACGACTCCTGTAGCAAAAAACTTTGAAAAAACCATCCATCGCGGTAACAGTGACCTCAGTCAGCGCTGCTGCAGAAAGAAACGGGTCACTGTACGGCATTCCTTGGAAGGAACGTCACCATCACTCTTGTCCGCCCCACGCATCGAAATCCAGCCCGAGAAAGACAGGACAATATCCTGTTCCGCGGATTCTGTGGATCCAGCCTCCTCAGAAAGCACACTCGGTACAGAACTGGACGCTAGCGAGCCAGATCTATCTGAAGTGAGGCCAGACTCAGATGTGAGTGCGGTCACCGTAGTGATGAAAGAAACCCCTTCCTTGCTGAGGCCTTCATTACAAAATTTGAGGACTTGACTAAAAGCACAACAAAAGCACTGTTTTCATTCTCGCGGGCGACTCGGGATTACGTTTGTTCCATATTGTTGTTTTTGTTCGTTGTTTTCCCAAAGATTATATATTATGATCTGTTATATATAAGGTGCAATTACATGTGATAGTCCTGGATTATAAATTCATCTGCTCCATCTTATAAGGTTTCTGTCTCCTTTTTTATTCTACTGAATTGTGCAGCCCCGAAAAAACTGCACTTTTTCGAAAAAGTTACATTTTTTTCTGAGCTACTCTTTAGTTTTTTAATACAAAATATTGCAAGGAAATAAGAACTGCAGCAATTAAATAACCAGAATTAATTTGCAACAATGGAACCTCATTTGTGCCAAAAGAATATCCGGCCAATATTCGTTTTCATTGGCTGTGTCTTTGTTGATAATAACAATACAAATATGAAATATTACTACAATATTTGGGTTTTTACATTTTGAAAATATTGCACCAATATTCGCAAAATATATTTAACCATTTCATTGCCAATATAAATCCAATATTTGTGCAATATAGGTGTTATATTGTAAATATTTCTAATCAAAACCAATTTTTCTGTAATAGTGGTATTTTATCGGAAACATTTTTCAATCTAATGCCAATATTTAATTAATATTGTTATTTCATTGTAAGTATTTCTTCTTAATGCAAACGCCCTAATACAACCAATAGAACCAAATTTTGTTTGCTGCTTCATTATCACCTTGCAACAATCATATCTGTGCTAAATTTCAAAATGATCATGTACAAGCTTTACATTTTGTGCGGTATTTTAAGCTTTGCTAAATAGTAACATTCTATTATAAATGTAAGCAATAAGAAATTATACCAAAAGTTATTATAATTTTTTTTTATGAAATCGCAAAAAATATATCTGTAATTTTTGCAAAACTAGAAGATTTTTAGAGAGATGAAAATTAACAGTTAGCTGCAATTTAACATACCATTAGTAGAAACCATTATAGAAGTATACTTTGCTATTTGAAAGCGAATCTTGCGTCGATCAGTAAACGATGAGCAGGAAGGCTCATGGTCCTGACAAAATTGAAGAATTCCGTAATCACAGTCCAGACGTTTCATACATTGTACATTGAATATTTGCGCATGTACTTAATATCAGCTAAAAATTGGCACATTATTAATCGAAATCTGTCGATACAGGTACGAGACAAGTTTTAAAAATCTATGTATATTACCACGTTTTACCATGTCTATGCAACGTTTTCTGGCAGTAATAATAAATCATTCCACTGTTGTGTCACATTTCCTACAACTTTGATTCCATGCAAACAGAATCCAATTCATTCATGCCAGTTAAAATTTTCCAAATGGATGAAAAAGTGGACACCCTTTCACCCGTTTGGATTTCAACCAGGATTCGAACCAGGGACTTTTCGGCTGAAGCTGCCAATGCTTTGTCAACTGAGCTTTCTTGGGCAAATCTGGTGGACACACAATTCACCCAGAAACCGTATTGATTATGACATTTAGTCTGGTATCTGAATCAACTCAACAGAATAAATCGCAGATAATGGAACTCCGAGAAACGTTGGTTACTATCTACGCTTGATAAATTTCAACACAATTATTCTAATTGGAAAATTATTCATGCGAGTTAGAATTTTCCAGCTGGGCGAAAAAAAATGTCCAGGCCAGTATTCTAACTTTTGGCCAAAGCTGAATAATTGTGTTAAAATAATTGTGTTGTGGTAGAATAATTGTGTTAAAATTAATCAAGTTCATTCCACACTAATTTAATTCTTTGCGATATATTTTATTTCTCAAGATAAAAGTTTCCATCAAAAAATATCATTTTGATAGTACGAAGCGTGTTTTACAAGTAATTACAATTTTGATAAAAAAAGGGGGGGGGGCAATTTTTAAACAATTTTATTATTACATGAAAGACTGGACCTTAATCGATATTTAAACAGAATTTCTGGTTATTCTTTAAGTGTAGGAACAAGTGGTAATCACTTGGCGTTTGGTCAGGGCTATCCGGAAGGGGATGAAGTTGTACCCAACCATGTGAAGCGATGAGATCCTGACCTAGAGCCAAATGACTCCCATTTGTTTTTGCATTTAAGATATATGCCTACGTTCGGAGAGCTTTTTTTAATAAATGTACAATATTGACTAAATACACATATTTTTAGTCCAATTCTAATACATAATAATGAAAAAACATAAAATCTTAACAAAATATTCATAACATTTTTCAAAATTGGGGTTTTTTGCCATTCATTTTTTTAGCAAATTTCATGCTTACGCCAGACAGCGTGCACTCAATTCAACTAAATAGGCGATGGTAGTACACAGTGAGACGAAAATTATTATTACTTAACAAATGGCGACGATTTTTATTCTTTTGAAAAAAATTTTGCTACATCTTTAAGCTACACAAAAGCGTTAATGTGTAAAGGGTTTTAAAAAAGTTATTTATAAAAGCACAGAAGCAGCATAACGGAGTGTCTAAAATTGTCTCACTGTGTACCACAAGTAGTACACAGTGAGACAATGTATATATTTTCATAAATCATACATTTTTACACTCTATCAATAATTTTCTGTAGTTTATGATTTCTATTTAATATTTCTAGATTTTCAAAATATTAAAAATATGAGCCTCGGGTGGACAATGGCAGACCTTGGGTTACCTTCATGCAAATTTTCAGCCTCTTACGTTTAGTAAATTTCCCAATCCATCGCACGCACAGAGAAAGAGAGAGAGAAAAAAAACTTCTTTTATTAATAAATAACTTTTTTAACATTGAAACCACATAGTAGGTACACAATAAGACATGTCTCACTGTGTACTTTCCTTACGTTGTAACAAAATGGATGCCACATCTGTTACATCAATTTCATCGCTTTAAAAAGTTTATGTCGTTTTGCCGAAATAGTCTATTATTAGATATAGCTAGGTTTGGTTAAGTAAATATATGTCATACTGAAGGAAATAAACTCTAAAATAGACGTTTATGTAACTTTAACTACTATAAAATAAGAAATTATATACTATTTTGTCGGACGCGTAACTGAAGTGCCGAAACTACATCCACGTGTTGTATAAGATGAGGTCGTTATATGTGTGTGCCAGCTTGAAGAAAAAGTTACAACTATATGTCAAAGTGGCTGCTGTCTCACTGTATACTCCCCTACCCTATATTTCAATTCCATTTGTACAACATACTATTATTACACTTACCTGTGCAGTCACTGAACTAGACGTTTTACAGTATCTTCAAATTTAACTGAAATAGTGCAAAATATATCCAAAAATGCATATTTTTTATTAAAAATTGCCAGTTTGTTTATATTCGAGTAACTATAAAATAATTACATTAGTACATAGAGCTTGCATTCTAGTTCATAACGTAGTGAGCAATGTGGGAGCATTCTGAGAAAATTTTACTGAAACATGTTTAGCACATTTTATGTAATGGTGTTTGTCGTACATGGAAATAATGGAAAATGGATTTTCCAAAAATCGCATTTAAAGATTTTTTATCTATATTTTTTCTTACCTTAAAAATTAATCTAGAAGTGTTAATTGAGGTTTATTAGTGTTTTTATGTAAAAAGAGTAAAAAAATCATGCTTAGAAATATTGTTTACATTTCTCCTGGCTTTCCTATGCCCACTTCCGATATTTGACTTACTACTTCTTGTTTATTCAATTGATCATAACTCTAACTCCTATTGAAATAATCGTAGGAATAAAATGAAAACAGATTTGGAATCGTAAAAGATTACTCTTTCAAATACAACTATAAAAAAGTTTTTAAAAATATTCACTAAAACGGCCATTTTAATGTAGGCCTTAAAAAAGCAGTCAGTGTTACCATGACAACAAAACAGCGGTCATACAAAAATTAGCACATCAGATGGCAGATTTCTATGAGGATGGGTTACAAAAGCTAGTCTACAACACGATAAGTACCTTAATATATGCGAATATTATGTTGAAAAGCCTATTAAGGTCCAGGATTTCATGTAAAAATAAAATTGTTTAAAATATTGTCTTGTGTTTTTTTAAATATCAAAACGGTACTTACATAAAAATCCCCCTCGTATTTTGGATTGCCGTATATTTCGGCGTAACTTTTGATACCGTGAATTTCATATAATTTCAGGGTTGCGCGTTATACGCCAGGTGTAAAAATGAAAGCTTAAAAAATAAGAAAAGATGACTTTAAGCGTTAAGATTTCTGCATTAATAAACATTTTAGGCGTTCTCTTCCCAACTGCTATTTCTTTCCCTATACTACATTCATGTCCAAAATTATCTTTACATGCATAGAATCACGGATTTCGCAGAAATGGTGAACTATAATTTTAGGATTATCTGTGGAATTATACAGAACATCATAACAAATGAATACAGAGAAAAAAATTAATATCACTGCTTATGATATAAAACTGTAGCATGAAACAATAAAAATGACAAAAATAGGTGACAAGGAGAGTGCAGAAAAACAGGAATAACTCAGAAAAAAAGTGGAGGCTTATGATTTTAATACGAAATGTGATCTCTTCTATACGTGAATACACATATCACAACGTGTTTTCATGTTGGCAGTAACAGTGGTAATCGCATTTCGCGGAATTAAGTTCCACTCTTCCAGCAATGCGGTCTTCAGTTCATCTCAGTCTCTAGGCGTAGGATGTCTCCGTGCAATTGCTTTCCCAAGGTGCTCTCATAAGTTCTCTATCGGGTTGAGATCATGAGAATTTTCTGGACATGGTATTCGCTCAATGGCTCCACTTTCAAGATAGCTGTGAATGAAGTGTGCTCGATGCGGACGAGCGTTATTGTCCATCAATAAAAAGTCAGATCCATAAGCACCTCTGAAAAGTCGGACATAAGGTTGTAAGACTTCATCCCGATATCGCTGGCTGGTCACAGATCCGCTGCTGAAAACGTGTACGGGCATCGATCATTATTCCGCCCCATACCATCACACCTGCACTGCTGAAACGGTCGCATTAAATCATGTTCGAAGGACAATTTCGTGTTCCTGACTCCCTCCAGATGTAAAAACATTTAGAATCTGATGTTAAACTAGATTTCGATTCTTCAGTAAAAAGAGCATGGCTCCATTGGAGTTCACTCCAATTCTGATGTTCTTTGCACCAATTCAAGCGGTCCCTCTTGACAGACAATGACGCACATATCCTTGGCTTTCTGGCATAAAGACTTTTTTAAATAAGCTTTCTGTACACAGTTTGCCGAGATACGACTGTTCCAGTGCTGGCTGCAAGCTCTGAACTTAACTGCCGAGCATTAGACTGTCTGTTACGACGGGCAATTATTGCCAAATATCGGTCTTCGGAAGCAGTTGTTTTTCGTTTGCGATCTTGTCCAAGCCACCTGCCAACAGTGCCAAAGTTCTGAAATCTTTTCCATAACATAGAAACTGTCTGCCTTGAAATATTCACACATCTCGCTACTTCTGTGATTGTCTGGCCTGTTTCTAAACGGCCGATAATTCACCACTTCATAGATTCTTCCTCATGATACTGCGAAGTCCTAACAAATCGTTTTCAGTCCTTACACACTGAAATTAAACGCTATACTGCAGAAATTCACTCCGATATTCACTTTGCGCAACGCGCTTCCTTTTGCGTCGCGTGACGTAACGCCCTCATTTGTACATCAGAAACCGTTTGATCACTTTTTATTGGATAATGCTAATAGACCGAAAGCCGGTAGCACAGACAATCACCTCATCGAGTTCACGGATGAAATTCTAGGATTAGTTAAATCTTGATTCGCATATTAAAACGCATTCAGTCTGCCAAGTCCAATCTTGGTGGAAAACACCCCAAAAACCCGATTTTAGCGGCTGACTCGTAAGTTTACCATTGTGTTTTCCTGCTCCCAGTCCCCTATCTTTTCACACCTTTTCGTGCAGGAAAACTCAATGGTAAACCTACGAGTCAGCCGCTAAAATCGCGTTTTCAGGTTTTTTCCACCAAGATAGGACTTGGCAGACCGACTGCGTTTTAATATGCGAGTCAAGATTTATTTAATCCTAGAATTTCATCCGTGAACTCTATGAGGTGATTGCCTGTGCTGCCGGCTCCCGGTCTATAATTAGGCTTGTATTTCACACATTCCCTACAAAAATGGCTTACATCGATCGGATATTTCATCAAATATCAAAATTTTTGTTTGTGTAAAGATAAATTTGGACATGTGTGTATAATCAATCGTACTAGGTTTTTTTTTTTTACTTTCAATGTTATTTTTCATATCATAATTTATGAAGATTTCATTGCAAAGAAGTGTCAGCAATAAAAAATAAGGCTTTAAAAGTATTCTGTTTAAGTGCGTTCGTAATTATATAAATACGTAGCACTTATAGTCGTCGTTCAGTCCGTCTGTCTGTCCGTCCGTCCGTCCGCATATAACAGAGCAAAAACTACCCAACCGAATGGTCTGAAATTTTAAATATATAATTGTTGTAAATTTTGTCGAGTCATGTCAAATTTTATGAAAATCGGATGTATAGTTTAATTACAGGGACAGTCAAAAGTTTTTCCGTTACATTACGGCCAATGAGAAAAACTTATTGCAAGGGCATTTTAATTATGTTACAGCCTTCCGAATGGTCTGAAATTTTAAATATATAACTGTTGCAAAATTTTGTCGAGTCATTTCAAATTTTATGATAATCGGATGTATAGTTTAATTATAGGGACAGTCAAGTGTTTTCCATTACATTACAGCCAATGGGAGAAAATTATTGCAAGTGCATTTTAATGATAATACAGCCTTTCGAGCAGAATGAAATTGATATGCATTTATGAAGCGCACTAAAATACCGGGTGAGCCAAAAGTTCGTTAAAACTTTAAAAACTCATAAAAAAAGGAAGAAATTATGATAAAGGAGTGCGGTTTGGAAGAAAGGGCTCACAAGGTAGTCGGATTTTTTTTTTTTTTTTTTTTTTTTTTTTAGCGACAAAATAAAATCACATGTACCTGACCTATATGGCGCTGACGTTCATAAACACATTGAACAGGACAACAATAGTATGTCGTAGAATGTTCTGGAGGTCATGTATTATTGGTTATTCGTTATTGGAAGAACAAATGAATGAGCATATTGTTGACCTGTTCATTGTGTTTCAGGTCGTCAGCGTCCTCTACACGTAATTTTTTTAACTAATTTGATTTTGTTTTATTTATTTTATTTTATTTTTATTTATTTATTTATTTATTTATTTTTATTTATTTATTTATTTTTTTTTTTTTTTTTTGCTTAAAAAAAAAAAAAAATCCGACTACCTTGTGAGTTCTTTCTTGCAAACCACACTCCTTTATCATAATTTCTTCCTTTTTCATGAGTTTTAAAATTTTAACGAACTTTTGGCTCACTCGGTATACATTCAGTTCAATATGCGGTGCAACAAATATTTATAAAACTGGTTATAGTACGAACGCACATCATTTGCCACGTTTGACGAGCAATTTCTAACTTGTTTATGTTATTGTTAAGTGATGGTATTTTTAAAACATTTACTAGGGCACCAGCTTGCTAGGACAGCAGCATAATAATTTGCTCTAAATTATTATGCTGATGCTTTAGAACTTGTCGGAGGAAACATAGTTAAACCGGATCAGACACCAGATAGAGCTAATGAGGCAGCTTTGAAGAAGTACAAGGAAGACCTTGGCAAATTTAAACAAGTTGAAAATTGCACGTCAAACGTGACCAAATGAGGGGCGTTCGTACTATAACTAGTTTTATAAATATTTTTTGCACCGCATATTGTACTAAATGTGTATTTTAGTGCACTTCTTAAGTGCATATCAATTTCATTCTGTTCGAAAGGCTGTAACATCATTAAAAAGCACTTGAAATAAGTTTTTCCCATTGGCCGTAATGTAACGGAAAACTTTTGGCTGCCCTGTCATTAAACTATACATCCGATTTTCATAAAATTTGAAATGACTTGACAAAATTTTGCAACAATTGTATACTTAAAATTTCAGACCATTCGGTTGGGTAGTTTTTGCTCTGTTATATGCGGACGGACGGACTGGCAGACAGACGGACTGAACGACGACTGTAGATGCTACGTATTTATATAATTACGAACGCACCTAAAAAGCAAACACCTGTGCCATGATGGTACTGTAATACCTCGACTTACGTCAGCAATTCGTCCCAAGACTAGCGACGTAAGTCGAAAACGATATAAGTCGAGGTACATTTAAATGGAAAAAAAAAAAGGATTAAAAAAATGCCCAAAATCTAATGAACATATTCTATTGTATTTAGAGATTATGTTACATACATTTAGCAAAAAAATATTTATATAATTACGAACGCACCTAAAAAGCAAACACCTGTGCCATGATGGTACTGTAATACCTCGACTTATGTCAGCAATTCGTACTAAGACTAGCGACGTAAGTCGAGGTACATTTAAATGAAAAAAAAAAGGATTAAAAAAATGCCCAAAATCTAATGAACATATTCTATTGTATTTAGGGATTATGTTGTAGCAAAAAAATATTTATATAATTACGAACGCACCTAAAAAGTAAACACCTGTGCCATGATGGTACTGTAATACCTCGACTTACGTCAGCAATTCGTCCCAAGACTAGCGACGTAAGTCGAAAACGATATAAGTCGAGGTACATTTAAATGAAAAAAAAAAGGGGGGGGATTAAAAAAATGCCCAAAATCTAATGAACATATTCTATTATATTTAGGAATTATGTTACATACATTTATCAAAAAAATATTTATATAATTACGAACGCACCTAAAAAGCAAACACCTGTGCCATGATGGTACTGTAATACCTCGACTTACGTCAGCAATTCGTCCCAAGACTAGCGACGTAAGTCGAAAACGATATAAGTCGATGTACATTTAAATGAAAAAAAAAAAAAAAGTTGGAAATTGCTCGTCAAACGTGGCAAATGAGGTGCGTTCGTACTATAACTAGTTTTATAATTATTTTTTGCACCCCATATTGTACTGAATGTATAATTTTTTGCACTTCATAAAGTGCATAGTCTGATGCATCATTAAAATGCACTTCCAATAATCTTTTCCCATTCCCCGTAATGTAACGGAACACTTTTGAGTGTCCCTGTAATTAAACTATACATCCGATTTTCCTAAAATTTGAAATAGCTCGACAAAATTTTGCAGCAATTATATCTTTAAAATTTCAGATCATTCGGAAGGCTGTAATATCATTAAAATCCACTTGCAATAATTTTTCCTATTGGCCGTAATGTAAAGAAAAACTTTTGACTGTCCCTGTAATTAAACTATACATCCCATTTTCATAAAATTTGAAATGGCTCGACAAAATTTTGCAGCAATTATATCTTTAAAATTTCAGATCATTCGGAAGGCTGTAATATCATTAAAATCCACTTGCAATAATTTTTCCCATTGGCCGTAATGTAAAGAAAAACTTTTGACTGTCCCTGTAATTAAACTATACATCCGATTTTCATAAAATTTGAAATGGCTCGACAAAATTTTGCAGCAATTATATCTTTAAAATTTCAGATCATTTGGAAGGCTGTAATATCATTAAAATCCACTTGCAATAATTTTTCCCATTGGCCGTAATGTAAAGAAAAACTTTTGACTGTCCCTGTAATTAAACTATACATCCGATTTTCATAAAATTTGAAATGGCTCGACAAAATTTTGCAACAATCATATATTTGAAATTTCATACCATTCGGTTGGGTAGTTTTTGCTCTGTTACATGCGGACAGACAGACGGACGGACTGAACGTCGACTATAGATGCTACGTATTTATATAATTACGAACGCACCTAAAAAGGATTTAAAAAATGCCCAAAATCTAATGAACATATTCTATTGTATTTAGGGATTATGTTACATACATTTAGCAAAAAAATACTTATATAATTACGAACGCACCTAAAAAGCAAACACCTGTGCCATGATGGTACTGTAATACCTCGACTTATGTGAGCAATTCGTACTAAGACTAGCGACGTAAGTCGAAAACGATATAAGTCGAGGTACATTTAAATGAAAAAAAAAGGATTAAAAAAATGCCCAAAATCTAATGAACATATTCTATTGTATTTAGGGATTATGTTACATACATTAGCAAAAAAATGCGTCTGCAATAAAAGAATTTTATCACTAATAATAAATTACTAAGTTCTTAATTTACAATTTATCAATTTATTGTTCTTCTAGCTATCTTGTTCGAGTCTTTGAGCATGTGAAAAAATCTTGCAATGACGTCTGAACCGACAATTTTTTTTTTCTCTTAGAAGCCTTTTGTAATAGCAGAATGAGTTTTTTAAGCTTTTCTAGTCGTGCTATACTTTGCTCGTCTAAACTAATATTTTCAAGAACCATCATTCCAGCTTCAATAAAGTTTAGTCCTTCGGTTAATTTTGCAACAGTCATAATCTTCACTCTTTCCCCTGTTCAAAATCTTCATCTATTTCTTCGACAGTACTTTGTTTTCAATTCGATAAGTTCGGCCATGGTTAATTCGTCGATGGTTAAGGGCAATTTATGAATTCAACAACACCTTCAGCATCCATTTATAAGTTGAGTTCTCTTCCATTTTCGACGATCTCATCAATTAAGAGAGATACAGAATCACAATTTTCAGATGTTTTCCTGGTCTCTGTGAAAAAAAAGAGTACAGTCTTTTTCAAGCATCTCTCATTGTTTTTTGCTCAATTTCACCCCACGAATCTCCTATGACTGTGGCTGCATCTGAGATGTTAAATTGTTTTCCAAAAGCCTTCAAAAAAGTTCAAAGTGCGTCTAAATTAAGGAAAACTTTTTTCCAGGCCAGACGGCGTAAATGCGGGTTGACGTAAATCGAGGTACTACTGTACTAACAAATTTTATGACAGAGGAAAACATACTAAAAATCATTAGGTTCGATAATACAAGAGAGGTATGGCTAGAACTACAGAAGCTTTATGAAGCTACCTGAGATAACCAATTGTATAATATTTGTCTACAATTTTTTCAGTGTAAGAGGACAGTGAATGGTAGTATGGCATCTATCGAATTTAAAGAATTTTTGGAGCTAATTAAATTTGGATAGTCAAAGAAATCAGGAAGTTCAACTGTCCCAAATGCTATTAATTTGTAACATCCTAGACACGTTACCTCAAGAGTACCTTTCTTTCAAGTCGAGTTGGCTACTTCTGAATGAAGACAAACGAATAACAATAATTGTTGAGTTAACAACTCAATTATGATCTCAAGAAAGAGAAAATAAAGAAGAGAAGTCAAAAAGTGATGTCCAGAATCAAGAAGCATTAGAAGTAAAAACCAGTAGAATAAAAACAGCTTTTAAAAGTAAAAAGCAAATTGGAAAATGCAATTACTGCCATCCAATTGGTCATTAGGTAAAATTTTGTAGAAAGTAGATAGCGGATGGAAAACCAGCAAATACCAGTCAGAATAATAAATACTGAGCAAAGGATAGAACTGCGGCAAATATGTCATTAATAGCTCTAAACAAAGAAGCATTTTCATAATGAAGAAAATTTTTATGACTGGTTTGTTGATAATGATGTATCAAAACATATTACCAATTATGGTAATTACTTCACAGACTTTGAAAATTTTGAAAACCCACATAGTAGTACGAGGGTTACTCTGAAATTATTGAGATACGCGCAGACGAGAATTTACAAAATAAAAATAACGGTTTAATTTTAAAATACAAAGTATTTTAACACAGCAGACGATTTTTTACTGACTTACTTCAACTTGTTTAGCGTAGAATAAATTTTAAACAGAAGAGAAAATGGAGTTGACGAGAGAACATTTTCGCGCTATGATTTTCTACGATTTTAAAGCAGGATTAATTCAAGAAGAATGAGTTCAACGGTTGAAATTAGCATTTGGTGATGAATCTCCAGCTCGTGCTACTGTATTCAGATGGTTTAAAGAATTTAGCAGAGGTCGCAAGTTTCTTCAGGATGAAGAACACACAGGAAGGCCGCCGTCTGCAGTAATCCCGGATAATGTGTGTGCCATACGAAAATTGTTAATGGATGATAATCGTTGTACCTATCAAATGATACAGAAGGAACTTAACATTGGATCCGCAGCCATACACAAAATTATTCATGAAGAATTGCATATGAAAAAAGTAGTTTGCCGTTAGGTTCCCCATAATCTAACTGAGCACCAAAAAGAGGAGCGTGTCAGAATCAGTAAAGAAACTCTTAAATTGCTAAATGATGGTGGCCACCGCATCATTTCTAAAATTGTAACGGGTGATGAAACGTACATACCGTTTGTTGACGTTCCAACACGTCAAGAAAGCAAAGTATGGGTCTTTGAATATGATACCACGCCGACAATGGTGAAAAGACAACGCGCACTGAAAAAAGTGATGTATGCCGTTTTCTTCAGAAGTACGAGATTGGTCAAAGCCATCAAGTTGGAAGGACAGAAGACAGTAACAGCAAACTGGTATACCACTAAATGTCTTCTCGAAATTCTACAAGAAGTGAATGTTAGGGGACTAATGCTTCACCATGGCAATGCATCTTCACATACAGCCGGATTAACAGTTGAGTTTCTTAAACAAAAACGAATTAAAGTGATAGAACATCCGCCGTATTCACCTGATCTAGCTATGTGTGACTTTTGGTTATTCTTTAATCTAAAAAAGAACTTACGCGGACGTCGTTTTCATTCAGAAGAAGAGATTGATGTGGCTATAAATGCATTATTTTCATCTATTCCAAGAAATGAATGGCTTGAGGCATTTAATCTGTGGAAAATTCGCCCACAAAAGTGCATTGATGCTAGAGGAGACTACTTTGAACACACCTAAAATTTTGTAAGTATAACTTTAAAAACCTAGTTGTATCTCAAAAATTTCAGAGTGACCCTCGTATTAATACTGCAAATTGAAAAGTACTATCTGCTGTAGGTAAAGGAACGTTAATGATTATGATGAAAATAAAAGGAGAGAGACAATTTAAAAAAGTTTGGTTTGTCCCTGGTATTAGTAAAAATCTGTTTTCAGTATTGGCAGCACCATATAGGAAGAAAAACAGCAGATTCGAATCAACTGCAAAAGAATGTTGGTTAAAACTCATCAGCAAGGTTGTAATGTGCATTAAACATAAGTGGTGGCCTACACAAAGTTCATATGAAAGTACTTTTTCGGAGTAATCCAGTGGGCCTGAACATAGCTTACTACAAGTAATTCTGTTCTGCAGTTAAATCACGAACGCTGGGGACAGCAGAACAAACGTCACATAAAGTATGCTCTAGAACAACAAATGGATATCAAAATTGCAGTAGATAATCAGTTTTGTGAAGTTTATATATATGGGAAAGCACATCGCTTGAAATTTGACAGTAGACAGACCACAAAGCCTGAAGAGCTTATCTCAACAGATGTATGTGGGCCCTTTGATGAATCCTTTAGAAGTTATCGTTACTTTGTAGTCTTTAAAGATCATTTTACAAATTTTAGATATGTATTTTTTCTTCGTCGTAAGTCAGAAGCTGAAGAAGCTACTGAAAATATGTCATCATATGCTAAAAATTTAGGACACAACATCAAGGAGATCTTAAGTGATAACGGAGGAGAATTTGATTACGAAAATCTTAGAAATATCCTGCAAAGAAGTGGAATTATTCAAAGATTAATTGCCCCCTATAACCCTCAGCAGAATGATGGGAGTGGACCAGGGCCAAAACTAAGGAGGGAGGCAGAGGGGGGCTTGTGCCCCGGGTGCCAGAACGAAAGGGCGCCAAATGAAAGATTATACCTTTTGCAATGGATCATTTTCTTCTGATGGACTGATGGTTTCCATTATTCCAAGTCATCAGTCCATCAGAAAAAAATAACTTGTTTAAAGCGAAAACTCGGTTAAACGGGACTCGGATAATCGGGACTCTACTGTATATTCATTTTAAAAATGATTTTTAGAATATTTTTTGTTGGTGTTCAGAGGGAGGTCATGACTCTCGTGACTTCCCTCTTGGATCCGCCATTGTAGATTACGTAGTTCAGTATTACATATTTTATGGTTACATATTTTAAAATAAGTCGGCTATTAGAAAATTAGTAAAATTCTCTTTGTAAGTATACTTTGCGGAAGAGGTGAGGAGGGGGCGCCAAAATCCATGTTTGCCCCGGGTGCAAAAAAGGTCAGTTTCGACCCTGGAGTGGGCGTGAAAATAGAACCGTGGTTGAAATGGAAAGAACTTTGGAAAATTCTAATTCAGAAATCAATTTCCCTTTATTATTACGGGCAGAACTGATTAATACATCTGTGTATATTTTGAACAGAACAGGGGTTCGTTACCAATTGTAAGCCCTTATGGATTGTAGATATGGCAGAAACCTCGAGTAAGACACATGCGTGTAATCGGATCACCCTGTTATGCTCACATACCAGATCAGGAACGTGGGAAAATGGACAGAAAAGCAATAAAAAGATCACTTATCGGGATATGATGGCGATGAAAGATATCCCATCTGGATAAAAGAAATCAATACTTTTATTTGTTCTCGTTATGTAATCTTTCAAGAAAAAACTTGACAAATTGTGAAGATCCTGTATAAATAACTTTAATTGAATCTAAGAAATAGTTACCAGAAGATAAAAATGAGGGAAAGGGTGGTCAATAAGACTCAGGAGATCAAGTTAGTTCAGAAAGTGAAAAGAAATCACACATATAGATAATTATTTATATACAGATAATTAAGAAATCGCAGGGAACTAAAACAGCCTAAATGTTTTGAAGATTATGTGATTAGAGGCATCTTATCACTCTAAGATGCCTCTAAGAGACACTCTTATGTGAAGATCTGAAGTTTTTATGTCTGAAAAGAATGAATAATAGTCATATGAATAAGCTATTAATTGTAAATAAACATAATTTCTTAAATCATGGAATCTGAAACCAGTTCCTTAAGGAGATTCTTCACTCACTTGAAAACACCTGCTCGCTAATTCTAAACCTATGGGCAGGTTGTTTTAAAATTTCTCGTTTAAATTTGAATATTTTTAAACAATTTCTTTTAATAAAGGTACTTTCGTTTTCGAAACCGGTTCCGAAAGTGAAAGTACCTTTACTAAAAAAGTCTGAAATCGAAAAAGTAAAAAGTAGCCATATTAGAGATAGACCTCAGCTGCCGCATGCAAAAAAATCGTTTAAAAATATTCAAATTTAAACGAGAAATTCGAAAACAACCTACCCATAGGTTTAGCATTAGCGAGCGGGTGTTTCAAGTGAGTGAAGAGTCCCCTTAACCCTTTCAGGAGCAAAGCAATTCCATTGCTAAAGTGTTGGAATTGATGAATGACACTGGAATTTGAAAACAAATTTATTTGTAAATTTTAAAAAAAGCTATATTTCACACACGTAATAAACCGAAATTTTCATTACTAAAATTCAGGTGCCAATGTGGCGTTTGAGAATTAAAATTAAGTGGTTTCATAAACATACCATCGCCCCTCAAGGGGTTAAAGGAAAACAACACATGGACTTCCAGATAAAGCAAAAGCTCTTCCTTTCAAATGAGTCTTTCGGATTAAGAAAAATCCAGATGGCACCATTGACAAATATAAGGCAAGACTTGTGATTAAAGGCTTCAATTAGAGACAAGATATTGATTATAATCAGACCTTCAGTCCAGTTACAAAGCTAGGAACTGTACGTTCACTAATAAGTATTGCAGCCAGTGAGAAGATGCATCTTATGCAATTTGATGTTTCAACCGCATTTGTATATAGTTATTTAGATGAAACAATTTAGATGCATCAACCTGAAGGCTATAATGATGGCACCAACAATGTATGAAATGTAAGCCCCCCCACCCCGAAGCTGGCATAAATGTTTTGGTAATTTTATGTTAGATCTTGGAGTTAAGGGTGTATTCAAATCCAAACTGCTTATTTTCTGATTCATTTTTGTTCTGAAACGCATCAAATTGTCAGATTCTCTTATTCAGAAACTCTAAAATGCGCCGTGCTTGTCGATTGTTTGATGGAGGCAGAATATATTGCAAAAAACGCTGTCAAAGTGGGCGTTTTGAACCAAATTTCCCGAAGCGAGAGAGCTGGGAACGAAAAAAATGGTCATACTGAGAAAATAATTGTTTATAAATCAAGTTCTAATTACTTGAGCGAGAAATGAAAACACACGGCCGCTTATACATCTCTTCAAAAATCACGTCAGCAAGTTTCATGTTTTTACTTTTAAAAATGAGACTGAAAATGTGTCAGAAAATTTCGAGCTGTTGAGGGTGGAAAAATATTTTTCTGAGTACACCCTTAAAATCAGTGAGACAAATCAGTGTTTCTTCCTTCGAGAGGAAGAAAATAAAAAACGTGTTGTATATCTTTATGTTGATGGACTAGTTGGAAACTACTCATGAAGAAGACTCGAGAAACTTCATATATCAATTAAAAATGAAGTTCAAAATTATTAGTTGTTATTGCAGTGCCGCTATAACAAGGAAGTTCTTATTTTTTATTTTAATTGATTGTAATTATTAAAATAATAATAATGAAAGTGACATGCAAGTCGCTTACCTTTCAAATCAATGCAAAGTACCGTAAAATTTGCGTTATATGAGATTAACGAATTTATATTTTAACAGGGTGGCGGCAGATCAGGGAAAAAAAGAAGTAAAAACTAAAAAACAGGAATTCTGCTTTTCCAGAATTTAGCGTCGCACCTGATGAAAGAAATATGTATGTAATATATAAATGTAGATAGTACAAAACATATTTCAGTTTTAAGACTTAAAACGCACCCTTTTATTTTATATAAAATGACGTCATTCACATCCGCTGAAGAATTCCAATTTACGATCCAGTCTTAAACAATATCTACAGTAAAATACGCATAAGACGTCACTATCGCTGAATACCGTATTTACTCGTAAATAACGCGCGTTTTTTTTTTTTTTTTTAATTTAGGGCAAAAACCGTAGGTATGCGTTATACACGAATAATTTTTTACCGCTGGATGTAATCACATGATATACATATGAATCAAGAAATATATTCAAAGAAGAATTTAAAACTGCAAAAATGTTACTTAACAGAAGTATTGCTGCTTCACTCCTTGCACTTTTTTGTACAACAATGCTACCTACACTAATTAGCAATTCTCACTACCGCTACTGCTGCTGTTGTCCTCGTCATCATTGGCATAGTCAATTATCCTCGTAAATCATACAGTCTTCAGTTCCATCCATCTGATTGGAAATTCCAGTCGCTTTGAAGCTGTTAATTATCATCTCGACTGAAATGAATTCCAAGCTTCATATATTCACTCACATACAGTTGGGAGTGACGCACGCTTCATTCTCCCACTTGGAGTGATGTTGCGATCTGTTTTTGTTATCCACCGATTGTAGCCATGCCGAATTACAACCTTAAATGATCGGTTGATGACAACATCTAAGGGCTGCAACTCTTTTATCATCCCACCTGGTAATCACAACCAAATCACTTGAGCGATGAATTTTTGCTTTTACTCCAGGCGTCGTGTGTCCACGGAAGCTGTCCATGGCCAGCATCGATAGCTGATGTAAAGCACCTAGCCTATGTTCCCGCGCAACGTTAATACAATCTTTCATGAGGTCAGTCTTTATTTCATCAGTCTTTCATCCTTTTTCCTGTGCTCTTACAATTATGAAGAATGGAAAAGATTCTTTTGGGACAGTTTTACGTTTAAAAATCACATATGGTGTCAACTTGCGGCCGTCAACCGCAATGAACAGCATAACAGTACATCGTTGTTTGTCTGCTCTTGTTGTGCGCATTTGAACGCTTCTATCTCCAATGGGATGAACGGTTGTAGCTTCCGGCATATCAAACCACAATAGAGTTTTCACGGAATTAGCATTTGTTTCGAATTTCTTTACTGAAATTTTATTTAGTCATTTATTCACTTGCATGTCAAATTTATGATGCGCATTATATACGAGGTATAAAATTTTCGCCATTTTTTATTGTAAAGCATGAGGTGCGCGCTATACACGAGCAAATGCGGTAATACACAAATCCAAAAAAAGAGATGTCGTCATTCAAGAAACTCGACAAAAAAAGTCGGCTATCTAATGATTCATATACCTTCATTTGTTTGTATACTTACTTTGTTTGTAGATACTTAAAATTGAATTCAATTTATAATAGCTCCATGTTTTATCAGAAATCATTCATTTATATTTTTTTTTTTTTTTCAAAATAGCACGGATTTTAATTGCATTTTTTTTTTTCAGTTTTTATGGGAAAATGGCTACAAAAAGATATAATTGCTATTTTCCAACTATTTTTCCTTTACTTTCTACAGAAATGGAGACTTGAGTTGCCAAAATTAAACAAATGGGGCTAAAAACTATAAAAAAATTAATATCTCAAAAATAAATGGGCATGCAGTTTTCAAACAAATTGCATTTAAAAATACTTTTTTCCAGTACGACGGTATAAAAATTGAAAATGTGCGATACTTAGAAGTTAAAAAAATTACAGTAGAGTATTTAATCTTACAATGATACATCTGTTCTGTTTTACGACTGGCTGATACAACGGAACGTTATTTTTTAGAGACGACACTTTAATTGCTGGGAGAAAGAAATAGCATACCGGGGGCTAAAAAGTGGGAAATAGCTACTTTAACTTAGTATAGCGTTGACTTGTTTATGACGCAGAATGACACAAATGATTAAAAAGGGGGAGGGGATTTTTATAGAGGAGTCTATGTGCAGTTGGCAGCATTGAGGACCTTGAGCTACAGATAACATCCTTTTTACGGATCAGTGGAAGGAGCAACCGCGGGATTTTACCATAAAACTGTATTGAAAATGTTTGAATTTTTCGAAATTAGCTTTTTTATCTTTCTTTCTTTCTTTTTTTGTCAACCTCTCTAACAGTTGCTTTTGTGATAATAAAGTTCAAATTCACAAAAAGAGTTTAATGCACCTTCTATTTCATTATTTAATACTAAATACACAATATAAAGCTAAATTATTTAACTGAAATTATTTAACTTTAATCAGCGTTATATTTATTTGTTTTAATTGTCTAAATAAAGTTATTTTAAATGCTCGATTATCTTCCACTTACTTATTCTAGGACCGATTTTCGCCGAGACATACAAGACCTTGGCTCTGGCTTGCTCCCTCCCCCCAAATCAACTTGGTTCATTTTCTAAAAAATGCTTTTAATACATAATATAAGATCCAATCAAAGTTGGATAAAATAATTATAAATTTAAATTAATTATAATAATAACCTAAACTATGTGAAAATGTTGTCAGGCTGCAAATACTCAGCTTTAATTGCATGCAGTATTTTCAAACTTTCAAGTAAATGCGAGTTTGGCTTCAAAATTTATTGTGCCTTGTTCCCCGAACTGTGTAGGTCGAACTTTGTAGACCTAGGTTCAATTTCAAACGTTAATGTAATTATGAAAATTATATACATTTTTTTTTTCATCGACAAATTAAAAGTTTTACAAAGAGTTAATCACGAAAACGAACGCTTCTAAAAAGAAAGATTTTATTCTACAGGTTTTCGCTCTTACGCTTCGAAACTAAAGGCTCCGAGAAAAAATTAACACATGAGGATATTCTCAAATCCAAATAGGCAACCAGGGGCCTCGCTCCTGGTTCAGGGGGTCAGGGAAAGTCACCCCCCCCCCCAAAAAAAAAAAAAAAAAACATTTGCGAATGCTGTATTATTTGGTGAATTTGTGTAAAACTTTAATAAAAAACTATAATACATTTTCTATTTCTGATGGACTTCGCAAAAATTACAAATCTAATTAGGAATATTATTAAACTTTTACAAATAATAACTATATCACATTTTCTAATTGTGGTAACTTGGCAAATACTGAAATTTGATTTCCTCTCCCCCACCAATAAAAAGTCTTCGCGATGGGCCTGTAGGCAACTTTCTGACACATTTTATATGCAGGGCAAAAAACTAAGGGGAGGGGCGAGGGGGCATGTGCCCCGGGCGCCAAAACGAAGGATTATACCTTTGGAATGGATCATTTTCTTCTGATGGACTGATGGCTTCCATTATTATGAAACAGTCATTATAAATGAAGTGTTAGGTGAAGATGAAAGAGCAGCAGTAAAAAGTTAGAACTCTGATTTTCGGGTCAGAATGGGACCAAAAAATGGCCATTTTTTCTTCACATTCTGACTCGAAAATCAGAGTTCTAACATTTTACGGCTGCTCTTTCATCTTCACCCAACACTTCATTTATAATGGCTGTTTCATAATAATGGAAGCCATCAGTCCATCAGAAGAAAATACCTCGGTTAAAGCGGAAACTCGGTTAAGCGGGTCTCGGATAATCGGGACTCTACTGTATATTTCATTTTATAAATGATCTTTAGAATATTTTTGTTGGTCTTCAGGGGGGGGGGAGGGGGGGGGGGGTCTTGACCCCGGTGACCTCCCCCTTGTATTCGCCATTGTAAATTACGTAGTTCAGTATTACATATTTTATGATTATATTTTTTAAATTTTAAAATAAGTCGGCTATTAGAAAATTAGTAAAATTCTCTTTGTAAATATACTTTGCGGAAGAGGGGAGGGGGCGCGAAAATCCATATGTTTGCCCCGGGTGCAAAAAAGGCTAGTTTCGGCCCTGTTTATATGTTTCAATTTTACACTAAAATCTATAAAATTGGCATGTGCTCTTACTTAGAAATTGTGTAATCGAATTGTTTTTCCGTTTTCCGCTAAAGGCATGAGATTTTTTAGAAAATGCTGTCAAAGTTAGTTTTTTGAACCGAATTTCCGTACGCGACAGCAGAAGAAAAGAAAAATGCCGACCTGAGACAATAATAATCGCTTGTAACTCTACGTTTATCAGAAAACGGAAAAACTGTTCGATTGCAAATCTCTTCATTAATCATGCTTGCAAGTCTCATACTTTTATGTTTAAAAATATCTTAAAATTTCGCGTTGTTCAGCGGAGAGAAATATTTTTTTTTAGATCTTGCATTCCCTACAATGTGTTCTTTCGCATTTTAGCCTCTGTAACGTTTGGTGCTGCCATCTACTGTTATAATTAGTAAATACAAATGTATTCATATATGTTATGATTTTTAATTATCAACTCAATTGAATTCATTCCCATACTTCACGATGATAAAAACTGAGAAGCAAAGATAATTTTATTATTGCTATACGAATTTACATAGGATTATGTTTAGTATAATTATAGGGTTATAACTCTTATATTTCTTCGAATTAAACTTTTTGTTTGTTTATTTCTTTCTAAAATAAAACAGTTCAGTACACAAAAAGTTAAGTTTTTTTTTCTAAAATTTTTAATCAGACATAGTGAAAGAACGGAAAATCTCCAATTATACTAATAGTAAGTGAGTGTTTTTTTTTTTTTTTTTTTTTTTTTTTTTTACTCAACTGCCTCTTTTTCGCAATTTTTCTGAATTTAGTTTAAAATTGTCATGCTCAGAAAATTATTAACCGTTAAAAATGGTTTTAAGATATTTTAAGGTAAATATTTTTTCAATAAGAACGGTTGAAAAATATAAATGAAAAATTGTGATTTGTTTAACAATTCCTTTTTTTCCTTTTTTTTATTCTAACAATAATATTTTTTTAGAAAACAATCAAAGGAATAGATAAAAGTTTAAAATAAATATGTTTACAAAGTAGTACTTATTAAGTGTATTCTTGGGAAGGAGGAAGTGAGGGGAGTGTGGGTTTATTAAGTTAAATTATCACAAAGGACGAACATCATAAACTATAAAATCAAAAAATATGTGTTGTCATTATTTCTTTACAGAATGGGAGATTACATGACTGTTCAAAAAGCAATAGACAATCTAACTTCTCTCTTATTTCCTTTTTTTTTTTTTTTCAGGTTGTTCAATACAAAAAAAAAAAGTACTACCTGTATATAATGGACCGCTGCCCGCCAATGATGACTAGTAAAAAAAAATGCAATTTATCAAATTGCATTAAAGAAACCATTAAGGACCATTAAGGAAAATGATTTTTTCAAAGACTAAAATTTAAGACATAAAAAATCGCACGGAGTTGATCATACATTACGTACGTCATGGATTACATTTTTCGGTACTGTAAATTTTTAAACTTCTACGTAGCTGGTCATACATTACGTACGCGTATTTATGTCGGCCAATTATCTGCACGTGGGATATGGGCCCTAAGGGGGAGGGATGCCTTCCGTGGAGGTCTTTCTAAGGGAACCTAACCCGTATTAACGCTTGGAGAACCAAGGTTCGAAGAAAACTCCGAACGATTAGGCCGACGGGCGCGATTGGGATCGAACCCAGCACCTCCCGTCTACCAGCTTCGAGAGCAGAACCTCTCGGCCACTGGTGGGGCCATTACGTACGCCGTGGAATAAACATTAATATTCCTGGACCAATTTTAAATGAAGTTTCATTCTTAAACTTCTAAACATCCCACAATATTACTTTTTACACCGCCGTATAGAGAAAAAAAGTGTACTTTTAAATGCAATTTGTTTGAAAGCTGTATCTCAATTTGTTTCTGAGTTATTATTATTATTTTTTTTTTTTTTTTTTTTTTTTTATTGTAGTTTTTATTACTTTTTTGTCATTGTGGCAACAGAAATATCTATCTCTGTTGAAAGTAAAGGGGAAATACAGATTACGGTATAGACCAATCAGAAAGCGAATAAAATGCGGATTCAACTAATAAAAAGCTTCATATATGTTTTTGATTTCCTACGCTGACTAAGGACAATAAAAAAAAAAAAAAAACCCTGAATTATCCTTTATAGAATGTTTTAAATAGATTGTTCCCCAGGACATATATTTTTTGTTGCGATTGGCTGCTGAATCCTGGCAAAATGGTTTCAGTTTTAAAATTATTCAACTATTGGATGTTGGTTATTACATCAGTAAACATACAAATGAAGTGTTTATTCATTTTTTTTTCCTTTAAAAACATAATAATAGTACTAGTATCCATGTAAATTCTGTGAATTTTTTCTCATTAAATAAAATCTATAAAATCCACCATTTTAATCGTTTGAACAAATTACCCAAGTCTTAATCTTCTTTCTGTTTTCAGTATTAAATACCTCTTTTGGAGCATCTTTACAGACAAGAAAAAAGAAGAGTTTACTTTCTGCCCTTCAGTAATTGCTGATTCACTACTTCAAAACTCTTCACAATCTGATCGATATGCCAGATTATTTCTTGTTTAAAGTCTATCACTGGAGGCTGCAATTTATTTCTCATCATGTCTATGGAAAATTTCAAGGACCTTTTCTCACAATTATTGATCGATGAAGTAAAATGTTTTCGCACGAACTTCATTGAAAGATTAAATCAAAATAATTTTTCAGGTTTATTATATGCCGTTGACATTAAACTAGTCTTCATTATTCTTATTTTTCCTCTGATTTCTGTTTCATATCGATTGCGTGCTATGAATTCAATACTGCTTTTAGAATGGTTTGGGATTTCAAGAGCTTTTGGCGATTCTAACTTATACTTTTTATCATATTCTAACTTATTTTCAAGTATTTTATTACTAAAAAAAGTTTTATTTCTTAAAAGTACTTCGAATCTAGAATTATGAAAACTTGTACTATGCATTCATCTGAAAAATGCTTAAAAGTACTCTTTCGGGAAAATTTTGTAGAAAAGAATAAGAATTATATAATTTTTAGAATCTGTAGTATGTTGTGTTTCTAGTTAGCATGAAAACCTTTTCAAGCTAATTTTCTAGCGATTGGATCCTCCATGCTGGAATATTGTAAAGAATTGAAGACAAGATTCAAATGTTCGTTTTAAATTAGACTGCTGCAATTGGTAAGTCTTACTTTAGTACGACAAAATTATTTAGAGTTTTTTTATGAAATAGAAATTAAGAAGTCAAACTGAGAATAATCAATGCAGAATTTTCAAGGTCAGACATTCAAGACGGGAAAACTTTCGTCGGACTTGGATGTATTTGGAAGGATCTGTGGGGACCTCAGATGAGGGCTGTAGCGTGACGTGATCTCCCCAGAGGCGTGATGACAAAGGTTTTAGTAAGATGAAAATTGAAGGTTTTATTCTCGTAAAACAACAAGACCTCTTGGCTAAATACAATGTCAACACTGACACAACAAATACTTAAGAAATTAATTTGATGAAATAAAGTTTTTGTAAGGTAGGAAAATCTAATAAAAGTTCTTGACAGGGTAATAAATCAGAGTCCAGATTAGGAATTTCAAGAGTCTCTGTGAAACACTAAGGTCCCTTCTAAGTAAATAAATGTCCGTTAAAGGTGCGGATTAGCAGTCATCCGTGCGTTTGGCTTTTTTCCGCTGATACACCCAGCTGTATCTCAGCTGATCGGCTTTTGTTGCCATTGATAGAAACAATCTCCTTTCCCCTCGGGGCGACCTCTGAAAGATAATCCCGTGAAAGCCTAGAGAGAATCTTTTCTCTCCTCCAGGTTGAAGAACCTCTTTTCCAGTTTAGCCCTCTCATGCATGAATTATTTTGCAATTGTCAAAAAATTTTTCACTGGCAAATTACCTTGAAATAGATGAGAATAATAACAAGAAACTTGATTTTTATTAATTTTTGGATTTAAGGAAGTTATATGAGCAGCCTCATATGAGGCTTGTATGCAGTAATATTGCATTTCTGGAAAAAAAATCAATTTTGGTGAAAATGTTCAAAACATTCTGGATATAAATCTACTTAACAGCGGCCACAAATATATCTAATTTTACTCGAACAGCTTTCGTTTTTGCACTTCAGAGCAAATTTACCGTCAGACATTTTTGTATAATGTTTACTATTGTCATATCTTAGTTTTTTTGCAACTAAAGACAATTTTCTTTTCTTCGCTGGACATTCGAAAGCCGGAGAACCATTAGCGGATGTTCGACCCTTTTTCTTCAATTTGAGGTTCCTGTATATATTAGGCTTGGTGCTATGCTACTTTTGAACTCTAATAAGTCATTAGCAGCTCTTCCGTCTTTTCGACAAAGAAGCCAGGTATTTACATCAGCAACATTCAAAAGATGAAAACAAATACGCATGTACCAACATTTATTTCTTTGAGAATGACGATAAAGTGGCACAAGTGAATCCATTAAGTCCGCACTTCCCATATACTGATTATACATTTGCACTGAGTGTGGTCTGTCTATTTCTACAATGGACTTGCTGCATAACAAAAATGTTTTGCTTTATCTGTTGGTTAAACTCCAGCAAAAGATGACACTACGTGCATGATAGCTTTAAAAACCCATCGAGTCACTGTTATATTGTCCTCAGAAGTAGTTACAGAAACTGATTCCCTTCAATGTTTTATGAGAGATTTAACATCTTTCAGCTTTTTCTCGGCGCTCTTCATTCTGTTTGCTCGAATAGTTCCAACAAAATAAAGTTTTTTTTTTAATTCCTCAATTAGGGGAATTGAAGAAAATAAATTGTCACAATATATTTTATGATTTTTTCCAGCTATATCATTACACAAACGCAAAACTACATCACCAGCTGCACCATATTCTTTTGATGGTGGCATTCTTTCACCATTTGCTCCGTGAAATATGTCAAAACAATAAACATAGCCAGAAACTCCAGCACGAACCCATATTTTAAAACCAAATGGGCTTGGTTTTGATTTTATATATTGTTTAAGAGAAGATCTACCTTTGAAAGGTACCATCATCTCATCAATTGATTGTTATTCTTCTGGCTTTCTAGCTTCGTGAAATGTCTTATGAAGGATATCTAAAAACGGTCTTAATCTTATCAAACGATCTGTATTATCTGTAGGAATTTTGAGTTGTCCTGGAAGTGATGGTAGCGTTTTACTAATTCAAACCTATTTATAGACATAGAATCAGCTATAATGCTTAATCGTAAGCCACCACTTGTAGACCAATATTGACGAAGTCTGGCATAAAGTATATAAGTCATTACAAAATTCATTCCCAAAAAATTTTCAATTCCGGAACAGTAATGTTTGAATTTTTCTTGTTATGTTGCGTAGCATAAAAGTTGCTTTGATAACATATGTCTTCTAAGTAACATTCTGTGAAAATTCAGATCCTTTTTCAGGTTGAAAAATTAGGGATTCTTTTGCGAAAACATTATCTTTGTTAGCGAACCAACGTCTTTCTCTGATCATACTGGTTTTTATAGCCGGTGTCTTAGAGGTAAGATGAATGTTATTATCAATATCATTCTTACTAATGGTTTCTTGTTATATGAATGTGTAACGCCGCTTGACGTAGAAGGCCCAATATTGCTTTCCTCGTCATTCCTGATTGCTTCACTATCATGTCTATTATTCTCAGCTGGTATGTAATCCGGATCTTAGCGGTAATTTTGCCTGGACCCGTCCAATTCGCTGACATCTTGTTTGCTTTGTTAGTTACTAATACGAGCACCTGGTCCCCTGGTTTAAATTCCCTTTCGACCGCCTTCTTATCGTACCAAGCTTTGCGTTTTTCCCTGCTTACTACCATATTTTCGTCCGCCAGCTCCTGACACCTTTTTAGCGGATTCATTAGTCCAAAAACATATTCTGTGACTAGCTCAGGCTCCTGACTGTCACCTGTCCACTGCTCGTATAATAATGTTTCCGGTGTTCTCAAATTTTTACCGAAAACGAGCTCCGCTGGACTGAACCCTGTTGAGTTGCTGACCGCATTTCTCAATGCTAGTAATGCATGGGGCAAATTCTCTTCCCAATCCTTTCCACTCTCTGTGCACATGACTTTTAACAGCCGTTTGATTGTCCTGTGCGTCCGTTCAACGTTATTTGAGGCCGGATGGCATACACTTGAATGCCTTAGCTTGACTCCAAATTTCTCTAAAAATGATGTCGTAAGACATGACGTAAAAGACCGCCCTAAATCTGTTTGTACCTCTTTTGCGTAGCCTAGTCTACAAAAGATTTGCATAAGAGCCTCCACTACAGATTCTGAAAGCATATTTTCTAACGGGATCGCCTCTAGATATTTCGTGAACACACATAACGCTGTTAGCAAATATTTGTTTCCCTTTTTGGACTTTGTTAGGGGTCCAACTAAATCAATTGATAGCTTTGAAAATGGCTCTGCTATGATTGGTACACGTGCCAAGGGGGCCTTTTTTTTCTCCCGACTTTCCAACTATTTGACAGTGATGGCATGATTTCACGAAATCTTCTGTTTGCCTTATGACGTTTGGCCAAAAGAAATATCTCAAAAGCTTGTCTTTCGTTTTTTTTCTCCCAAATAGGATGCTGTATTCTCATGACAAGCGCTTAGAATAGCCTGTCTAAACTTCGTTGGTACAACTAATTGAATTCTTTCTAAGCCTCTATGATCGGTCGTTTTTCTTATTATCAAGGAGTTTCTGTACTCAAAGAACGACTTTTCTTTAAGTGCTTTCTCCTTAATCTCATGCAGGGTATTATCTGTCTTTTGCTCGTTCGCAAATTCTTTTTTTTCCACTCTACTTAAAGAAAAGGCTTCATCCAGTGGTGTAGTCCTGGAAAAAAAAGTGGGGGGACGCTCATAGTTTCGAACATTAGGGTCTTACATCACCCATAGGGCAAACTTTCTTGCTTTTCACATTTTCAACTGCATTGAAAAGTAAATGAAAAATTAAATTAAAAAATTTAAATTTAATTAAAATTAATTTAATTAAAGGTTCTTTTTTTTTGTTGGCTTACTGTAGAATTAAAAAAATTGAAACCTTTTTCATGTCTGAACAAAAGAAATGACACTTTCAGAATTTAGTGTCACCCCCGATAAAAATAAATATATATATGTATATAAATATAGATAGTAAAAAACATATTTCAGTTTTAAGACTTAAAATACACGCTTTTATTTTATATAAAATGACGTAATCCGCATAAGCTAGAGAATTCTTCATTTACTATCCAGTCTTAAACAACATCTACAGGATAAATTAACATACAAGATGGGACACTTCCATAGAGCGTAATGGTAATGCGATTGCGATCGTAGCGCCTTTAGTGACAATGGGGAAGAAACTCCCCATCCCTGTAGTATTTTATTATCGAGTATCTACCTCATTGGGATCTTTCTTTTTTTAATGTTGCGTGTTTACGTTTTCAATAGAATCTTACACCGATACATGAATATAGAATAGATATTCTATTTTATATATCTAATATCTGTTCTATGTTCATGTACTGATATACGCATTTTTCTTATTTTATTTAACATGATGCGTGAACAATTTAAGTGCAACGAAAAACAAAGTAAACATTTAATCCTGAATGCTATATATCAAAAGCAATGGTGTAATATAAGACTATACGAAATATTGCACTCTACAAGTCCCAGAAAATTTCATAAATATTCCCATTTAATAGGAAAATTTTTATGGCCGATGTTTTATGAATTTATGAAGTTTAACGTATTAAACAATCGTTACAATCTTTTAAAATTTACGCATTTTCACTTTCTTACAGATAAAGTAAAAATATTGCTTTTAATGTAAATAACGTTCAACCAATTGAATAATATTTATAATATTAACATATAAGAAATAATAATAAAATTACAGATTTTGAAAATTTTCTTTCGACAAATTTTTAGAATTATATAAATCTAAAAGTTAAAAATAAATAGAGGTGCCGACATTACACTCAGTAAAATTTTATTCGATATGAATAAATTAACACAATGCCTGAATTTGATTTTTTTACAATTTAATCTCATAAACTTACACATTTCCGTTCTTAACAGAATTTTCTAGGGTTTTTCTTTTATATCATTACTTTAATTATCGTTTTGTAAATTAAAAGTAACAACGATACAAGCACGATAAAAAAAAAAAAAAAAAAAAAAAAAAAAAAAAAAAAAGCAGCTAAATAAATAAAGCGTAAATACAATATCATCTGCCTCTTCTTCGTTTGGAAAGAATAGATATTCAAAACATAAAGCTTAAACATATTTCTTCAACATATGTAAATTTCGGTCCGTAGTAACGCTAGTACTGTTGTCATTACAGATTTTGCCATAAATGTTCCATCTCGTATGTTAATCTATGAGCTATAGTAAAGTACGCATATGACGTCACTATCGCTGAATAATACACAAATCTCGAAAAAAGAGTTGTCATTCAAGAAACTCGACAAAAAAAATCAGCTATCTAATGATTCATATGCCTTCATCTGTTTGTAATATTAATATAGATACTTAAAATTAAATTTGGTTTATAATAGCTCGATGTTTTATCAGAAATCATTCATCTATAGTTTTTCAAAATAGTACGTATTTTAATTACATTTTTTAAAAGTTGTTATGGGAAAATGGCAACAAAAAGATATAATTACTATTTTCCAACTATTTTTCCTTTACTTTCAACATAAATGGAGTATTTGAGCTGCCAAGTTTAAACAAATGCGCTAAAAACTACAAAAGAATTAATATTTTAAAAATAAATTGAGATGCAGTTTACAAACAAATTGCGTTTAAAAGTACTTTTTTTCCCCAATACGACGGTATAAAAATTGAAAACATGCGATGCTTAGAAGTTAAAAAAATTGCAGTAGAGTATTTAACCGTACAATGATACATCTGCTTTGTTTTACGTCTGGCTTATACAACGGAAGTTGTTTTTTTGAGACGACACTTTAATAGCTGGGAGAAAGAAAAAGCATACCGGGGACTAAAAAGTAATTTTCGAAAATTGCTGCACTTTTTAAATGTGTTTAAAATTTAAAATGTGTTCATATTTGAACCAGACCACGTTATATAAAGCACTTCCCTAATCGATTATTTTAACTATTATTGTCTGAATAGAACTGGTAAATTTTATGCATTTACAAACAGAAAATGTAACTTTGATAACGTGCCACAAAACAGCCAGTTTGGAATTGTTGCAGACATTTCCAAACAATATTGCTGTTATTAAATAAAATCTATACTTTATTTTAAAACAAAGTATTTTAGAAATATAACAAATAAAACGCATATTAAAAACTCCTAAATTAAACTTCTATCAGCTTTTTTTTACAAAAGGAACTAGTGAAACATATTACTATTTTTTTTTCTGCACACCTGATATATTTTAATCGGTGGCTTAGGAAAAAAAATACACAAACATAAAAGAAAAACAGAACTAAAAATAGTCTTTTACGGGGGCTTCAGGAGGACAGGCTCTCTCCCTCATCAATAATTCTTGGTATCCTTTCTTTTACTGTTCAATTACTTTAAATCCTATGCGAAGAACAAACTTTGTTATTTTTTGAAATTTTCGAGAGGGAAAGAAAATTTAGTTAATTAAATTTGAAAATCTAAAGAGGGGCAATTCTGCTCAACTACCATTTCTGGCACCCATGTTTCCTTTCCATCCCATTGTACAAAAGATATAATTTCATACAAAAACATACTGATATTTGGAAAATATGAAACCCTTATCAAAGATTCATGGTATAACATAGAATATAATTAAAAATATTATGGATCAAAACTCAAAATATGCTTACGATTCTCTTGCATCGCAGTTTTGATCTTCAATTGTGCTCGATAATTTCGTATCTATCATCACGGCATTATTATACTATCATCGACGACCAACGTTTCGAAGAAATTATAAAACTTTCCAATTTTGGCTGCCTATATCGTTTCATTGTTATTTTTTCCTTCAAAAATTGAAATTTTGATGCAAAATACTTATGGCTAGAATTTAAAAAACAGATACTTCAGAGATATTCGCTGGAATTCAAAATAATCCAATGCTTGTAGTTTATTCCTGTCTAAAGAAGTAATCTCCGAATAGTAAACCAAGAAATAATTGTCAATGTGAATGATACAGGAAGATAGGAGAAAGGGGGATAATGATTTTGTGGGATTCTTGGCACTGAAATATATCAGGAGTTGTCGGTCTGCATTGGTGTCCCTTTTGTTGATTTATTCTGTATTCGATTGCAGACACCATACCTGTCATCTGAGGACCCCTACTAACCAACAGTATGTGACAGATATGACAATTACCCCGAACGTCTTTAAATACCTTATTTACTGACTAATGGAAACATGCTGTTGTTAATTACCATGTGAGAAAAACATGATCAGTCTTTCAAAACTGAAATATCTGGAAATTTTTAAACGGAGACTGTGGTGTTTAAAGATCTTTTTCAAAGAGCTTTTGTGGTCTTTCTCTTTATGTTAGGAAAAGGAGGAGGATAATAGATTTCGATTAGAAAATTCCAAGTAAAACTAATGTATGCACTTGAAGGAACTAATGTTAGCGCGGTATTTCAGATGTTTCACTACTGTTAATTGTGTTGAAACGGCAGGTAAATATCCCTTTCTCCCCAATTCCTTTCAGTTTGTTTTCTGAATACTCAAACAAAACTCAAATAGTTTTAAAAATCAATTCTTTACTTCATAAAATTCTTAATTTATTAATGTGCTTTTTATTTTAAACATTTAATAAATCAGGAAGATCTGCGTCCCCTCGCGCCCTTAGCGTCCCCCTTGAAAAAAAAGTAAGGGGACGCTTGAAATAAAATAAAAAAGTGGGGGGACGCCGTCCCCCTGCGTCCCCCCTCGACTACACCACTGGCTTCATCTACGATTAGGTCCGGAAGCAAAATTGGCTGCTCCTTCCCCCCTTCACCTGAGTTGTCCGATTCCGCTCTATTGTTATCTACCGTTTCTGCACTCTCTGTGGGGCCTTGCCCATTGTCCGGTGATGGATCTTTATCCAGCTGATTCGCGTCCTGAGTTTGACAGCCTGAGCCTTTCGCTTTCCATCTGAGTTTTGGTTCTACTCCGTGTCATTACGGCATTTATAATTTTGGATTTTGTGCTCTTATTTGATTCGATTAATTTTTGGGTTTCATTCCCTAAGATATAATAATTTATGTCAGAGTCTTTGTCTGCCACTAATGCTGTCGTATTAACAGTGATTTCATCGGGTAATTCTAGCGTTATTTCTGCTATAGGAAGACAGCGCAGATCCTGAACTAATGGCTGTCTTACCCAGCTGACCTGACCAGTTAATTGATTAGTTTTAACTAATTTATTCGGACAAATGTCCACGGTCGAACCTGTGCCCCTTAATGTAGTGATTTCTTTGCCGTTTATTTTACCCCGACTCAGATACGGTTCAAAACCTTTCTCTAAGTTTATTTCCTTACTGATATTATGCACAGTCTTGTGTGAGTTTTCACTTTTTTTTTTAATTCTGGGCAATTCCGTTTATAATGTTTTGGACTTGAGCAATTAAAACAAGTATTTTTCCTAGGTTTATCATATATCTTTTCCCTTTCTTTATTCTAATTTTTATCCTTCCAATTTAATTTAATTTTCGGGTTTTTTTCTGTCTCTTTTTCGGCGTATCTGGGCCTTTCAAATCTTTTTTCGATGGGGGGGGGCCTACTATTCCATAGTTTTCTGGAGACGCCTTTTATCGTTTCATATCCATCCAAATCCTTGGCTAAGCTATCCGGGTTCTTGTACGAAGCCCAAGAGCCTTCATTTCGGTCGGCACTCTTCTTTTTATTTGCTCCGTAATTAGTAAGCTTTTGAGCTCTTCTATCGTATTTATCTCTAACCCATTGAGACACCCTTCTTGAAAGCTGTTTAGTTCGAATATTAGATCTTTCCATGGACTGTTCAGATTTTTTTGATGCCGAAACAGTTTTACGCGATAAGCTTCTGCGCTTAATCTATATCTTGTCAATAGAACTGATTTGACATAAGTAAAACTGTGTACTTTTCCTTTGTCCTCTCGTAATATAAGTTCCGCTATATCAATTGGCAGCAATGCTAAAAGATGCGTGACTAAATCTTCTGATTCAATACCAGACCTTTATGCCTGTCTTTCGAATAAATTTAGAAAAAGCGTAATGTCATATTTCTCTGGGTCAAAATTATGCATGATTTTAATTTGCATTTTAGGGCCTCTGTCGGATCTGTTGCTAGCACTCGAACTACTTCACTCCGCGCCTTGCGTTAACCGCAATTGCTCTAACTCAAATTCCCTGTCAAGTTTTGCTTTCTCATACTCTCTCTCTCCTCTCTTTCTAGCCTCTCATTTTCTTTTTCTCTAGCTGCATTTTCCTCCCTGTCCTGAACAATGTACCCAGCTTGCGTCACCGCCAGTTCTTCATCATAATCATTTGCCAACTCAATTTTTTGAATGATTATTGCAATCGTGTCGCCTTCCTCAATTTTTACCCCCAGCTCGTCTGCTAATTTTTGCAAATCAATCTTTCTACAATATTTTAGTGCCGTAATTTTTGCCATATTGTACACACTTAAGTTTTACTCAAATTATAACAATAATATCAAAGAGAATTTAATCCTGTCACCTGACATGTAAAGAAAATAATTTCAACCTATCAAGTTTAAATTATGCTATGAATACTTTTATAAACACCTTTTGAATACAAACAGTAACATAAAGAATAAATTTGATATATACTATAAAATTATTTGAATGCATTCTCTTTCTGTTAAATATGCAAGATAAATTCAGCTTTGAAATCCCTATGCACACAAAATGAAACAAAGTATCTAAAAATTTTATACCAATTGTACATATAACTTTTTGAAAAATCTCTTAAATTTCCTCAAGATTGAGCACACCTTGCAATCCTGATCCAGTGCTACCAATACTTTTCATGAAATCAGAAAATTTCTTTATATAATAACTAACAATTAATAAAATATTTTCCTGCACGAATCTATTAATAACATTGTATCCTTGCACATCTAATTAAAAAAGCTCTTCCCTTTGGGTCCCCCCCCCCTAAGTACAATTTAATCCTGACAATTTTCTATTCTTAGTACTAGAAAAAAAAATTCCCATTTATTCTTCCCGAATAAATCCCAGATTCTAAATCTGATTAATGGGCTAGGCTACTTAAGTTAACTTTAACTTTTCTTAGCTTAATGCTTTTTTTCCGAAGACACACAGTAAATTTTTGCCTGAAAACTTTAACTATTTACTTGACACATTTAAACAATTCTAACAATAAGAGCCACTCAAAAAAAAAAATATGACCTTACCTCCCCTGTTGCGTCGACTCGTCATCAGCTGAACTGCCGGTTGTGGGCTACTGTTGAATACTAGATGTGGGCTGATCGGGACACCGTTGATCATCAGTTGTGGGCCACTGCTGAATCTCAGTGCACTGTCGTTGAAGCGCCTGTCCTCCTCGCCGTCCGTCTCGCGTTAGGCCTTTTCCAAGGGATCTGGCTCCGGTCTGCTTGCTCCTGGCTTGTTCTTTTGGATCCCAGTGGATCTCTTGGTGTTCCGACCGCCTTTTCTTGGAGAGCTTGGTTGTTGTGTCCTTCGCTGCAGCTGTTTTTCCGTCCTGCTGTCCGCTGGTTAGCACACGGGTCTTTCAATATCAGATTTCCACTGCCTCACCGCCACTTTATTTTAGTATCAAAGTTCTTTTTTAGCTGCCACCAGTTGTGGGGACCTCAGATGAGGGCGGTAGCGTGACGTGATCTCCTCAGAGGCGTGATGACAAAAGTTTTAGTAAGATGAAAATTGAAGGTTTTATTCTCGTAAAACGACAAGACCTCTTGGCTAAATACAATGTCAACACTGACACAACAAATACTTAAGAAGTTAATTTGATGAAATAAAGTTTTTGTAAGGTAGGAAAATCTAATAAAAGTTCTTGATAGTGTAATAAATCAGAGTCCATATTAGGAATTTCAAGAGTCTCTGTGAAACACTAAGGTCCCTTCTAAGTAAATAAATGTCCGTTAAAGGTGCGGACTAGCAGTCATCCGTGCGTTCAGCTTTTTTCCGCTGATACACCCAGCTGTATCTCAGCTGATCGGTTTTGTTGCCGTTGAGAGAAACAATCTCCTTTCCCCTCGGAGCGACCTCCGAAAGATAATCCCGAGAAAGCCTAAGGAGAATCTTTTCTCTCCTCCAGTTTGAAGAACCTCTTATCCAGTTTAGCTTTTGCTAAACTCTTCTAAACTCATCATCTGATCTCCTCAGAGATCTCGTATATATGCTTAATTTCTCTCTCGGAAAACAATGCGAGTTTCCAACATCCGCTGGCATTGGTTCGCCTGTCACAATCCTTTTGACAGCTGACCTCCTAATGGCTGGTCGAGGCCCTTCCCCTTTTTTCTCTCTCTGTCAAAGTCTCTCTGTCAAACTCTCCTGTCAAAGTATGCAATGTCAAGAAGCACTTACCGGCATATTTCGGTGTTACAAAGTGGGAATCAGGTGGTCATCCTTTTATGTACTCTGTTCCAAAGTGTCACCTTCGTAAGATCGATCGCACTGAAGTTATTTACTTTTATGTAACCGGCAAACTCTGAGACTTAGACAAATTTTCTAGTGTCTCTCACGAATACATGGAGTTTCCATAGGCCGTGATTCTGTAGCATTTATGAGGGTTTATATATGTGGAAACTGTGAAAAGGCTAAGTTTCCACAGATCGAAGGACTAACACATTTTGCAAAAGAATAAAGTGTTTTGAAAGGAATATTAACCCTTTCAGGGGCAAGGCATTTCTGCTCAAAAAATGTTCAAATAATTAATTCACACAGCAATTAAGTCTGTTCTTAACTGCTCTGCTCAACAAGCGAAAAACGTTTTGACACATTTACAAATTCATTTTTTAACGGAAAGGTATAAAATTGGAAAGCCTGGCCATGGAAGTGATTTAGAATTGAACTGTTTTTCCATTTTTTGACCCATCCATTACCTATTGGGTTATAAGGAATTTTGATCACGTGACAAACCCGTTTTTCGCCCGCTCCTGAGTCTTTCTTCCTTCGCGTAGAAATTCGGTTCAAAACGCCCATTTTGATACTATTTTCTGAAAGATCTATTGCGTTTGCAAAAAAATGAAAAAAAAAAACAGCTCAATGACATAGTTTCTGAACAATAACACCAGCTAGTTTCATGCATTTTCGAACAAAAATGAATTAAAACTTATGTCAGAAAGTTGCCCTTTTGGATTTGAGAACACCCTTAACAAACAAATTTATTTGAAAATAAGCAAAAGCCTTTTTTCACGTTTATTATGAAATCGAAATTATACTAAAAAATTACTGGTGCCATTTGGATATTTAAGCATTAAAATTAACTGCTTGCAGGCTGCAAACGGCGCCCCACAAGGGGTTAAACGAAACACTCTGTGCTATCTGTGATCACACTTACCCACTTGTTTTTAATTTCATTTCTTTGGACGATTCATGGATGTCACAGTCAAGACTAGGACCTGATTACTGCCATAGAAAACTTCAACAAGTATCTTAAAATAGAAAATTCATCTTTTTTAACTGCAGAATTTAGGTTTTAAACATGACAAATATATCCTTACAAAAAATGAGTGGAACTTTGCCCCTACATTAATCGGCTCTGGCCAAGACTGAAAATATTTTGAACATATCCCAACCCCCAGATACTTTATGCACGCTACCACACAAAAAAAGACACAACATACATTGCATTTTATATGCTGTAAAATTTAATTATGTCAAAATGTATAAAATCGAAACGGTTTCGAGTTCTGCAAACCTAAAAATCAAAAGGAGAAAATATTTTGGGTACCGCGGACTCAAGAAAAAAGAATTACAATTTCTCATTATTTGAGTCCTGAGCACAAGAAAATAAAGGGGGGGGAGGGGTATTTGCAGTTTTGGCGTTATTCCTGATCCTACAGGCCCGAAGAATCCGAGGTTGAGAGGGGGAGTAAAAGCCTTTCTATTGCAATGCTATTTTGAGTTCTGTGGCATCCAAAAATAGTAGAAATTTACTATTTTCGCATTACCTCTGGTTATAGGTCTGCATTGGCCGAAATTTCAAGGTCGGTACCTCTGAAATTTTGGTCTGACCCGTTTATATTTTTGCAGTTAATGCCCCTGACAGTGCAAAAATCAGTGAAAATGAGCTCAGGCCGTAAAAAATCAATGAAATCAGGCCCGAACCGGCCCTACTCAATTTCTACTAAAACAAATTTCGATTTTTCTTAATATACAATTAAGATTCTTTTAAAGAATACTGCATATAGGGACATTCTATTGTATATTTCAGGCTACGATATGTTTGTTCACAAGCCAATTACTGAATTATCACAAAATAGCAACAGTAATCATCTCTTATAGACTTTTACAATGAAATAAAGAATCATCGAAAAAATTAATGTAGTTTAGAATTTAAAAAAAAAAAAAAAAAGAAAGAAAAAAAAAAGATGTTTGCAACCTCATAACTTTTGAAGCTGCATAATAAAAAAGTAGATTTTTTTTTTTTATATTTCTCTGTAATTTATTATAGTATATTTTTAAAGATTCTGTTAACTAGAATTCTTTATCGCTGTTACTATTTTTACAGAACAAATTGTGCCCGACACGTCCTTGGAATAATTAAGTCCAGTTATGGATCGGTTCGGCCCAAGTATGTAGAGAAAATGTACGCTTGATCCCGGCATGGCCCGAGTTGGCTGAAATCTCTAAGATGGACATGTTACATTTCTGTATTGATTTTATCAAACTAGCATCAGCTTATGCAGCAGATTTATATTTATTCTCACACCAGTCATGTTCATTGAAAATTGTTCCTATTTCATCGGCGTATTTTTATTATTTTAAACTTCCCAGCAAAGAAAGAAACAATGGGCCATCAGCTGGAAAAAACATGGCAGCCAGCACTACCACCAGCGGTAAAGTGCAATGGTGCCATTACTTAAACCAATGCAAAAGTGCCCCTGCGGAATGCAGCTGGCCCATCAGTGATGGCCAATCAGTGATGGCCAACAGCAGGCCAACATTGGTATGCCATCACATTACTTCAATCCGGCACTTTTCCTGCAGTGCTAGCACCTATCCTACTGCTATTACTTTGCTGGGCCAGCACTTTCCCTTACAAAAATTTCTTAAAGGATTCTATAAAAAAAAAAACTTATAGAAAATGTATTATAGAATAATGGCCCGTTTTTCTATAAGCTTATAGTTTCACCAAAAGCTATAGAAATATCTGTAGCAGTGTCTATAGAAATATTTGAACTTGCAGCGGTTTCCATGTGGTGACCCTCCCAAGTACTAACCGCGCTTCGTGCTGTTTGGTTTCCGTGACCGGACATGAACAAGTACTTTCACCGTATGCTACAACCGCTCGAAGTTTGCAAGCTCTCATTACACTATTTTAAGTTTGTTTCTTTTGTAATTTGCGTTCCCAATTTAATCATTAAACTTGTATAAAAATTATTGTATTGTATATCAATCCTATATATTTTATATGTTGATTGATTCTCAACTGTGTAAATTATGAAAACCAAAATCCTTTGTAACTTAGTAAAACCAAATTTAAGAAGAAAAAAAAGTGCGTTGAAATAAAAAATTTATTTATTTATTCCTTTACTTATTTATTTTGTTGGTGGCAGTAGTGGTATATTATCTACAGTTTCAAAAAAAATAAAAATAAAAAAAATAAAAAAGCTCCATTTAAACAGGTTTGCCCGTACACCGCACGTGCAAGAAGAGTTTGTTTGTTTCGTTACTAAAAGTTTTTCTACACCACTAATTTTAAACTGCAATATTAGCTTTATTTAATGGCAGAAATATTTCGATTATATAAGGCAAATATTTTAGTACGGTAAAAGTGGTGTGCGCTCCCTATTTTTAGTTTATTGTGTCGAAAAAATTGACCACTTAAGGGGTTAAGTTGTGTTAAGATATTCATTTCAGATTTGCGTTCAAATTCATTACTCTGCCGCGGGGTGATAAAAAATAACTCTTATTTTATTATAGTCATTCAGGGTAACTTTGCACCATCTCTTATTTTTCAATATTTTTGACTCCAAAAGACTAAATAAACTCCAGAACTGAACTCTGTTGGCAAGGTTCTAAACTGGGATTTCTCCTCTTTATTTTAGAAAATAAATTAGCAACATTATGCGTTATTAATTGCATCATCTAACCATTTTTGTGAAGTACTGTTTTCAAGCTAATTTTGAATGCTGTTTTGAAGTTGTTATAATCCAATTAAATTTTCATAGTAAATAACAATATACTCATTTATCAGACATATTATTGTCTAAATGTTGTAAATGTGATAATATTTTGCGATTATTTATTTATTGGGTTGGCAACTAAGTTCCCGCAGTTTGTTTTAAGACATTTTTTCTACCGGAATCTAAATTCTGTTTTTTTGATCGAGTTAATTTATGTTAAATTTCAGACCATTAAAATGTAATGTCAGCTATAAAATACTAAGTGGGTTGGCAACTAAGTTCCCGCCGTGTTTTTAAAAGGCATTTTTTTTCTGCCGAATCTGCATTTTTTTTGATCGAGTTAAATTTCATATCATTAAAAGTCTTTGTATTCGTATGTCCAGTCTGACTGGACATCGTCTTTCTTTGCAAAATTTGTTTTTGGCACCAGAAATAAAGGAAAATAAAATTTTCCTTATTTAATTACAGCATTTTTGAAATTGTGTACTTGAAGGAAACTTCTTTTTAAAAGTCTTGTAAACCGAATAGAATTTGTATAAGAGACGCCCGAGTCGAAAGCGTTTAAATGGAATGTCATCTATGGAATTCCAACTGGGTTGTTGACTAAGTTTACGCCGTCTTTTTTTAATTATTTAAAAGTTTGTTTTTCAATAAAAAAAATAACAAATAATTAATCAACAATGTATTCTCCCTTTTTGCTTACAACTTCTTCCCAACGTTCAACAAGATTTTCAATGCCTCGTTGGTAGAAATCCCCCGGTTTCGACTCGAAAAATTCATCCAACCAATCTCTCCATTCTGCATTAATATTGAACGAAACTCCGCGCATAGCATTTGATAGAGATCGAAAGAAGTGGAAATCCATTGGTGCCAAATCGGGAGAGTACGTCGGATCGGCAGCACTTCCCAGACCTGCGTTTGAATGGCTTCCTTGGTCATATTGGCGATATGAGGGCGGGCGTTGTCGTGCAGCAAGAGGACTTCATGCTGCCGATTAGGTCTTTTCTCTTGAATAGCCGTGTTGAGTCGTTCCATTTGTCGAACATAGAGTTCCGCGTTGACTGTTTGGTTCTGTTCAAGCAATTCGAAATGGATAATCGCTTCCCAGTCCCACCATACGCACAACATCGTTTTACGTGGATGAAGATCTTGTTTCACACGCGGTGTTGGTAATTTACCGGGGCAAAGCCATTCCTTGCGTTGCTTCATATTAATGTACAGGCGCCATTTTTCGTCGCCAGTAACGATTCGATAAAGAAATCGTTGCTTGTTTCCATGAGTTGAGCGGTGACGAGCAAGCAAACCAGCGGAGATTGTGGCTCGTTGGTTTTTACTTTCTTCTATCTTTACAAGAAGAAAGTATTGGATTCGTGAAAATTTTCGACTTCCGGTTTTCGACGGATTTATACGTTTTATAATGCCCAGAACACGATTTGATGGTTTTTAGAAAATGTCTGTCTGTGAGTCTGTCTGTCACTCTGTCACTCTGTGAGTCTGTATGTGACAAAAATTTTGTGGGCGCTCTATCTCAAGAACTAATGCACGGAATTTCACAAAACTTCATATTTAGTTAGACCTTGTTATAAACTGGATCTGATTAGTTTTTAGTGAAAATCGCCCAACAGGTGGCGCTGCTATGCGGCATTTTTCACGATTTCTGCAATAGCTATATCTCAAGAACTACTGCACGGATTTTCATAAAATTTCAGATTCAGTTAGTCCAGGATATAGTTTGGTTCTGATTACTTTTTTGTGAAAATCGCCCAACAGGTGGCTCTGTTGTGCTGCATTATTCATGATTATTACAATAGCTCCAATTCAAGAAAAAATACACGGATTTCAATCAAACTTCAGATTTAGTTAGTCCCTGATATAAATTAGTGCTGTTTAATTTTTGGTGTAAATCGCCCAACAGGTGGCGTTGCTGTGCTGCGTTTTCACGATTTCCGCAAGAGCTGTATCTCAAGAACTATTGCACGGATTTTCGTCAAACTACAGATTTAGTTAGTCCTTGACATGAATTGACGTATAGATTAGTGCTGTTTAATTTTTGAAAGTCACCGTTTGGTGTGGTATAAACTAGCTCACGCAACAAGCCTTCGTTCCGTGATAGAGGCCTCTGATGGGCCCAGAAATGCGCGGAACTGGCACGGGATGAGATTGCTCATGTGTAGCCGCCGCCTGCCCACAATCGCCCAAGGATGCATACTGCCCAGCGCACGTCATGCACCCTGTCCCCAAGCGTTAGTGTCTGGTCGGACGACAGAAACCCCACCTAGACCGAAGAGCCAGATGGTTCCTTCGCTTCGTCCCCCTACGGTTCACCCCCAGCGACTCACAGGAACCGAGCACCTATGAAGGAGTCGGGCCCGCGAACCAATGCCGAGGATTCCCGCAGGGGGTTTGCTTTACGGAATCCTTTCAAGATCAACTGTTATAATGAGCAAAGCCATTTTTGAAAGCAGACCGACGAAGAGATGTGTGCCACTAGCAGCCCCGGAGAGTAGTGGTAAATTCTCTGCAGACGGCATAGGCACCATCTTGCTAAGGGAAAACCTACACGTCGATCGCTTATGGGCGCTCCAACCGTTAGCCTATTACGAGCAGGTCTCTCTTCACGTCTCCAACCAGCGGACCAGGAACACGAACAGGGGGCGAAACCTGCACGACCCGTGGACCCGGTCAAGATCGGCCCAAGATATGATAAGAACCGCTCTGATAAACCCGCGAGCCGCCGCCGGCTAGTTAGACCAAAAACACGAACAGGGGACGAAACCATGCGGCCCGCTCACTCAGTCCACCAACCAGCGGCGCCAACCGGGACCACCCGAGAGCCGCAGAGAAAACTTGCATACAACAAGATAAACATTTTACAGATAAATAAGTTACAAATACAACTATATACAAATATATACAAGTGTGTACAAGCTACGCCCGGTTGAAGCGAGGCTTCCGACCGGCATGTGTTTCTGGAATAAACTAAGTACTTGACTAATATAACTATATTAAATATGTATTCAACTAAAACAACAAGCATATAAACTATGTACAATATACATGTTACCGGTGCCAAACACGATTTTAGGCCAAACTAGATTGGCCTAGTTCATCCTAACGGTCATAGGATAAACTAGTTTTCCCTAGGCCAAACTAGTTTATCCTTAAACCCATAGGATAAACTAGTTTTCCTAGACCGAACTAGTTTGGCCTAACGCTCATAGTATAAACTATTTTAGCCTGCTATTCATCGGTCCGAACTAGTTTATCTTAGGCCAATTCAATTTGGCGTGATTTTATTGATCCCAAAGACTGCCCCGGCGCCAAACTTCTAGTTTATACTAGGCCAATGCAATTTAACGTGCTATTATTGATCCCAACTACCACTCAGGCGCCAATCTTGTGCAAAGTAGTATTGCTGTCACCCCTGTATAATATATTTTATTCGATGGGGAGTGGGATACTGTCCCCCTATCTTCCCTATTTCACCCCCGTCGGAAGTTACAAAATATGTTCCATATGACATAATGTGTGCTTGGGGACTAAAGAATGGAATGAGAGGTTATCATAAAATTTTGGAGAGGAAGAATTTAGATGATTGATTACTAATGTGCAATATAACTTCGAAAATCCGACATCATCGGGACCGGGACTTCGCCGGATTTTTGAAAATTCCAGATTTCTTAAAGAATACCAATTGTACTTCTGATATTCTTAATCGTGCATTTATTCATAATTAATTCAAGGCCAAGTGATATTTATGTGAGAAGAAAATAAATATAAAAAAACATTGATTTTTTAAAATATTTATTTATTTTTCTCATAAATATCACTTGGCGTTGAATTAATTATGAATAAATGCACCATTAAAAATATCAGGAGTATACTTGATATTCTTTCAGAAATCTGGAATTTTCAAAAATCCGGCGAAGTGCCGGTCCGATTTTGGCCTAAAATACATATATTTTTAAGCTATCATTATTCCACAATTAAAATTATCTTTAAAGAATAGTACATATACATTTATACGGATGGGTATAAAGTACTGTAAAACCTGTTAGAAGAATCTGTGTAAAAGGAACTTAACTATGGCGAAATTTTTTCTTTCCTATGTGATTCCGTCTTACGTTTTCTATATAATTTTTTTTTTCAAATTTTCAAATCTCCAAGCCGTGTAAAAAAATTAATGGTATGTATTAGTAATTATTCAGATATTTACATACAAATAAAGATTCATTAAAAAATCCATATAGTTTACAATAGAATCATTACTATCGTTAATCCACATTCTATGGTTGAGAGATTTAAAAATTAAAAAAATTCTATACAATAAAATCTTCTAAGACGGTATTCTATAGGAAAGAAGAAAAATCCGTTATAGGCATGTTTCATTATTAGAAGGTTCATCGTCTGTTGTAAATGCCTTATATTCTTTTTACAGGTACCAATATCTTCATTTTACATAGATAATTTTTTTGTTGTTGTTGTTAAACACGGAATTTTGTCATAGGCAGGTTATTTTTCTTAAGTTTTATCGTACTTTAATTTTATTACCTAAAAATGACCCATCTTTACCCCATCACCCATCTTTAAAAAAAATCAAAAAATAATAAATATATAAATTTTAATTGTTGAATAATAGCGGTTTAAAAATACGTGCATTAAAAAGAATTGGGCTGGGCCAAATGTTACTGATATTTTTACTGAACAGATCAGAAATCCTGTCGGTCCAAATGATTTTGATATGAGCTGGGTTGGAAATTGGACTGGAGATTTCTGCCTGTGGTGACCTCAAGAAGAATGCAGTCCGCCGACTTAAGCCGGGAAAAAATAAAGTCCTGGTCCATATTGGTCCAAACCTCTTGAAAAAAGTAATCCCAAAAACAAGCCCGGACCGAGTACCGGAAAGGAAAATTGGGCGGGCCCGTAAAGACCTTTACATCGAATAACCAAAAGACTAACTCACAAGATTTTGTAAATTTGGACGCTAAACTTATATTATATTAAAAAAAATAAATAAATAAACGAGTTTTTATTGAACTTCACTCACTTCTATGGATGTGTTTGAGTTGAGCGCATTCGTTTGAAAATTTTTGAATTTGAGCGTGAACTTGACTCATTTTTGAAAAATTGAATTTGACTTTAAATTACTACGTTTTTTTTTTTGTTTTGTTTTTTTTTTTCTTTTGGTTGAACGTGCTCAACATTGATTGGCATCAATTAAAGCTCGCCAAATTGAATTGGCTTAGGATAAACTAGAGGGTTGGCGCCGAAGCGGTCTAAGGGATCAATAAAAGTACGCCAAATTGAATTGGCCTGGGATAAACTAGATCGGCCTAGGATAAACTAGTTCAGACCAATGAATATCAGGCTAAACTAGTTTATAAGCATAGATTAAACTTTGTGCGAATTGTAATAAAAAGCTAAAATCTTAAACAACGTTTTTACACACAAATAACGTACAGAACGATAAAAAATACCCATACTATTGTTTCGAGGATTCCTCGATCCCTTTCCTCAGTGAGAGAAAAAAAAGGAATTGAAATGGGTTCGAAGAACCCCTCGGCTATAGCCCCGAGACCTGGCTTATGGATGGATTGAAAAGGCAGAAGCAAGAGTTTATATATCCCAAAGAAATGACGTAATCGAACTCTTTTTCAATTAGTTCTGTCCGATTACGTCATTTCTTTGGGATATATAAACTCTTGCTTCTGCCTTTTCAATCAATCCATAAGCCAGTTCTCGGGGCTATAGCCGAGGGGTTCTTCAAAACCATTTCAATTCCTTTTTTTTTTAATCTCACTGAGGAAGGAGATCGAGGAATCCTCGAAACGATCGTATGGGTATTTTTTATCGTTCTGTACGTTATTTGTGCATAAAAACGTTGTTTAAGATTTTAGCTTTTTATTATGAACTAGTTTATCCTATGAGCGTTAGGTCAAACTAGTTTGACCTAGAAAAAACTAGTTTATCCTATCGGCGTCAGGATAAACTAGTTTAGCCTAGGAAAAACTAATTTATCCTATGGGCGTTAGGATAAACTAGTTTGGCCTAGGAAAAACTAGTTTATCCGATGCGCGTTAGGATAAACTAGTTTGGCCTAAAATCGGGTTTGGCCGGTAACGTATACATGCAACAAATATAAATCAAATGTCAAAACCAGTTACCTGCGGAACCTTACCAAATACCGTGTAGACACGTGAGACAAAGTCTCCGATCTACAGACTTATGCACCACTCCCTCCGTGCCCGTGGGATCCTCGGGCCGTCACGATTGCGTTCGAACGCGGTCTGAGACCAAGGTAGGTTCTGGCAAAGCAGCTTGCCCTCCTGTGACCAAGGTTGCTATCCAGTGTCTTCAGGAGTAGATCATTCGTTTGCTGTGGTATGACAGCAAGTTTCATAATTGGACCATTTTTCTTTCAAGAACAGTCGACAGCTGGACCTGCCACATGCACCGCGACTGTAGCTAGCTTGGCATTAATGTTAAGACGTTTCGTCATACCTGAACTCCAGCAACGTGGCATTTTAGACTCCACGATTTTTATGCAGGACGGGGCCCCGCCGCACATTGATACATGTGTCATATAGTTACTTAAGCAACATTTCACGAACGAACGGATTATAGGCCGAAACTTCCTCACTTCTTGGTTACCCCGGTCACCAGACCTCAACCCTTGCGACTTTTGGCTATGGGTTATCTCAAAAGCACTGTTTATGGTGATAGATAAACTAAAAATGTTGGTGGAATTGAAAGGTGCGATACACCGACATGTGCGTAACATTCCTCCTGATATGCTAAGAGCTACTGTTGAGAATGCAGTAATACGATTTAACTTTCTTTCAGAAAATGGTGGGCTCCACATTGAACACGTTTTGTAACACGTTTCAGGAACGATTAAACACATTTTAAACCGATGTCTTCATGTCTTATTTCGCTTAACAATATTCCATACAGTGCCATTCCCCCCCCCTGGTGGTGAGTATTTGAACTATTATTTTTTTGGTGTTGTTGCAAATAAATTCCCATGACGTCCTTTAAACTGTTACCAAGTTTGATATCATTTGGTCCAATAGTTTTCCTTTTATGACCATTTCAAAGTGGAACTTTAATTATAACCAGCCTGTATAGTAATGCTTGTTCTGCACCCTAAAACGTTCACTAAGATTAAAAAATTCTGGTTAAACTTTATGCGCATCACCAGTTTCGACGCTAAAATTCGTCTATTGGCGGTATTTGCGACTGTCCATACTAACTTTCTGGTGGTACGGTTACGGTGGCTAGAATAACGAATAAAAATACTGCCAGTTAAAAAAGCTCTTATATGCTACAAAACGTACATTTAATTAATATTTTTTCATAAATTTCAATGATTACGACACATTTTTTCAATTGCAGCTCGTAAATGATTGATAAAAATTTTCGTTCCGAAAAACAAGTCCGAGCGGTATTTGAACTCTAGTAGAAAAATCTCAAATCCCGCATGCTGCCGACTATGCTACTGAACCGCTTGCCAAAGAAGGAAATTTATCCGATTATAAACTGTACCTTAAACTTTGCGACATATTTTCTCAAGACCCACTGGGGGTTGCGCTTTATGGTTCATCGCGTTCGGTGACACCAACCTCGGGCGCAGGCCCTGACTATTGAACGGACACCCGGGGCCCGTGCCCTGGGCACAAAATCTCTGAAGGGTACAGAATTTTTCATAATTTCATCTAAATTTCTATTTAAAAAAGTCATCATTGTGAAAAAAAAATGTGATATTTGATATATTAATACGATGAAATGACAAAAATATATCTCAATATATGGTTAAAAGCACATTTCAATAAATAATAGAAAAAATATTTTATTTTTATTCCTGGAACAGTTTTTTAATTTCCCGGAATACTTAATTTTTTTGAGTTGGCACTTTTCTAATAAGTGTGAAAAAAGTAAAAAAAAAATCAAGTATCAGTAAATCAACCAATCTAAGGAGGCACGAAAAATTGAAAGTGCCCTGGGCATAGAAATTTGCTAGTCGGGCCCTGCTCGGACCCTCTCCTTGTCAGTGACTTTCGTTGATTCGTATATTTATTAAGAAAAACAAATAGACCGGGAGCCGGCAGCACAGACAATCACCTCATCGAGTTCACGGCTGAAATTCCAGAATTAGTTAAAACTCGATATGCATATTAAAACGCAATCGGTCTGCCAAGTCATATCTTGGTGAAAAACACTTGAAAACCTGATTTTAGCGATCGACTCGTAGGTTTACCATTGTGTTTTCCTGCACCCAAACGTATGAAAACATGGAGGACTGGGAGCAGGAAAACGCAATAATAAACGTACGAGTCAACCGCTAAAAGCGGGTTTTCAGGTGTTTTCCACCAAGATATGACGTGGCAGACCGATTGCGTTTTAATATGCGTATCGAGCTTTAACTGATTCTGGAATTTCAGCTGTGAACTCGATTAGGATGACGATCGAGGCAATGATGTCGGGTTTATTCCCGTCTCCCTCTGAAGCGATTCGTCTGCCTTGCATTTCGGCCCAAAATTATCCCTTCAGCGGTAAATCTTAGCTTTTCGGCCATTTCAATTTTTATTTTCCCTCAAAATTGCCCCCTTCTGCAGCTAAGAAGTTTACCACCTTTTAGACATCAAAAATAATCCAGCCCTTTTACAACTGGCATGGCAAGTACGTGGTGTGCGGCAACAATCATAGTTTTGCAAAGTGCAATAAACAACCGAGACTCATCAACTTGGCTTAGCATAGTCGGCCCGGGTGCTTGCTGGTGTGGTCCGCCGTCTGCGGCGATCTGGTGTATGTACTCACAATGCATCGCCCTGCTTTCCAGGCAATTACAAACCCGTTCAGCTGGGTTAACCCCGGTAGGTAGGGGCCTGGTCAGTAGTCTCCGAGGTGATTGCCTGTGCTGCCGGCTCCCGGTCTAAAATTAAAGTTTGGTGTTATTCGACGCCGAAAAATCAGCTGAATGGACGCTTTCAGTCGTGACGTCAGTCATGACATTTTGCTTGGAAACTGACTCCAAACAAACGATTGCTATGCTGTATTTTCTAATTTGTTTGCATTTTATAGCTGTATTGTATAGCTATATCTCACGGATAAGCCTTTTTATACTGTATAGGCAGTGTAAGCATTTTCTACAATTTATATTTAATAAGAAATGAAGCATAGCAACCGTTTGTTTGGAGTCAGTTTCCAAGTAAAACGTCATGAATGACGTCACACTGAAAGCATCTATTGAAATAAATCAATGTAGACGTGTATCCACAGAATATGCCTGGACATAGCAAATACTCAAAACTTGTTATTATTTTCCATTTTTAATCATTGTTATAGGATGAGATGATAAAATTTTAAGAAGCATCGTTATCCATCTTGTTTGTTTATCAATTACTACGCGTGCGCTAACCCGCGTTCACAGGTAATCCGAGAGTTAACTATCCGATTTCGGAGGATTAAAAACATGGTGTTAAAACCAGTATTAATTCGCGAATTTAGCTTGTTGAATACAGATTTTGAGATAACCAGCATTAAACCCATTGACATTGGAGTTAACTTGTGTTTGTGGTTGGACGTTTGAGTTTGATATAAGGAAAGGGCATGTTTACAAACACTTTCGTCAATCAATCTACCAACAACGTTTTTGTCATAACGATCATAATAGAGAAGGACTTCTCACGAAATAGGTTTTATAAGTAGAAAACCGTTCCTTGAAAATTTGTCTAATAGATGGCGCTATGTCGCACGGTTCTACTCGGTTTCGTCTGCTTCAATATGCTCTACCAATAACCTCTTTGATCATTGAGATCCAGCCAATGAACGTTGTCCGCTAGAGGCGCTGGTATGTACACGGTTCTATTCTAACCGTTGCCATCCCCTCATTTAAGTCAAAAATCGCGACACGATATTCACACTATTTCGTGAGAAGTCCTTCTCTATTCTATGTTCATGATAACGATCATAGCTGGAATAGTCTTGGCGACGTAGGGCAATCATATTCAGAGACCTGTTAAACGTAGACCAATCAAATTTCTCTAGCTCATGCGTATAGGTAGGAGTCATAATGAATGAACAGGTTTTTCTTGCTGACCAACAGTGACGTCAGCTGCCCTTTCCTTATCTTTGGTAAGGCTCCTATAATACTATTAGTATTATTAGTAGTCCTATTAGTATTAGTAGTCCTATAATAGTATTATAGGAGCCCTAATCTTTGGGCACCATTTTGAAACGAATGTTGACTGCCATAGTTTGGACAAAAACTTTAATCTAAGCATGCTCTCTTTACGTATATTGCTACTCTTTTATAGAGTTACTCTAATATGAACTCCCTGCATATCGGACTGTTGTAAAACGGATTTTTCTTCGAAATTCGCTCTGATAAATTGCAAATATTTTCCTTTCAAGTGAATTTCGCCTCAAATTTTCTTTGCAATTGGAAGTATAAACATCATATTTTAACTGTAACCCATGAACAAGTTTTGTTTAAAAAACAAACAGTTATCAAAGAGCAAAAAATACCAATTTATGTGATAAAAATATATGTAACCCCTGAGATGTCATTTATTATCTTCTAATTATAGAAAATAATTTTTTTTGAAACGCATAAATTGAAAATATGTCTAAGGGTTCAACACCTATACACACCGCTTTAGATCCGTATTATGATCCTGATTTTACAGCAGAAATTTCTGCAAAAATGCATGTTCCAGATAAAATTTGTGTTGTACAAGGTTTGCAAAATTCAGCTCCTAATACTATACAAAGAGATGAACTAAGGAATATGATGAATGTTCCGGATAGAATTATTGTTGCCGGTAAATTTGTGATATAAATTATTATTGAGTACTTATGTTTGTGAATGTTTGGTTTTTAATCTATTTTATATCTACAGTATGGCAGAAAATTAGCATTATGAATTGAGTTCGGATATCTGTAATAGTTATTTATCCATTCAGTCCTACGTTTAATCGATCGACCTTTACGGTAATTCTGCTTTGCAACTACGTCTATTTTTTATTGGATCCACTAAACAGTCGAATTCAAATTTATACTTCTATTTTGATAATTTTTCCTTTAGCTTCTTTCACCAAGTATAAAAAAAAAACGATTTTAAGTCTAATCAAATATCAATTTCTTTTAAAATCCATATTATAGTTATAAATAAAATTATTAAAAATTTTACTTTTAACCGGGGTTGGAAAAAAACCGGGTTTTTTTGTAAAAAAAAAAAAAAAAAAAAAGGTTTATTTGGTTTAAACCGGGTTTTTTTTAAATATAATTTCCTATTGCATACAGATGCATAATATCTGTTGATAAAATAAACATTTTTGGATATTATATAAGTAGTATAACTTTTGAAAATATTTAAAATTAAATAATTACAGTCAATTATACAGAAAATTGAAATCATTTCTAATTTAAACATTATTAGTAAACAGCTATGTCTTATGTTCAAAGTAAACTGCTCTACACAGTGAAACATTGATACCTTGAAAATCGTATGAAGAATCCTTTGATTAATAATATAATAATCAATCAATAAACATTTGATGAATATATAACACAGAATATATTATTCTGTGGTTGTTATTATTATTATTTTTTTTTTTTTAAACATCCAAATACTTCTGGTTATTTTGTTTTCTGAGTGATAACTCCAAGTGTCCAAGTCAACATTTTTGACCATTAGATTCAGCAACTAACAGAAAAGATTGATTGATATTATGGAAATGCTATAACTAGCACTCAATTTTTGCAAGCTGTGTTATACAATTTTATATCTTAAATTACTCTTTTAAATTCTTTAAGGATAATCTTCCCCAATCCCAATCCAGAAAATTTTCTTTTACAACTTAACCAAAATCTTAAAGATCATTGTATTTTGTTATTAAACTGCTGTAAATAATCTGCATTTTTTAAATGAAAATATTTTATGCTAAATATTGAATATTATTTATCTATTTTAATTTCACGTGTTTTAAGAAAAATCTTTAGGGTACCAGATATGTTCATCAGCACATGCTAATTTTCATTCTACATGCAGAGAAACATGACCTAGGCTCATTGTCATTATGTCTCATGTTGACTGCTGAGATGAAGTGTTAAAATTAGAAATTACTTCTATCTATAATTTAAAACAATTAAATTACAAAAAAGAGAAAATGTTATATTAGATTTTTTCTAAAAAAACCAAATGGTTTTTTTGACAAAAAAACCAATTGGGTGATTCTATGCAAATAGGCCATAATGATGAAACCGGAGGATATTTAAATTTTTTTTCAACAGAAAAACCTAAGGATTTTTTTTTATCATGTAGTTTAGACATGGTTTTATCATATTAGCTCATAAAATTGAATCATTAATTAAAATATATATATTTTTTTAAATTATATTTACCTGTAAATTTTTAAACCTGTAAAATATCATTCCCTCACATGCAACTACTACCACCCAAAAATATAAAAAATATCATTTCTTTCTGAAATATTTATATTTATTTTGTCTGACTTTTGTCTTTTAATATGAACACATAAAGTATTATTTCTATGTATTACATTATTTTTTTGGTCTGCACATGCAATCTTTATTTGTCAAAAATGTTTGCAACTCATATTTCAGATCATTCCCTCACTCATTAGTAATTCTAGATATTTGAAATAGGTGGTATACTACTGTAGACAGAAAACATTGTTCATTTGCTGAGTGCATGAATCTTACTTACTTGTCTGTAAAATAATTTTCAGCCACCCTGGAGAAATAATTTAGTGTGTAAGGAATAATTTAATATGCAGATTGGGCAAATGTTATGATGATGTTATCATTCCCTCATTTAAATTTGTAAATATAGGTAATTTATTTTCTAAAAATGTATTAAAGGGTGTTTTAGTTTTCCCTGAAGGGATAGTTTGAGAACATATATTGTTTTTTTCTTTTATTTTATGTGTACAAATTTTAAAAGTTAAAAATGTACTGTACATTTTGTCATTCCCTCATGTGAGGGAATGATTCTTATGGGAGAGAATTGTTCTATTACTTTTAAAAACTTGTAGAAAAGATATTTTTATTGAAATTAATTCTTTTGATGAAAATAAAAGCATATTTTTAAACAAATCGGTGTATAAAATATTATTTATTACAGCGTTTGAAATCCTTGGTGGTCCGCTGGTCCGAGACCACCAAAAATGCAATCGGACCACTAATTTGAAAAATTTAGTAGTCCACAGGACCAGTAACTTTTTCCCCTCTCTCACATGTAAACTTAAATTTTCCCGTTTCCTAGAAAACCGCAACCAAACACAAATCACAAAATAATAAATAAAAATTGCATTAAACCTTAGTCAGTTGAAATAAGTAATCAGATAAATAAAATATCTAATTAATAATTTTATAGTTTTTCTTTATGTATACTGTTTATTTAATTTTTAGTAAATTATAATTTTACATTTTACTAGGCTGAAAATTTTGGATAACTTTAAAGGAAGATTGATTTATATTCTAAGAGGGGGAAGGGGGGGGGGGTCACTCAAGGGTTAAAGGGACTTAATAGAATTTTATGTAGCGGGCCGGTGATGATGACTGCGGACCAGTAAATTCTCATGCTTACTGGTCCTTGGGACCAGTGACTTTTTTTTATCACTTCTACCGCTGTATTATGTAAAAGGTAAAGAAAAGTCAGTGAGGAAACCAAAAAGAATTTCAAATATGTATAATTCGATGTGAACCAGAAATTTCTTTAAAAAGAATTAAATGTATATATCGCGCAAAAATAAGTTAAACAGAGATAATTTAAAAAGCTTTAAATAAAAATTCGGGTATACATTTTTTAAAATATAAAACTTGAGTGAAATTTCCGGCGCTTCTAGTGTTAAAAATCTAATAATTATAGAATTTCTTAATATTAAGACTGACGGCTATTTTTTTGCCAATAAGTATCTTTTCTAGTGCCTTGTTACAAAAAATTAGGAACTTCTGAGTTCTGACATGATTTATGTTTTCTTCGTCACTATAATGAAAATGGCCTATTTACGTAGAACTACCCAATTGGTTTAAACCGTGCCAACCCTGCTTTTAACGAAAGAATATGACTAATAGTCAGTAATTAAGATTTTTTTTATTATAATTTTTAATATTTGTGGTGCTTATAATCAAAGTTATCTAATGATATGTTGCTTCTATTATATTACTAAAATCCTTAACTTGTCTGATATAAACATTTAAATAATGCTTTTAGAACATATTGAAAACTCATTACTTTTTATTAAATGCACTTTTAGCGTTCTTCGTATAATAAATTTATAAAGTTATGTTTATATTTAAATATATATAGAGTAGATGTGCCAGTGATGGACACCCCTTGATGTTTTTGGTTCATAAAAAAATTACTAAAGAATATTTAGCTAAATTCCCTCTTGCATGTTTTATAAAACTAGGTTATTCTTGACACTTTTAATCAAACCAATCAGGACGCAGAAAATAATGTTTCAAAGTTTCACTGTTTTTCTGTGAAAATCTTATTGAAGAGGCTAAGAGCTGGCTTTGTTTAATTAATTTATATATTATTTATTTACTTGCAAAATTTGAATTTTTTTGTTTGAGTAGCAATAGAAAACTTAGAATTTTATATACTAACAGCCATTTATAAAATTTCATTTATTTTTAAGATTTTAAGAGGGGGTGTCCGTTACTGGGATGGTTAATTAGTCATTTTCCAATAATGGACACCCCATGTAGACATTGTTAAAAATACAATTTCAGTAATGTTTATATAGTGCATAAAATATTTTGATTTAACTGCAAACCTAAATAATCAAATTTAATTTTTAAATTATACTTACCAAAATGTAATAACACCAAAACTTTTATAAATAGCTGCTTTTAAGTTATTTTATGTGATTAATAAAATTTCAATATTTTATTCTTTTTTAATGTATGCATATTTGTACCTTGCATATTTTATAATCTGGTAATCAAACCAGCCCGGAAGCAGAAAATATTGTTTAAGAGCACAGTCAAAGAGGGGCTCATAGGGCTTAATCCCTCTCCATTTAAATAAAAACAAGTTACAGAAGATATTAAAAGTCTATTTTCTGTCTTAAATGTTTCTTTATTCACCTCTGACAAAAAAGAAAAAAAAATGTAATAGTTATGGGTAATATTCATGAAACTAGTAAATCTGTAGATGAGTGGCTTCAAACATCAGTTCTGTACAGTTTTATTTTGAAATTATTTTATTTAGTATTTAAAATACTATTCAACTCACAATATCATTTCTTTCATATTTGTAATATTAATTATTATTAATGATATATCAAGTAGTCTCTGGAAGATTAGTGGTTTAGTCTCACTATTTTTTAACAATTAAACACTAATATTCCAAAACTTTTTTTTTAAATTACTTTTTAAATCCCCCACTGTTTCAATAATTTGATAGTACCTGTAATTGCCTGATATTTAGCATTTTAAACTTTCCATCTAAAATAATTCAAACATCGATCTTCTGATAATTACAATAATTGATGCAAACAGTAAATGCTTATCACAAATATTTTATTAATTACTGGTATTCCAGGGGTCGATGCAGATTTTTATTCTTGGGGCCCATTTTGTGAAAAGTAGAAGTTATTTTTGTGAATTTTATTATATTTTTGTGAAAAATAACATTTTATAACTAAAGTTGAAATACAGGTACTAAAATTCGAACCAAGAATTTATGAACAAAAACATTCTTTAAATCCCTTTGCTAAAGTTTTTGTTTTTCGTGACGTTGTTTTATTTACAAATTACACATTTTAAAACAGTTTTTATGAAAAAGAATGTTACGTAGAGGGTCTATTTTATTAAAAAGAATTTTGTGAAGGGTCCTGTTTTATTAAGTTTATTTTTGTGAAGGGACCTTTTTTATTAAATTTATTTTTGTGATGGGGTCCATTTTATTAAATTTATTTTTGTGAAGGGGCCCTAAATAGGCCCCAAATTTTGTCTAGATCGACCCCTGTATTCTAATTGTTAAGTTTATTTGAAAATAACTATTTTGTTTCGTTAGTATGTGGCTGATTCCGTGCAGAGTGTCACACTGCAACCTTCGACAAAACCAGCCTAAACTCTGATTTGTGATGTCACTTTAGAGAGATCTCCACTTCATTGCTCGGGGAGATCTTTGGAGCACTACATGATTCTTTATTTTTTATTTTACTACCGATTAAAATCAGGAATAAAGTTCTTACACAAAATGCAGCCTCTGCCTTGCCCCCCCCCCCCCCTCTCCTTTTTAAGGATTTTTTCTGAAATTTTAAACATTTTTATCATTGTTTTTGCATTGCTAAAAGATCAACGTTCATTTTTTTTTTTTTTTTTTTTACCGCTGTTAAAAAATTCTTTGTTTTTCTTTTAGTATTTTTCATATTTAAGTATTGCGCAGCAGCGCAATACTTATCTATTTCCAGTGTCACTTCTCAATGTTAATTTAACATGGAAAAGCCTATGGAGATCATAACTTTTTCATTTTTTCTTCCCACCTTTTTGTCCCTGATGCCACTCATTTTTTATTCTTTACTAATTCTAATGATATTATAAATTTAAAGTGTAAAAATGTTTGCCTGACTTCAGGATCAAAACGAATGATAAAATGCCTTTGCATATGGTGAATTATAACCCAGAGAGAAACATGGGCCAATTTTTGTTTACATTATTCAATTATTTTTCTTAATAATTCCAATTTTTGCTTTTTTCATTGAAAATCAACGGACATTTTTTCATAGAAAATGTAACATTTTTACTTCATTGTTGCAAAAATTTCAAAAGCTTTAATAATAATTTTTTTGGTGAAAGATTTTCACGTGAAATATTAAATTGAGCTAGTTTTTTTTTTTTTTTTCAAAAATTAAAAAGGTGAATAGTGGTCATAGTGGAAATAAAAAGGATATTTTCAGAATAAGTTTTTGCTTTGGCCAAGTTTATATTTTAGTAAAAAGCTTCTAATGGATAGCGATTTTTACGCAGGTAGCGAACTTAGTGGGGAATTACATAACTTAAATTTTAAAATGTAATTTTTTTTCCGAGATGAGAACTATTTATACCCCAAGTTAAACTTAGGTAATAATTTTCTGATGTGTTTACATCATCCTTTGAGAGAGATTAAGGTTTAAAATTTAAAAATTTAAATAAAGCTCTTATTTTTTATTTTTTACTGTGTCACAGCTATAATATTGTTAAATATTAGCAGTAAGGATTCAACACAATTTACATTTACATTCATAGCGTTCCTGAGTGGCAAATAGTCCAGGCAATAGGGAATTTTACCTAGCAAAATTAATGGTAGTTCTGGAAATCAGCTTATTTTATGTTTTTTGGGTCGCTGAATCCGAATTTGTAACTTTCCACAAAAATTTCCCCCGGCAACCCCCCAAATTTTGGTAAAAAGCCCCCCAAAAAGGTTTTTATTAAAAAAATCAATTTTTTTATTGTTTTAGGGGAAAAGTATCTAGAAATTCAGAAAGTAGACAAAGTTTGCAACAAATTAGATATATGACATTATGACTTAGGATGAAGGGGAAGGGGGGATCTGCCTCGGAACATGCGTGCGGTGCTGCATGGACTAAATTGCGCAATTCCACTTAACCAATCACACGTTTACATTTGCCCTCCCATCTCCCCTCCGAACTTTCCTTATAAGGTTTATTTTAAGTTTTTTGGGTCGCTGAATCCGAATTTTTAACTTACCCCCAATTTCCCCCCCCCCCCAAAAAATAATTGTTATTAACTTAAATTTCTGATTGCTTTAGGGGAAAAGCATTACAAAATTCAGAAACTAGACAAAATTTGCAACAAATAGGATATATGTATGCAGGGGCGGACTGGCATATTTTGGCCCACCCCGCTAGACTTCTGCATTGGCCCACCAATTGACAACTCCATTGTTAAAATGTTTGAATACTGACTATCAACACGACCCTTTACTCTAACTCTATGAAGATGACTTAACTCCAATTCGAGACATATTAGCATCTTTGTAATCATTTATATTCAATTGGTAGTAATTTCATGGGGAATAAAAATCTTGTGTGTGTGTAAAGGGGGGGGGGGGGGGTAACTTAATTTTATTTGTTTTTTGAATATGTAAACTTTAAACAATTAAAAGGTATACACGTAATAAATAAAAACGTTTGAAATTGCTTATGGGAATTCAGTTCAGATATTTTTATTCTTTGTATTACAAAAAACTGTTTTGTCCAATGGCGAGTCAATTGCACTGTCATCATATCAATATCATTAGAATAGATTATGGCTACTTATGAAGGCGCTCTTAACGGGAATACGGCATCGCTGGTCCTAACCTAGGCACATTGCAACACCTAGGAACATCCATGCCTCATCCGGAATTTGCACAGAGGACTGTTTGCGTGGAAGGCTAACATGCTAACCACTATGCCGTCAAAAAACCCCCTTAGACTTGACTGTACACTACATTGTAAATTTTATACTGGAAAGTATTAGAATTGACCAGAAAGAGTTAGCATTATTAAAATTGACACACATACTCGTACATTGATTAATTTGTTATTTGAAATATCATTATGCTTGTATATTTTATTCTGTTATTTGAAATTATCAACATTAGTAAACTTAGTTATTATACACTTAGTAAATTGATTAAAGTTTGTTTAAAGTACCAATATTGTACATGAAAATTGAATAGTTTGTTTTATACCCTCATTATTAACTAATTAGAATATCATATATCTGATGGACAATTTTTTTTTAACATGAGGTAACTCCGTCTGTTTTCTTATCGTAATCGTAATCAAAGGATCGTTCAACTTTGAATTGGATAAAATCATCTAACATTTCTTGTTCTAGCGATCAACGCAAGCGGTTCTTTATAATTTTAAATTTTGAGAGCACTCATTCACAAGACACTTGAGTTCATAATAAAGTGAATATGTTCTTATAAGCTATGTACATCAAGGTTGAATAAATACGATCCTAAGCATTCAACTCGCACAATAATTCTAATGCACAAGCTAGGCATTTTTTACAATTCGTATTAACTTTACAGAGATTCTCATAATCTTTATGAATTTTTAATCGCTCGTTTCTTTGCAATAAGCAGCTGAGAGCTCGCTACGTCGAGATTGTTGCTGCAATAGCGACTGATTATAATCATCATATAAATTATTCAGCGGAGAAATTGCAGCAACTCCTTTCTGACATAGTCTTTCTTGACTTTTGACAACCTAGACAGAGTACTAACAGCTTCTTCATCAAGCTCATTTATCAGTTTAGGTTCACTAGAGGCCACGCTAACCATTCGCCAACTCGCCAAATGCGAATATATCGTGAAATAGGCGACAAAAAAATTATTATGACGAAAAAGCTGGCGAATGATTTTTTTGGGACTCTTTTGTTGTTGTTTTGTAACGTAAATGAATTCCCGTCTTTAGCACGAGATCGCGTACGGCCGTATTTCCAGTCTATATTCCTCCTCTTCTTCTCGGCCGGCCAATTAGGGGTAATTCTGTTCCGAATTTTCCGAAAATTTAAGTAATCCTTTTCCGAAAATTTAAAAAAATCGGCCATCAATCCGAAAATTCGGACATAAAAAAACATTGCGAATTTCGACAAATGGTCGCCGAAGAAAATTAATTTTATCAATCATTTGCAGAAAAATTGCGAATTTCGTCAAAGGATCGCGGGGAAAATGCAAATTTCGTCAAAGAATCGCGGGAAAAAGACAAATTTTGTCAAAGAATCGCTGAAAAAAGCGAATTTTTGTCAAAAGATCGTGAAAAAAACCCGCAAATTTTGTCAAAAGATCGTGAAAAAAACCCGCAAATTTCGTCAAAAGATCGCGAAAAACCCCACAAATTTCGTCAAAAGATCACGAAAATCCTCTCAAATTTAGTCTCAATATCACGACCCCCCCCCCCCCCCGCAAATTTAGTCTAAATATCGCGAAAAACTCATCAAATTTCGTGAAAAGATCGAGAAAACCGCAAATTTCGTCAAAAGATCACGAAAAACTGCAAGTTTCGTCAAAAGATCCCGAAAAAAAAAAATACAAAAGCTACTTATACATAATATATTTAATAAAACTACTTCAGGGTTGAATGGGTTAATGATAATTATTATATATATATATATATATAGGGGAGACTAGGGAGGGTTGACCCACTTTTTACAAAATGATTTTTTATTTTTTAAATAGTGAACGTAGAATAAAGTTTTATATATCATTTTATTCGTTATACAACCAGTTATCAAAATAAAATTGCTACATAAGTGTAATACATAAGAAATTTAAAAAATGATGGATTTTATTCATGAGGAAATAACGGGTCAAGGCTCCCCACATGTGGGAGGCTTGACCCACTATATGGGAAGCTTGGCCCACTTTGTTTTATATTGAAATATTTGTGAAGAGAAATAAAATCAATTAAAAAAAAAGCAAAATAACTTTATGCTACAGGCTTTAATTATATAAAAACATATTTTTGAAAAAATGATGCTTAAACAAACCTGTTTAGACGCAATCGCAAGTCAAAGCAGAAAATTTTTGTTTTAAACAGGGTTTTGTCTGAGCAGGTATAATTGTACATCAGCGAAAATGAAATTTTAACATTTAAGAGAGTATTCCGCTTCAGACAGGTTCCGTTTTCATAGGGTTTCACGCATTATTATGTCCGGATTTAGTAGCCACTGTCCCGCTTTTTTTTTTTTGTCTCCTTGTCCTACTTTTTGTGACATTCGACCTGACAACTCTGCTGTCACATAGTTTGGCTTCATCTCACTCTATTCATCATGTTGAAATTTGTGTACATACCTTCCTAAAGTTTTTCGATCAATGCTATGACCTTTTTGCAGCCGCATGAGTACTTAATTTATCATTAACATCTTTTAACCCTTTAAGGGGCAAAGTACTTTCAGTACTAAAATGTTGAAATAAATGTCTGGCACCGCAATATACGAAAAAATTTATTTGAAAATATGTAAAAGGCTATATTTCACATACATATTAAATGGAAAATATTTTAGAAAAATTCTGGTGCCATTGTGGCGTTTGGAAATTAGAATTAAGTGGTTTCATAAACATACCACTCCCCCTGAAACGGATAAGACTGCTGCTTTCATACTTTCTAGTCTTTTCCACTGTTTCAATTTACCTATTGTAAGTAATATTTAAATGGGAAAAAAATTCCTATCAATTTTCCCATTTATATTTCATTAATTTTTTTCATCCAGTGGATACTAGAGCAATTTTTCACATCTTTCCTTTATCAGTTTTAAACATTTTCTTTTCCATCACCCCATTTTACTGTAGCTTTTCAGAATAAATTTACATTCATTTTTATAGATAACCATTAATCTTTCATTATGCACAGAGTATAATAAAAAAATATTTCCAAATCTCCTAAATTAACACATTGATGAAGGGCAATTTTTATTAAATCTAAATTTTTAAACAGTGGAAGCTCCTTCCTGTTCTAAAAGTCTTTTGTAAATTGGTGTTCTAGATAGGTTTCCCAAGTTTATGCATCGTTAAATCTCTTTCAATGTACGATTTTCGTATAAAATGTCTTGCAATTTAAAAAAAATATGGACAATATGATATAAATGCATTTTCTGTGAGGTAGAAGTCACGCCATTAGTCAATGATGTTTTTTGAATGAAAACGAGAATTCTCGTTTCCCGCCATGAATGTGTTAAAGGAGCCTTGAACATCTGGTCAACCCTCCCTCACATTGACTGGGTCAAGCCTCCCCACATAGCCCTTTTCTAAAGAATAGCACATTGTTATTTTAAGCCTAACTTTCTGTATAATATTTATACCTGGAATGAAAGCTCGATATTTCTGCATTACTTAACACCTACTTACTTAAATTTATATGATATATTTTATCTGAAAACAGCTTACAAAATATTTCTAAAAAACACAACTTTTAGGTTGAAAACGCCTCACAATTGATTTTTCTACACCTATTGCGATTATCTGTACGAATCAGAGACTGTTGTTTGAGCATTCCAGTAGCTTTGGTTGACACGTATTGATAAAGCTCTGAAATTATTTTAAATATGCAAACTGATGGGTGGGTCAATCCTCCCGTACGGTGAACCGTCCCTAGTCTCCCCTATAATATATGCATAATATACTTTTGGCTAATAATAGATAAATTTGGCTAATATGTTGGCGAATTGTCTTAATTTCTTAGCGCGGTCCCTGGTTCACTGAAGCGGCGGAGATCGAACCAGGCAATGTCTTTCATGAGCAAGTCATTTCCAGTAAATCGTGTATTCAGCTGCTGAGTCTACGATGACATTATAAACTTTTACGTTAAATACTTCTGATGATGACACGACAATACTTCTTGCCTCATCGTGAGAATATTCACGCCATCGACGTTTTACTATAGACATTATTTTTTCATGTAGAAAAGTCTCTCAATTTCAATGGAGTACTCCTTTTCTATTAGTTGCTTCTGAAGAGGTTCAGCAAATTCAAAAGCATTTATCGGAACCATAAAAAAATTATTTCTTTTGTGTACCAGATTAGATTTCAGGATTTGGATTTTGTTAGCAGGAGTTAAGTAGTTCGGGCCGCTTATCTGAAAATACTTCGATGTGGGAATAGATATATTGAATAGGTCGCTGAAAATGATTGCTATTAATATATGCTGAAACTTGTACCAATTATCAATCAGTGATCTTGCTGAAAAAGATACACGTGACGGGAAATTGTAAATTTCGGTGATAGCTTGTAGGCATTTAAGCAATGTTAAAAACTTATGTCGATCTTTAAGATTTTGGAGACTAGTCAAATATGCTATTAAGTGCTCGGTCCTCACTCCAACATCTAGTAGCGTTTGTTTTTTGTAATCGGCGAAGAAATTTATTTCCACCTACAGACTCCTTATTCGCCACTGACTATTGAAGGTCTCCAACTGTCAGATCGAGATTTTGTCGAGAGTGGTGTCGTTAAAAAGCTCTTATCATGGGGATCAAGGAAATGTATACAACTACCCGTCCGAATGCAACTGGTGAAGAGTTATAGGCCGATGTACTTCTGTCATTTATTGATTTCTCCAGTACGCTATCTATGCAGGAAAGAGTGTGTGTACAAAAGTGTCTGTGTGGTACAAAAGAGAGTTGACGGATTACAGAGATTACAAAGAAGAAAGTTTATGCTTGGTGGGAAAAGTAACTTCACGGATGGTAGTCCCTTTCTGAATAGAAATGGCTGAAGCACGAGTATTTCCAACACCAGGTATACAACACAATGAACGGAGGTGTTTCGCAGTTGTCACAGGTGTTATTAGTTAGGTTAAATCATGCCTGTTTAACTGATCGAAAGACGGAATCCGTGTCTCTAATTAAGGCCTTTTGAAAGGCATACCGACGCATGTCATCGAAGGTGGGAGAGGAGTTAGTTCCTGATATTCTTTAAAGCATACTCCGAGTCAGTGTAGTCCAATTAGTTACATATATGATTGTGGAAATGTGGTCAAAATCTTCTGTTTCTTACTAGAGGAAGCATGGAAACTTCACTAACTTCACACTGGCCACAACAAGTTACATAACAGTACTGTACTTTTCTACCACACAGAGTGTCTTTCCTGCATAGCTAGCGACCTGGAGAAATCAATAAATGACAGAAGTACATCTCTCTCCAGTAAAACTCTTCACCAGTTGCATTCGGATGGGTAGTTGTATACATTTCCTTGACCCCCATGGTAAGAGCTTTCCAACGAATCACTCTCGACAAAATCCCGATCTGGCAGTTGGGGACCTTCCCTAGTGAGCTCCATATATAACTTGAGATCTTTCTTCCTATTTTCCAACATGATTTCCCGCGGTCAACGCGGAATGATACATTGACGATAGTTTTAGTTCGTATTCAGGGCAAAAAATGCTCTTTATAGCAGTTCTTTACATGATTAGAGAATCGTTTATTAATTTGATAAGTAGGGGAGAGTGGTAATGAATGGGCCAAGTTTTGGTTTTTAATTTTTGTAATTTTTTCTAATTATTATTATTATTATTATTATTATTTTTTTTTTTTGGCTCAGAATTGACTTTTCGGTTACTTTACTTATTTGGTTATATAAAAAAGTCATAAAAATTGGATTAGAAAATGTCTATAATGAATGATAATAGAAAATAAAAATATAGAAATTTGGCCCATTCATCCCCTCCCATGGGGTTGAATGGACCATTGAAGGTAATGAATGGGCCACTAAATGAATTCAATGAAAAAATGTGGAATTAATCTTTTATTCCCCAAATATGACAAAATGAGGTATTTGACATGATATGATGAATGCATGCTTATCAAAATTTATGAACATCAAAAGTGATATTTTTAAATCACATAATTGTAGCAGAAAAATGACAAAATAATGAGATTATAAGAAAGAACATAAAAATAATAGATAATATACATTACGATTTAACGAAATTTATATTTTTCAAAATTAATATTAAACGATATGGTTGTAACAGGGTTGGAACTGCCTATTAATTGACTATTATTGTAAATTTCTGGTATTATTTATTCTACCCATCAGATTCAGAATATAAACAATTATTCTAGTTTTATATCAAATGGAAAAATACTGGTAGGTGTGGTCAACAACTGGACAGTTCACTTTAATCATTTATACAATTTAACTTATGTTTCTAATAAATAACTGATATTTCTTAGGGTGAAAATATGCAAATTATTTTTTAGACATCACTATAAACCTATTCTAACTAGACAGTAATTTAATCTAAATCCATTACAGTCAGTTATGTTTCATATTAAAGAGAAAATCAGAAAAAAATAAAGAAAAACCATATTTTCATGATCAGGGCAAAGGTGGCCCATTCATGACCATGATATAGTGGCCCATTCAGCCCCACCTATACTTCTGGAATATAATCAGGTTTTTTTTAATATATTAAATTGAAATAACATTTAAATACATCCTAAAATTAGTTTACAGATATGCAAAGACTTGCTAATACACATATCTGCAATGAAATAATATATACTTTTCAGCTTATTTATTTTACTGAAAAGGGAAAAAAATTTCTTTTCAATCAGATTCTTGACCATCCTACTCTAGTGGGAAAATAGCTTCTCTCAAACAGTGGAAAATTTGGTGAGTTTGGTAGAACAAATAGCTTCATCTATTGGTGGCATCGAAAATAATTTTATGCAAATACTTTTTCATATTTTGTTAATGGCCCATTCATTACCACTTTCCCCTATAACTTAATTAAAGAAGGATAAATTAGGATAATAGTAAATGAGAATACTAATATCTAACATTGATCACGCGGACTATTTTTACCTTTGCTTTGCAAACTTCTGACTGCCGACTAAGAACTCCTGTTATATATGGAGCATGGAGCTCAGCGTTATTCACTGAAGTCTATACTTTCAAACGCTTATATGATTCTGAGATAAACACGGTTGTAGTTTACATTAAGTACAAGAAGTCCATTGTCAATTTGCAACATTCTGTTCCATCTGTTAAGATCAAATTTAGCACAAATATACAGCATGTGCATATCAATGCACATGCTGTATATTTGGTTTGTCCTTTTTCAGTCGTGCCTGCAGAACTTTATATCTCCCACACATATTTGTTGTACCATCAAAAGAAGTGGCAACTATTTGTGAGGAAGGGAGTTTAAAAATTTTAAGTTCTTCTTTTAGTTGGAAATAGAGGGCTTCCCCTGTTGTTTTGGGGGCATCAACCAATTTTAAAAGCCTAACTTTCATTTTAACATGTTGCACATAACAACCACAAAGTGCCAGCAGCTTAATTACCGATATATTTTGTGTGAAATATACTTCAATACTGAATGAACCTGACTGTTTTACTTCATCGGCAATGTTTATTCGGATCTGAATGGCGAGATGAACAATAACTTATTTATAAATCACATGAAATAGACTGGGATGTAATTAACGAACTTCTTCCATGCCGTTCAGGATTTTCATTTCATTCTTCTTTCTGCTCTATTCTAGCCTTATTCATACTCTTTCTGAAAATCTTCTGTTTTGGCTTCTCTTGATAGCCTATGCTACTTGACCGCAAATTTGTTCATATTTACATAGCAGCATTACCAATTCTAAAAAATTGCCGTCGTTAACTTCTCTATTACTCAAGTCTTCAGCTGCTTCTTCTCGTTTTCTTCTGTAAGCTAATCCTTGCTCTGTAGATCATCCATAGATATGTAAGCTAATCCTTAATCTGTAGATCATCCGTAGATATGTAAGCTAAGCCTTGCCTATCTTTTATTACTACAGAAATGTCTGCACACAGACTCATCCCAACAAGCAACTTTTCTTCCCACTCTTCATTGACCATGTGTGCTCTTTACTTTATTCCCTACTAGCTGACCCGCCCGGCGATTCCTGGGGCCGTTATAATAACCATAAACAAAACTCAAATTTGTATGATTTTATACCTTTTGAAAATCTTTTAAATGAACTTAGTTTTGGGGCACATTGCCTTCCGCAGCGTCTAGTGTGTTTCCAACAAACCTCTTTCCGAACGAACCTGGGTCCCCATTACCTAAGGCAGCATGTTCCGGGAGTATTCGGATCGTGCCGGAGATAATCGAAAACCAAATTGAGTGAGCCAAACCTCGTGGTAATCAACCCTATAGAACCCCAAAAAAGAATGCACCATTAATGTTCGAAGATGTTGGTAACTGAAGTGTAAGATAAAATTTCATAATGCAGAAAGTAGCTGAATGGTAATCTAAGTTGAATGAACAAAATCCAGTTGAAATTGGCTTAGAATCCGAGGAAAGGATACGCCCCCAAGCGGTGGAAGGTGACTCATAGTCAACAGCAGGGCCCTAACTTGAAAACATGTTAAAATGTCTTAGTACTCAGCGCTTTAGATCTTCAATTAGTCAAAATTAAACATGGGGTATGAATTATTCGTTAAAATAATATTTTAATCAAATTACCAAAAAAATGGGAAAATGCTTAAAAAAGACCCTAGGATCCCGATAAAAATAGGAAGGTGTTTGACCGGGTAGAAGAGTCCAAGACTCAACTTTAAAATTATGCACTGAGAAGTTGAGAAAATTAAGGGGTGAAAAATTCATGGCGCACAAAAAGTTCAAGAAGCCTTGGGTTGGGCCCTACAGGACCCCAGGTTCTTAACTGGAAAGTAGAAACGGGAGAATAACTAAATGGAATAAGGGTCCCAAAAATGAAGATGGGATTAAAGGAAAACATTTAATTAACAATTTAGGGCAAAAAACTTCAAGGGGCCCTATACCGGGGGCCAGGTGGCGAGGGTCTTAACTGGAATGTAGAAATAAGGGAATAACTAAATGGAGATATGATCCCCAAAACGAAGAAGATAGGATAAAATGGGGCCATGTTATTAACAATTTAGGGCATAAAAACTTAAAGGGGGCCAGGGATCCCGTCCCTAAAAAATTATAATTTGAGTCTCAGATGCATCAGGACCTGTCTTGGACTATTTTCACCTAAATTTTCAGACTTCTACGTGCATAAGATTTCGCTAGCCATCGCGAACAGACAGACGGACAGACACACACACGCATACAGAGCGAAACTTTCTTTTATTAGTATAAATCTCTCGGATACTCCACAAAATGAATAATTTGCACAGATCTTTCGAAGATAGCTGATGGGTTAGGGAAAGTAGAAATTAGACTTATCCGATCAAAAAAAAAAAAAAAAAAAAAGACGCTTTACGGGGAAAAAAAGGAAAACAAAATTGAGTTTCGTACTATTTGGGCCCACTACACCCGTTTGGCCCACCCCGCGATCGCGGGTTAGCGGGGTGGGCCAGTCCGCCCCTGTATGTATGTAGATGTATGACGTAGGATAAACGGGCAGAGAGGGGGCTGCCTCAGAACATTCCCCGCCCGATTTTCTCAAAAACCAAATTTTTTTCAAAAAATCAATTTTTTGGGGTGCTGCCGGGTGAAATTTTGGTGGGAAGTTACAAATTCGGATTCAGCTACCCTAAAAACATAAAGTGAGTCGAAATCCAGAACTAGTATTAATTTTTCCAGGTAAAATCCCCTATTGCCTGGAGTTCATAACTTAGTGCACGTAGCCCTGCAGTGCATGTTCAAAGGCAGCCCTCCCCCTCCCCGTTTATCCTACGTCATAAGGTCATATATCCTATTTGCTGCAAATTTTGTCTAGTTTCTGAATTTCATAATGCTTTTCCCCTAAAACAATAAGAAATTTGAGTTAAAAACAATGATTGGGGGGTTTTCAGGGAGGGGAGGAATTTGGGGGTAAGTTAAAAATTCGGATTCAGCGACCCAAAAAACTTAAAGTAAACCTTAACCTTATAGAGAAAGTTCGGAGGGGAGATGGGAGGGCGAATGTAAACGTGTGATTGGTTAAGTGGAATTGTGCAATTTAGTTCACGCAGCACCGCGCGCATGTTCCGAGGGAGTCCCCTCTTCCCCTTCATCCTAAGTCATAATGTCATATATCGAATTTGTTGCAAATTTTGTCTACTTTCTGAATTTCTAGATACTTTTCCCCTAAAAGAATAAAAAAATTGAGTTTTTTAATAAAAACCTTTTTTGGGGGGCATTTTACCAAAATTTGGGGGGGTTGCCGGGGGAAATTTTGGTGGGAAGTTAAAAATTCGGATTCAGCGACCCAAAAAACATATAGTAAGCCTTTTTCCAGAGTTACCATGAATTTTCCTTGGTAGAACCCCTATATGGTCTCTATTGCCTGGACTAAAATAGGGTATCTAAATTTAAGTGAAGTTAATTTTTTATGATTTGATTATAGATTTTTTATGTTCAGATTGGAAGTTTTTGTCCAAAGTATCTAGAAATTCAGAAAGTAGACAAAATTTGCAACAAATTAGATATATGACATTATGACTTAGGATGAAGGGGAAAAGGGAATCTGCCTCGGAACATGCGCGCGGTGCTGCGTGGACTAAGTTGTGCAATTCCACTTAACCACTCACATGTTTACATTTGCCCTCCCATCTCCCCTCCGAACTTTCCTTATTAGGTTTACTTTAAGTTTTTTGGGTTGCTGAATCTGAATTTTTAACTTACCCCAAAATCCCCCCCCCCCCAAAAAAAAAAAAAAAAAAAAAAATAGTTGTTATTAACTTAAATTTCTTATTGTTTTAGGGGAAAAGCATATTGCATATATTGAAGATTAAAAAATAAAATTCATACTAAATGATACTTAAAACACCCTAAAAAAATAGATTCCATTCAAATGAAATCGAAATAAATCTTAGACTTCTTCCATTTTTAATTGAAAATATTTCTATTGCAGATTTTGTATTATGTTTATGACAATTGTGCATAAAATGATAAGATGCATGCAAAATACAAAACTTTTAAAAAAATGTCTAAGATTTATTTTGATTTCATTTGAACGGAATCTATTTTTTTAGGGTGTTTTAAGTATCATATAGTATGAATTTTATTTTTTAATCTTCAATTGGCTTAACTAATTTGTTACAAAAATTTAACATTAAATGTAGAACTAATTGAATGAAATAACTTAAGAGGCTACTTCAGTCAAATGAAAAGACCCATTCGCTAATGCTAATCCTATGGAAGAAATTTATAACGATATCTCGGTTGCATTTCAATATTTTTAAATGATTTCTTTTGCATTGGATAGCTGAGATCGATTTGTATGCAGGCCGTTTTTTACTTTTTCGATTTTTATTACAAATTTTTTTTATGGGGATGCTTTCAGTTTCAAAACCGGTTCCGAAAATGAAAGCGTCCTCATTAAAAATATCTTTGAACAAAATAGAAAATGTAAAAAACGGCCTTTGTACAGTTTGATCTCAGCTATTCAATGCAAAAAAAATCATTTAAAAATATTGAAATGCAGCCGAGATATCGTTATAAATTTCTTCCATAGGATGAGCATTAGCGAACGGGTCTTCTCACTTGACTGAAGTAGGGCCTTAATATCTGTCCCTTCTCGGGCTTAAACAATGTAGGAAATAAATTTTTTTTTTTGTTTTGTTCTTCAAATTATGTTTTTGTGTAATATATATGTATATATATATATATATATATATATATATATATATATTTTTTAAAGGAAATAGCAATAGAATATTGAAGTAAAATAAAAAGAAAATCTACCTTTATTTTTTTAATTTATTTCATTTTTGCAGTAAAATATATTTTTAATAATTTATTTTGAATTTGAATGCTGTTAAACAGTTCCTTTTCTCTTTTTATTATAAATCTTTTAACGCATATGCGTTTAAATATTGGGGGAGGGGGAAAATTAGCATTATAATTATATATATAATTATAATTATATATTTTTAAATACATCAATTAAAGAAAGCGGTGAAAAATTACCACGAAAAAAGCTCTCTCTTTTTTTCCGAATTTTTTGTTTTTCTGAACCTTTAATATAGTTTTTGAATGAATTCATTAAAAATCAGTCTCCATTATTCATTTTTCACCACTGTCTGAAAACTGTGTAAAATTTATAATTTTACAATGTTTATTTCTATCAATTATCTCAGAAAAAACCCTAAAGTGTTATTTTAATATTTGAAATATATATATGTATATATATATTGAAATTATTGAAGCAAAATAAATAAAAAGTGTGTTTTTAAAGGCTTGTTATTAATGTATACTATTTTTCAGTAAAATGTGATTTTAATAATTTCTTTAGTATTTAAAAGCTATTAATTTTTTGTAAATAATATTTTAACACCAGATGATTATAAATATGTGAGGGAAAAATTTAGCAATCAAAATGAGAAATATGTACTAAAGTAACCTATAAGCATCTGGAATTAAAATCTCCCACAGAAAATCCCCAGAAAAAAAAGAAAACAGAAAAAACCCAGAAACAGAAAAAGGGGGGGAAAAATAAACACCCCCTACTAACTCCTCAACAAATTATCATAGAAGAAAGTTACTCGTATTAAACCAAACAATTGGAAACAAAGTCTACTTTTAAATGATGTATATAAAATTTGCTTAGGGGCCATCTATATATTAAAACGAACCCAAACTTCATTTTTTTTTTTTCAATAGCAGTATCCAATTTTGACAGCATAAATGAACTCTACACCCTTCAATTAGCCCCAAAACAAATTTTTATGCAATTCGTACCATAAGTTTCTGAGAAATTAATTTTTTTTAAATGAGCGTATTTTAAGGGCTGTATCCAAATTGAAATTTGGTACTCGATTGTTAACCGAGAGAGTCCCTTCTTGATCAAGGCACCTTAAGTACCACGCAAGCAGCCAATGAAGTCTGCTAGATTACAGGAGAGCGGAAGAAATTTCAAAATATCTAGTCACTTCTATCATAGACGGCCCCTTAAACCATCATTTTGCCGTTTTTTAAGCATAATTTGAAAACTACTTGGAAGAAAAATGTGAAATTTTGGATTTCCATAAAGCAGGACTTAATAAATCTAAATCCATAAAAAAAAAATGTAGGTTGCATTTCATAATTTTTTTGAATATTAATTTCATAATTCATATCATAAAATTATAAAAAATTACAAATTCAGCGTATTTATGTTTGGGTATGTTAGTATTATTGCTACACAAAATATTAGCACATTAGGAGCATAATTTCAGGAGATATAAATAAAAATATGAAAATATAATTTAACATTAGAAGCACTAAATTTTGAATGTTTATAATTCTAACACTTATCATTCAAATGACTTAAAATTTGGTGTCTAGACATAGTTTGAACCGAAGTTTTGAAATATCTCATTAAAATTGGTTATTGCCATTGAAAAAAATGAAGTTTGGATTCGTTTTAATTTGTAGATGGCCTCCTAATTTTATATATATCATTTAAAAGTAGGCTTTATTTCCAATCGTTCGGTACCAGTAACTTTCTTCTATGATAATTTGTTGAGGAGTTAGTAGGGGGGTGTTTACTTTTTTTTCCATGACTGTACATATGTACATCCATTTTTGATAATGTTTTTTGTCAGAGGGAAAACAATACACCTTATGTTTCCGTCCATTCTTGCAATTTAGAATGGTATCAAAGTATACAAGATCGTGGCATATCTATACTTTTGATAATATTTAATAAGGAAAATAACTTAAAATCACAAAAAAACATGTGCTGTTCTTGCTGTGAAGGCGCCTACCTTCACATATTAATAGTAATACCTTTCTCATTTCCCCCCTTTAAAATTACATTTTTAAATTCTTAAAATTTAATTATCTGTCCGCATTTGGATTCAATCCTTTTTTAGCACTCTTTTCCCTTCATAAATTAATTTAAAAGAAAAGAAATAATTTTCTTTTCTCGCCTAGCAACTGATTTCTAATTTTCATCCTTCTGCCTTTGTTTTGATCATATGCAGAAATTAGTCAGACATAGTAGGTACTTCTACATTTTTAGCCATTGGTCCAGATGGAATATATATTCGTCATTTCAGTTATTAACCCTGTCTTTTAAATTTGTTTTATTTTATTAACATTCTCTTGCTGGCGTTTCAGCCCCGTGGAATTTCTGGTAACCCCTATAGAATGTTCGGTTGCGGTTTATGAGCTATATTTTCTATGCAAGCATTTGGCGTTAAATATTTCTTATTACTCTTTTACATCCCCCATTCAATTTCAATTATCGTACTTTGACCGCATGCCTTTCTCTCTTTAATCTCGCCATATAGTATATGTATTTGGCGAAATTGTGTATGTAAACTTGCCAACACTCGACCATTTCGAGAAAATGTAATTGTATCACTTCCTTCTGGTCTCTTTATCGGTGAGCATAAAAAATGTAAAAACTACACTCTCTTGCAAACATTCGGCTCAGGCGAAGGGCTCGCCTTGCGATTAATACTCTGAACCTGGTGTCCAATGGGTCTATAAAGAATATTTACAGTATTCGGCTGGTCTCTCTGGAATATGGACTAATTTGCTCTTTTAATATTGTTCACATCATTATCAACTCTAACAGCTATCCGGATATCTCAATACAAATATACAGAAATCTCCAAGCTTAAGGTTTTTTTTGTTTGTTTGTTTGTTTTTTTGTGGCGTTCCAGGTAATATATATCAATGCAAAAACCCTTAACGGGTTAAAAGTTTGTGACGCAGCACTTTATCTTATGCTCTAAGAATTTTAAATATGGAACTTAAAAATAATGATATCAAATTTTGAGTGACGCTATGCTATTAATTATAATCTCTCTATATATTATTTATTTCATCTTTTTATTTTTTTATAATCGCATGTGCAAAAATTATGTTCAATTTAAAAAAATGTATAAAAGTTTATTCATTGATGCTTTAACATTTACACCTCTCATAAATTCCAAGTATGCGTTTTAAAAGATATGATATCAAAATTTTAGTGACGCTTTGATGTGGCTTTAAACGATTTGTTTTAAAATTAAATTTAAATTATTTTTGTTTTGGCTAAGATATATTCACACATCTAAATAATAGTTTTAATTTTCCAATATGCTTTAAATATGTCACTTTCACTGAATTTATATAATGCATTTAAATGTATTTATTTGAATAAATTGATTTATCCTTTGTCCAATGCTATTAAAAATTTAAAATAAGATTTGCGTAAATAATTTTTTTGCCTCATAGTATCCATTTGAATACATTTCCCTTAGTTTGGATACAATGACGCAAAAAAATTATTTACGCAAATCTTATTTTAAATTTTTAATAGCATTGGACAAAGGATAAATCAATTTATTCAAATAAATACATTTAAATGCATTATATAAATTCAGTGAAAGTGACATATTTAAAGCATATTGGAAAATTAAAACTATTGTTTAGATGTGTGAATATATCTTAGCCAAACCAAAAAAAAATTTAATTTAATTTCAAAACAAATCGTTTAAAGCCACATCAAAACGTCACTAAAATTTTGATATCATATCTTTTAAAACTCATACTTTGAATTTATGAGAGATGTAAAAGATAAAGCATCAATGAATAAACTTTTATACATTTTTTTAAATTGAACATAATTTTTGCACATGCGATTATAAAAAAAAATAAAAAGATGAAATAAATAATATAGAGAGAGATTATAATTGATAGCATAGCGTCACTCAAAATTTGATATCATTATTTTTAAGTTCCATATTTTAAATTCTTAGAGCATAAGATAAAGTGCTGCGTCACAAACTTTTAACCCGTTAAGGGTTTTTGTATTGATATCATTACTTTTTTAAGGTTATTGAAAAAAATAATAATAATAAAGACCAATACAAAGAATACATAGGATTTCCATTCACCTTCAATCCTCCCCCTTTCGCCCCGCAAAAAAGAATGACCATACTTCAATTTTAAAGAGCACCATGCTATGATATTTTTCTAAGAACTCTTTGGTAAGATATGGAAGTAATGTACAACATGCATGTTTAAAGGATATTTCTGTTGGTTTGTTTCAGAAATATGAAAAGCAATGTTAAATTTTACTATCTAAAAAATTTACTTTGTTAAGAAAAGTAACAAGAAATATTACTCTTTAAACCTTTATATGTATATATAGCAATCATCACTCACTTATAAAAGTAATTACATACATTTATATTACATCCAAAACTACAAATTTCTGCTTCCCCCTTTTCTCATTCCTAGTGCAAAAAAAAATTAAACATTATAAATTCTTTAATTTTATATAAAATAATCTTTGACCATCCCGATTTAAAATTCTTTATTAACAATAATAATAAATCATATAAAATAATCCCCTGAGCTCCGAAGTTTCCACTTCTCCCTTTGCACCCACCTCTCCAGATTACCTAAATAATTAATCTTTCAAACATTAGTTTGAAAAGAAAAAAATCTGCAACATTTGTTGCTCACTAACATAAATAAATAAATAAGCACTGACTTCCCTAATGCACAATTCTCCTCTTCTCCCTCCCCCTACTCCCCAGCCTTAAAAAAAATTCAAATCTTTATTTTTATACAGAAAATTCTTCTATATAAATTATCCTCTTATTACTCAAAATTACCACTTTCCCACTCCAGCCTAGAGATTCCAATCTTTAAAGCTTTTTAGAAAAATGGATCTGCAAAGTCTGTTGCTTAGTAATAAAATAAAATATATAATCATGTACACTTTTAATTATTTTTCACACAATCAATTGATGTCATGATAATAGTTGTTCTGAGCGAATATTGTGTTGGCTGGGTTGTCGTACAGATAGCTCAATTGAGAGTACTGGCAATTAAAGCCAAAGGTTATTAAAGTTCATTTTAATTCAAGATGTTTAACCCCTTCGTGACAAGAGCCCTTTGCTTAATTTTTAACCTTTTACTACAGGTTTCTAAAATCAGAAAATTTTCTGTAATTGAATCACAGAAATGCTCCAATTAAAGAAAGGTAAACTTTACAATTAAAAATAAGTGGTGAGAATAATGAAGGATTCTGAACACCTTAAGTGGAAAGTATACCAGTCGCTCATCCCCAAGGAGTTAAAGATGCTTTTTTGCTATTATAAACTTTAGGATTTACAATATAAAAAAATCTTAACCACTTCTGAATCAAACAAAGACAGTGGAAAAAATCAAGATGGCAATGTTTTGATTGGTAAATTCTAAGCTGAGTAATTTGTGCTACAGAATGAAAAAATTATAAAGTTATAATAATGCCCTCTTCAGAGCAGTCACACATACTAAATCTTTAAGGTTTTTGAAAGGGTTGGCACGGTTTAAACCAATTGATTTTTTTAGAAAAATCTAATATAATATTTTCCCTTTTTTGTAATTTAATTGTTTTAAATTATTGATAGAAATAATTTCCACTTTTAACACTTCATCTCAGCAGTCAACATGAGACATAATGAGCCAAGGTTATGTTTCTATGCATGTAGAATGAAAATTAGCATGTGCTGATGAACATATCTCATACCCTAAAGATTTTTCTTAAAACATGTGAAATTAGAAAAGATAAAATAGATAAATAATATTCAATATTTAGCATAAAATATTTTCATTTAAAAAATGCAGATTATTTACAGCAGTTAATAACAAAATACAATGATCTTTAAGATTTTGGTTAAGTTGTAAAAGAAAATTTTCTGGATTGGGAAAGATTATCCTTAAAGAATTTATAAGAGTAACTTAAGATATCAGATTGAACAACACAGCTTGCAAAAATTGAGTACTAGTTATAGCATTTCAATAATACCAATCAATCTTTTCTGTTAGTTGCTGAATCTAATGGCCAAAAATGTTGATTTGGACACTTGGAGTCATCAATCAGAAAACAAAATAACCAGAAGTATTTGGATATTAAAAAAATACTAATAATAATAACCACAGAATAATATATTATATTCATGAAACTGCATCAAATGTTTATTGATTGATTATTATATTATTAATCAAAGGATTCTTCATACGATTTTAAAAGGTATCAATGTTTCACTGTGTAGAGCAGTTTACTTTGAACATAAGACATAGCTGTTACTAATAATGTTTAAATTAGAAATGATTTCAATTTTCTATATAATTGACTGTAATTATTTCATTTAAATATTTTCGAAAGTTTATATAATATCTAAAAATGTTTATTTTATCAACAGATATGCATCTGTATGCAATAGGAAATTATATTTTAAAAAACCTGGTTTAAAACCATTTACAAAAAATTTTAATATACAGTACACTCCCTCTAATCCGCACAGGTTGGGACCAAGGGTTTTGCGGATTATAGGTCATTTCTTTGTTTACATTGTAATATTTGGAATTTATCAACAAATATAGTAACCACATTGTAAATAAATAACGCAGAAATAAAAGAAACTGCTTATATATATATATAAACTGTACCCAATATTAGAAATACATTTAAATAATATAATAATGCACAATTAATAGAAACATTTCTACTTATTTTTAGATCTCGAGCATCGCAGTGATAATGGTTTGCTTTATAGCTTTTAATTTATACTCTGGAATTTAATCTTGAAGCCTTTTACAAGACTCAGGATTTCTTGATAAATAAGACACGTTTATTTTTCTAAAAGATTAAGACATTTATCCAAAAGAGCCGACCCTTCTTTGAAAGTAATTTTACCTTTTATATAGCCAACAAATGTGTTCAGAACATAGCAGTCTAATAGTTATTTATAAGATACACAGAATATTTCTCTCTAACTAATGCAAAAATGCATTTAAAAATTTTAGTGCATTTAAAATTAATTAAAATTTTTAATAAATTCATCAGATTAGTGAATATTTATTACAGTCAAAATGTGAGTTATCTTGCTTAAAAAAAGATTTTATCTCTTTGTTTACATGTTTGTTTACATCTGAAATATAGTGCGGATTATAGAGTTACAGATTAGAGGGAGTGGACTGTAATAACAATGTTTATAATTCTAAATTTGTTTGTTATTCCAAATTAATGTTTATAAAGACGATAATGAATCAAATTTAGTGTTCCAAGAAATAGCAATATTTGTGAAGCACATGTGCTTCTTAACTGCAAAATTCATTGTTTACATCTCAGAAATACATTACATCTTCTGCATTAAAATTTTTTAGTGGCAGGCTTTTGTGATTGAACAAGGACTGCTTGCAGAGTGCTTTTAATGATTTTAGAATATAAAATTATGGCTCTTGAACTACTATTAATCAAATGCAGTAATAGATATAAAAAAAATCTTTAAATAGTTCATTTAAAAAAAAAAAAAATACTTTTATTTTCATCAGATATACTGATTATTACTACCATATGTTATATGTAACATATTTATTAGAAAAGTTACAACTATTTTGATGAAGTTTTAAAATGTAAACAAAATGATGCTTAATAAACATGATCAAAAGTACCTCTGGACAAAATCATTATATTACTTATTTCAAAATTTTTTAATTTAATGATAGCAATTTTTTTATTAAAAAAATCAGAATTATGGAGATAGAGGAAATAATGTTTTGAATTTAACCCTCTAGAGGGTAGCAATATTTCTACAAAATAGATTGCAGGCTCTTCTTAAATGTAAAATTCATTGTTTACATTAAAGAAGCTGTCTGTTATACAGAGAATTGCATTATAAAGGGCTTTCACTGCAACAATGTTTTCATAACAGAATTCTAAAATAAGATTTTAAACATCCAACTATGTAAAATTTAGTGTTTTGGGAAATAACAGATATTTCAACAATATGAATCTGAAATACAAGAGATTTGTAACTGCCAAATCTATTGTTTACATCTCAGAAATAAATTATGTAGATAATTGCATTATAAAGATCTTCAGCAGAATCCCAGAACAAGAGAAATACCCAGTGATTTTTTTGGCACGCATAAACATTCCCATGCAACCCAACTCAAACTAAAATATGGCAACCTGAAAACTGTTGCGATTGGTTTACATTTTTTATTGCTGCCAGACTATCATTTTCTACTATATCATTATTTATGAATCATGTAAATACAATATTTATAAATAACGGCATATTAGAAAACACAGGAAAGCTCATTTTAATGCAACAATCAAAATAAAGTAAAAAAACAAAACAATTTCAACATAAATTAATTGAAAAATGTTATATCTTTTAAACAACTTTTCTAAATCAGAGTAATCATTTAACGATTGAAATTCTGATTTTTCAATAACTTTGAGAAAAAGTCATGTCATTTTAATCTTTAAAAATATCTACTTACAATAGAGTAAATATTCAACAATTCAAATTCTAATTTATGTATGTATGAACACTTTGCATTTATTAAAACCACAGTAACATCACTGGATATAGCAACTTATTGGAATGATTAATAATGCATGTAATGAACACTGCATGTTCATGAAAATAAACAAAAAATCATTGGATACAGCAATATGAAAAATGCACAAAACTCACAAATATCTTGTCTCGATCACTAAATGCATGCATTAAAGGGCAAAATTAGCACTAGCCACTGGGCATAGGGACACTAAATGATAAAAATTGGCTATTAAGAAATTGTCTGTCAGCGACCACTTTCCTACAAGGTCAAAAAAATTTATTTTTACCTACTATCAGGGATTCTACTTTTTTTGGTTATTTGTATGTTTATATTAATACAGTAGAAGATCTTTATAACGCAATTCTCCATATAACGCACAACTTCTCAGATGTAAACAATGATTTTTGCAGTTAAAAAGCACCTGCACTTTTACATTGGTAACATATTGCTACTCTAGGACTAAATTTGATACATTAGTTCAACTTTATTTTCCAATTTAAGACCTTTTTAGTGAAAAAATGCTATTATTACAATAAACATTTCTGAAAATGTCTAATATAAGGGATGGTTGTGTCAGTTATATTTGGATCATGTTTATAAAGTAAATTTAACAATGTCTGGCCTATATTATGCAAAAATTTATAATTTGGATAACTCTTGGTAACAAGGAATGCAGTATAAAGATATTCTAATGTATTTTGATGTGTTTCAGACATATTTGGCTATGTTTACAAGGTGAATTTAATGATGTGATCCACATAATGCAAAATTCTATATAACGCACAACCTTGCGTTTTTAGGTTTGCGCTATAAAGATCTACTATATATTTATTTGAGCTATTCCATTTTAGAACACACACAGATGAGTTGCACCCTCAAATGTCAGATTTCATCATCAATGATGTCAATAAAACTAGATTTCCAAATAGGGATAGCCAAAAATACAAAAAGTGAGATTACCAGAAGTAACGATTGATCACCTTGTCAAATTCAAAGTCGCCAAATGTCTCGCCTGTTCTGGTATGCCAGATCTTTATTTCAAATGTCATAACTATTTTCATAAAGTTTTAAAAGCTCTGACCCATTCAGTGATGATGAGAGTTCAGCAGGGTATAAACTGACTCTGGGAACAAACTTTGAGATCAAAATAAAGAATTCGTTTTATAAACTGGTTATTATTGCAGCATAAGGATCCACAATCTTTGGCTTGTTAAAAGTCAGTAACATGACTCTATAATTCGAAAAAGCCTATAATCTGCAATACATTTCGGATATAAACAAACAATTAAATAATAAAATTTTGTATAAATCACCACTTGTTGGTGCTGTTTCTTCTAAATATAAACAAACAGTTAAGTATTTTCCTAAGCAAGATAATGCAGATTTTGACTGTAATAAAAATTAGATGATTGAATTTATAAAGAGGATTCTAAGGCATTTCTGCAGTCACTAAAAGATAAATGTTTGATTTATCTTGTAAATAACCATTAGACTGCTATATTCTGAAAACATTCATTGGCAAAGATCGTAGAAAACTAACTTTGAAGCTGAGTATGAAAAAAATCAGTTTATTTTGATTTAAATCATATAATTTTTTTTATTTAAATTAACCTACAACATTATTTTAAGCTTTGAAGGCTATAGCATGTCCTTTTCAATAGTTTTAAAAATGCAACTAATATAGAAACTTGAATATATATATATATATATTTGGTATTACTTAGTTATCCTGCCTATCAAAAATCTATCGCCAAACTATAAGATCAACTGCCAATAATGGTTGATCGTAAATGTTACATTATTTGACTTTAAGCAAGTTACACGTTTTACATCATCAAGTGATTTTTATTTCGATGTTTTATTTGTATTTTTATTAATGTTATACTAATTTATTTGTTCTTTCGATATTTAAAATAAAAATTATGTCAATTTGTATAATTTGACGAGTGGTTTGGCGATTTATATAGTTCGGTGAAATTGGTCGACAGGATAACTAATTAGTACCATATATTTTTAATGTAGAAGTATTTATACTTCTGTGAAGTGATTGCATCACTTACCTTAAGCCTAAGATGTGTTAAAAGCATTAAAGGTACCAATCATTGCCTTTCTGCTCCAACTCACAAAACAACCCTGCCATTATTACATATTATTTTAATGGCCAAGCAAACTTTAAGATCAAAATAAAGAATTCTTTTTATAAACTGGTTATTCTTGCAGTGTAAGGATACATAATCTTTGGTTAGTTAAAAGTCAATGAGTAAGGCAAACAAGCTTTTGTTACAGAGTAGGAAGAGAATCTAAGACCAATAATCTCTTTAAAAAAAGTGACTGATTTTGAAGGGAAAGGCATTTTAGCTCTCAGATCTCCACCCCCCCCCCTTTTCCCTTAACAGTCAAGTCAATATACTTTGTTAGGTTCGCAAGACAATATCAACAGTTTAGTTTTTACATAAAATAAACATATCTAGCTCGTTTGTTTTCTTTCAAAGACTTAAAATACATTTTGACTTTAAATAAGGGAGTTAATTCAGCTGTACCGAAGGTACAAAAACAAAGATACCTAAGAAAGTGGCCAGTGTCAAAACAAAGTTGGGTGAGGGAGACATAATATACAAACTAATCAATCATGTATTAGACGACTCTATAATTCGCAAAAGCCTATATTCTGCAATACATTTCAGATGTAAACAAACAATTAAATAATAAAACTTTTTATAAATCACCAGTTTTTGGTGCTGTTTCTTCTAATGTAAACAAACGTTTTTCTAAGTGAGATAATGCAGATTTTGACTGTAATAAAATACTATTAGATGATTGAATCTATAAAGAAAATTTTAAGGCATTTCTACAGTCATTAGAAGGAAATATGAATCTATAAAGAAAATTTTAAGGCATTTCTACAGTCATTAGAAGGAAATATGTTGTTTATCTTGTAAATAACCATTAGACTGCTATATTCTGAACACACTGATTGGCTAACATGGTTATAGAAAATGAACTTTCAAACAGGGTATGAAAAAAATCAGTTTATTTTGATTTAAATCATATAATTTTTTTTTAAATTTAACCTACAACATTATTTTAAACTTTGAAGGCTATAGTATGTCTTTTTCAATAGTTTTAAAAATGCAATTAATATAGAGGCTTGAATATACATATATTTTTTAACGTATAAATATACTTCTGTAAAATGATTACATCACTTACCTTAAGACTAAGATGTGTTAACACCATTAAAAGGTACCATCCATTGCTTTACTGCTCCAACTCACAAAACAACCCTGCCATTATTATATATTATTTAATTGGACAATTTTATTTCGTGTTTTTTCGCGGCATTTTGATGAAATTCACATTTTTCCTTGATCCTTTGATGAAATTAGTGATATTTTTGCAATTCGTTGACACCCTTTTATGAAATTCTCGTTTTTTCTGCAATACCTTGATGAAATTAGTGTTTTTACACGGCCTGTTCACAAAATTTGCATTTTTTCCACGATCCTTTTGCAAAATGTGCATTTTTTTCGCAATCCATTCACAAAATATGCATTTTTGCATGATCGTTTGATGAAATTTGTGTTTTTTTGCGGCATTTTGATGAAATTCGCATTTTTTTCCGAGATCCTTTGACGAAATTCTCATTTTTTCTACAATACTTTGATGATAGTGTTTTTTCATGGCCTGATCACAAAATTTGCATTTTTTCTGTAATCCTTTGATGAAATTAGTGATTTCTTTGCAATTCGTTGACAAAACAAGTGTTTTTTCGTACACTTGACAAATTATACACTTTTCTTGCGATTCTTTGTCAAAATTTGTGTTTTTTTTCTAGGATCCCATGATGAAATTTGCGTTTTTGCAGCCTTTTGATGAAATTCACATTTTTTCTGCGATTATTTGTCGAAATTCACATTTTCCACAATCCTTTGACGAAATGCGCATTTTTTCAGCAATCCAATCACGAAATATGCATTTTCTCGCGAACGTTTGACGAAATTCGTGTTTTTTTGCAGCCTTTTGATGAAATTTGCATTTTTCCGCAATCCTTTGACGAAATTAGTGATGTGTTTGCAATTTGTTGACACCCTTTTACAAAATTCTCATTTTTTCTGCAATAGTTTGATGAAATTAGTGTTTTTTCATGGCCTGTTCATGAAATTCACATTTTTTCTGCAATCTGTTGATGAAATTTGTGATTTTTTTTACAATTTGTTGACAAAATTATTTTTTTTTCACACTTTTGACAAATTTCACATTTTTTTTGTGATTCCTTGACAAAATTTACATTTTTTACAGTATCCTATGATGAAATTTGTGTTTTTGCAGCCTTTTGATGAAATTCGCATTTTTTTCTGCGATCCTCGGTTAAAATTCATGATTTTTCTGCGATTATTTAACGAAAATCACATTTTTCATGATCCTGTGACGAAATGTGCATTTATTCCGCGATCCATTCATGAAATATGCGTTTTCTCATGATCGTTTGACAAAATTCGTATGTTTTCACGGCCTTTTGATGAAATTCGCAATCTTTTAACGAAATCAGTGACTTTTTTGCAATTTGTTGACACCCTTTTACAAAATTCTGATTTTTTCTCTGCAATACTTTGCGAAATTAGTGTTTTTTCATGGCCTGTTCACGAAATTCGCATTTTTCCCACGATCCTTTGACAAAATTACTGATTGTTTTGCAATTTGTTGACAAAATTAGTGTTTTTTCCTTGATCCTTTGACGAAATTCCCATTCTTTTGATGAAAATTGTGTTTTCCCACAATACTTAAGACGAAAATTGCGTTTTGTGAGATAATTTGACGAAAATAACATATCGTCTGACGAAATTCGCAGTTTTCCTACAATCCTTCAGGCAGAGCAGGCAATAGTTGTGTGGGGGTGGCTATGTTTTCATGCTGTTCAGTTCAATACATGGGCTAAATGTGTGGTAGGTAACAGGAAAGAAAAGGTCGAAAGAGAAAGGGAGAGAAATTAACTCAATTTGGTACCGTTTGTACTCACATTTTTGTTGCATTTGATACCGCCACCTCCCACCCTCCTAAAAATGTCAAAAAATTTTAATGCAGATTTGCACCGATCCCAGGGATGATAAAATTCAATGTGCTGAAAAAGCAGAATTCCACATTTTTATACGTAAAAGTAACATATCAGCGACATTTTTCATGTGAACATTGCATGAAGTTTTGGATCCCCCCCCCCCCCCCCTGACATACTGTCAAAACTCGCAAGGGTTTTTTTCCTTGTGATGTTCCTCCCACTACCGAGAATGTTGCGGGTTTTTTATAATCAACTGATTAATTTTGTTTTTTTGCTACTTTTTATGTTAATGTGGTGATCTTTCAAATGCTATCACCCAATGGGCGATAAACGCATCTGTCTGTAAGCGCAGTGTTGAATTCGGACACTTTTCTCCGGGGTGGCTTTGTACAGTTCCGGTGTGGGGGGGTGGGGGGGATTGCGGTTTTTTACCATTGAAAACACAAAATCTTAAATTTTCCGGGGAGGGAATCTCATTGCTCCGGGGGGAATGTCCCCCCCCCCCCGGACCACCCCCTGAAATCAACACTGTGTAAGTGGCACAGCAACCCTCCAGTGTACAGGTGGAATTGAAAAAAAGAGTTTTTGTAGTTTGAATATGCAGAATGTTAAAGAATAGTGAATAGTTTAATGAAAGCAGAATAAAAACTTAATATTTAAATTAAGATGCGAGTCAGATTAATATTACGAAATAGTTGCTGGGTTATTGCTTTATTAGTTTATACAAAGTTTAATTATCATGACAGCTACAATGCAGCTGCTAATGTAATTTTGTGAAACCGATCTTTTCTAAAAAATAACATGTTCTGAATTGTTCTTATTTACAATAATACTTGATTACCACAAATACCGGGAGCTGGCTACTTTTATATTTTTAAAAAGTAAATTATTTAAAGCTTTCTTTTAAGCATATTAGCTTTAAAATTAAATAAAAACAAGTATCTTACTTTTGCAAAAAAGCTGTTTTATCTTATTTATCTACAAACTTTAATTACTAAATAAGGAAAAGTATCATGATGAAAATTTTTACTTTTAGGAGCTCAACACAAACACAACCAGTCAGGATAAAATGGTTCGTTTTGAGTTAATCGTGATAATTTAAGTATATAAAGTACAATTTAATATCAGTCAAAAATATGTCCAAGACTGAAATCAGACCTGAGACTGAATGTCTTGCAACCATGGCTGTAATCAATTAGCCTAAAAGAAATGCTTCAGGTTTTATTTTGTTTTTTATTTTCTCCTGTTTTTCTTTTGTTACAGAGATAAACGGTAATAAGAATTTTTTTTTTTTTTCCCCATTAGGTTTAATTTTACAAAAATAAAATACTAGGATGCTTTAATTTTTGAAGCTGAAAAGAGATATACATATATATAAAAGAAAAAAAAATCAGCAAAAGATACCCATATTTCGAAAAAGAGGTCATTTTAAGTCAATTTTCGTTTATAATGTTATTAGAAACGATTCGCAAATGAATCATTTTATAAACGTGATTGGAAATCTGAATTTTGATTTCGTCATACCTTTTATTTAAATTGTGCGTTCTTTAAAAATGAAAGATTTTGTTTAATTTCTTTAAAAGAAAACCCAAAATTAAATTGGTAATTATCTGTATTACACTCACATGTAACAAGTAATACCTATGCCACACATGAGTGTTATTTTGTAAGAACAACAGTTATAATAAGTATTGATGAAAATAACAACAATTCAGAACATTATATTAATTAGAAAGGATCGGTTACAAATAATTACATTAGATGCTGTCTGGATAATTAGAAATTGTGCTCACTTTCTTCTTTTCAAGATTTTTGATATTTAATTTCTTATTTCTTCAGTCAACTTTGCGGCGTAGTGATACATGGCGAAGTCTTATGGCGGACGCGATGAATTTTCATTTCGATACGAGCATTTTCGATAAATATCGAATTTCGATACGAGAATTTTCGAAAAAATGGGAAATATTTTCTCCTTAAAAATTGTTTCCTTACTATGAATAACAATGAAATAAAATACATATAATTATAAAATACTGCTCCATATAAAAAAATCAATCTAAGTATTTTAAAGCACATAATAAACTGTTTTTGTAGTTTAAAAAAAGATTTATTGCCAATATTCAGATTTTAAACTGTGACCTTATCCGCACAAAACCGGATTGCAACGTTGTGTCTGCTAGCCCATAGAATAACATGTAATCCGCGATCCTAAGAAGTCCAATTTTTTATGCGGATTACATAAAAATTAAGAGTTTTCCTAGATACTAGGTTAGTCTTATCCACTTCATCAAAAACGGATTCCTTTTGTATATTAATGTTTTTAAAAAAATCTAGACCGTTTCGGAGAAAAAAAAAAGACAAACTTACACCATCGAAATTGCTTTCAAAATGGGTTTTCAGATCTCAAAATATACTGCTCTTAGAATTGTAAAAATTTCAGAATAGGATTAGACTGCATATATAAGACTGTTTTAAAAAAATCAGAACAATAGGACCTATATTTGCTGAGTTATTAACAGGCGGCTTTTCGCGTTTTCTTTGATGTCGAGTTAGCTGTATATATGAGTTCCGCCATCTACGAATTCTACGATACGATTTTAGGCTTAAGGCTGCGTCACTCGGAATACTATCGTCTTCCATGATCAATGCAAAAACCCTTAACGGGTTAAAAGTTTGTGACGCAGCACTTTATCTTATGCTCTAAGAATTTTAAATATGGAACTTAAAAATAATGATATCAAATTTTGAGTGACGCTATGCTATTAATTATAATCTCTCTATATATTATTTATTTCATCTTTTTATTTTTTTATAATCGCATGTGCAAAAATTATGTTCAATTTAAAAAAATGTATAAAAGTTTATTCATTGATGCTTTAACATTTACACCTCTCATAAATTCCAAGTATGCGTTTTAAAAGATATGATATCAAAATTTTAGTGACGCTTTGATGTGGCTTTAAACGATTTGTTTTAAAATTAAATTTAAATTATTTTTGTTTTGGCTAAGATATATTCACACATCTAAATAATAGTTTTAATTTTCCAATATGCTTTAAATATGTCACTTTCACTGAATTTATATAATGCATTTAAATGTATTTATTTGAATAAATTGATTTATCCTTTGTCCAATGCTATTAAAAATTTAAAATAAGATTTGCGTAAATAATTTTTTTGCCTCATAGTATCCATTTGAATACATTTCCCTTAGTTTGGATACAATGACGCAAAAAAATTATTTACGCAAATCTTATTTTAAATTTTTAATAGCATTGGACAAAGGATAAATCAATTTATTCAAATAAATACATTTAAATGCATTATATAAATTCAGTGAAAGTGACATATTTAAAGCATATTGGAAAATTAAAACTATTATTTAGATGTGTGAATATATCTTAGCCAAAACAAAAATAATTTAAATTTAATTTTAAAACAAATCGTTTAAAGCCACATCAAAGCGTCACTAAAATTTTGATATCATATCTTTTAAAACGCATACTTGGAATTTATGAGAGGTGTAAATGTTAAAGCATCAATGAATAAACTTTTATACATTTTTTTAAATTGAACATAATTTTTGCACATGCGATTATAAAAAAATAAAAAGATGAAATAAATAATATATAGAGAGATTATAATTAATAGCATAGCGTCACTCAAAATTTGATATCATTATTTTTAAGTTCCATATTTAAAATTCTTAGAGCATAAGATAAAGTGCTGCGTCACAAACTTTTAACCCGTTAAGGGTTTTTGCATTGATAATCATTACTTTTTTGAGGTTATTGAAAAAAATAAATAAAACAATAAACACACACAAAAAAAAAATTAAAGACCAATACAAAGAATTCATAGTCAGGATTTCAATTCACCTTCAATCTCTCCCCCCTCCCTCCCCGCAAAAAAGGATGACCATACTTCAATTTTAAAGAGCATCGTGCAATGAGATTTTTATAAGAACTCTTTGGTAAGATATGGAAGTAATGTACAACATGCATGTTTAGAGGGTATTTCTGTTGGTTTGCTTCAGAGATATAAAAAGCTATGTTAAATTTTACTATATAAAAAAATTACTTTGTTAAGAAAAATAGCAAGAAATATTACTCTTTAAACCTTTATATATATATATAACAATCATCGCTCACTTATAAAAGTAATTCCATACATTTATATTAAATCCAAAACTACAAATTTCTGCTTCTCCCTTTTCTCATTCCTAGTGCAAAAAAATTAAACATTCTTTAATTTTATATAAAATAATCTTTCACCATCCCTATTTAAAATTCTTTATTAACAATAATAATAAATCATATAATATAATCCCCTGAGCTCCGAAGATTCCACTTCTGCTTTTGCACCCACCTCTCCAGCTTACCTAAATAATAAAATCTTTCAAAAATTAGTTTGAAAAAAAAAAAAATCTTCAACATTTGTTGCTCACTAACATAAATAAATAAATAAGCTGTAACTTCCCTAATGTACAGTCATGGAAAAAAAAGTAAACACCCCCTACTAACTCCTCAACAAATTACCGTAGAAGAAAGTTACTGGTACCGAACGATTGGAAATAAAGTCTACTTTTAAATGATGTATATAAAATTTGCTTAAGGGGTTATCTACATATTAAAACGAACCATAACTTTGTTTTCTTCAGTAGCAGTACACAATTTTTACAGCATAAATGAATTCTACACAATTTAATTAGCCTAAAAACAAATTTTTATGCAATTCGTACTATAAGTTCCCGAGAAATTAATTATTTTAAAACAAGCTTATTTTAAGGGCTGTATCCAAATTGAAGTTCGGTACTCGATTGTTAACCGAGAGAGCCCCCTTCTTGATCAAGGCACCTTAAGCGTCACTCAAGCAATCAATGAAGTTTGCTAGATTACAGGACAGCATAAGACATTTCAAAATATCTAGTCACTTCTATCATAGACGGCCCCTTAAACCATAATTTTGCCGTTTTTTAAGCATAATTTGAAAACTATTTGGAAGAAAAATGTGAAATTTTGGATTTCCATAAAGCAGGACTTAATAAATCTGAATCCATCAAAAAAATTTTAGGCTACAATTTATAATTTTTTCGAATATTAATTTCCTAATTCATATCATAAAATTATAAAAATTGCAAATTCAACGTATTTATGTTTGGGTATGTTAGTATTACTGCTACACAAAAAATTAGAACATTAGGAGAATAATTTCAGGAGATATGAATAAAAATATGAAAATATAATTTAACATTAGAAGCACTAAATTTTGAATGTTTATATTTCAAAAACTTATTATTCAAATTACTTGAAATTTGGTGCCTAGGCATAGTTTGAACCGAAGATTTGAAATATCTCGTTAAAATTGGGTATTGCCATTGAAAAAAATGAAGTTTGGATTTGTTTTAATATGTAGATGGCCCCCTACGCAAATTTTATATACATCATTTAAAAATAGACTTTATTTCCAATCGTTCGGTACCAATAACTTTTGTCTACGATAATAATTTGTTAAGGAGTTAGTAGAGGGTGTTTACTTCTTTTTTCCACGACAGTACATTTCACCTCTTCTCCCTCCCCCTACTCCCCAACATTAAAAAAATTTAAATCTTTATTTTTATACAGAAAATTCTTTTATATAAATTATCCTCCTATTCCTCGAAATTACCACTTTCCCACTCCAGCCTAGAGATTTCAATCTTTAAAGCTTTTTAGAAAATCGGATCTGCAAAGTCTGTTGCTTAATAATAAAATATATAATCATGTACACTTTTAATTATTTTTCACACAATCAATTGATGTCATGATAATAGTTGTTCTGAGCGAATATTGTGTTGGCTGGGCTGTCGTACAGATAGCTCAATTGGAAGAGTACTGGCAATTAAAGCCAAGTGTTATTAAAGTTCACTGTAATTCAAGATGTTTAATCCCTTCGCGACAAGAGCCCTTTGGTTAATTTTTAACCTTTTACTACAGGTTTTTAAAAACAGAAAATTTTCTGTAATTGAATCACAGAAATGCTCCCATTAAAGAAGGTAAACTTTACAATTAAAAATAAGTGGTGAGAATAATGAAGGATTCTGAACACCTTAAGTGGCCAAGTATACCGGTCGCTCATTCCCAAGGGCTTAAAGATGCTTTTTTGCTATTATAACCTTTAGGATTTACAATAAAAAAAAAATCTTAATCACTTCTGAGGTAAATAAAGACAGTGGAAAAAAATCAAGATGGCAATGTTTTGATTGGCAAATTCTAAGCTGAGTAATTTGTGCTACAGAATGAAAAAAATATAAAGTTGTAATAATGTCCTCTTACAGATACTAAATCTTTAAGGTTTTTGATGTGTGAACTACATATGAATACAGTAGAAGATCTTTATAATGCACACCTTGGTATGAGAAGTTGTGCGTATTATAGAATTTTGCATTATATAGATCATATTTCATACATCATTAAATTTACTTCGTATACATGCTTTAAATTACATTCCTTGGAACCAGAAAATGTGCAAATTATGAAATTTTACATAATAGGTATAGATCACACATTATTAAATTACCTTAAAGATATTACCTTGAAATATAACATCCAAATATGCCTGGGCAAAATCATTATAAACAGTGGTAATTCATGACTGACAGTTTTGGGAACACTAAATGTATGGCTGGCCAATTTATTCTTTTTCACTATTTTTAATAATGAAATCTTTGCCTTATTTTTAGCAGAATTTTCTTCCATTAAATAAAGCAAAAATTTATTAAAAAAAAAAACCAACAACAAAAAAACTTTTGGAAAGCATGCATTTTAGTGCTACAAGAAAAACCTGTCATGAGCTGCTCTGATTATAACACTCATTTACAAAAAAATTTAATATAATAACAATGTTTTCATTGCTCCAAAATAATGTGTTAAAGGTGATAATGTATCATATTTAGTGTTCCAAGAAATAGCAATATTTGTAAAATTCATGTGCTTCTTAACTGAAAAATTCATTGTTTATATCTGAGAAATACATTACATCTTCTGCATTAAAATTTTTTAGTGGCAGGCTTTTGTGATTGAACAAGGACTGCTTGCAGAGTGCTTTTAAGGATTTTACAATATAAAATTATGGCTCTTGAACTACTATTAATCAAATACAGTAATAGGGATAAAAAAAAACATTAAATAGTTTATTTTAAAAAATTACTTGTATTTTCATCAGATATACTGATTATTACTACCATATGTTATGTGTAACATATTTATTAGAAAAGTTACAACTATTTTCATGAAGTTTTGGATTCCCCCCCCCCCCCCCTGACATACTGTCAAATTTCGCGAGGTTTTTTTTTCTTGTGATGTTCCTCCCCCGACCGAGAATGGAGCGGGTTTTTTACAATCAACTGATTAATTTTGTTTTTCCTTTATTGCTTCTTTTTTATGTTAGTGTGGTGATCTTTCAAATGCTATTGCACAACGAGGCGATAAACGCGCTACTCTGTAAGTGGCACGGCAACCCTCCAGTATATAGGTGGAATTGATAAAAAGAGTTTTTGTTTATATGCGGAATGTTACAGAATAGTGACTGGTTTAATGAAAGCAGAATAAAAACTTAATATTTAATTTAAGATGCGAGTCAGATTAATATATTAATTGAAATGGTTACTGAGTAATCACTTTATTAGTTTATACAAAGTCTAATTATCATGACAGCTACAATGCAGCTGCTAATGAAATTTTGTGAAACCAATCTTTTCTAAATAGTAACATGTTCTGAATTGTTCTTATTTACAATTATACTTCATTACCACAAATACCATATAAGGGAGCTGGCTACTTTTATATTTTTTAAAAGTAAATTATTTAAAGCTTTCTTTTAAGCATATTAACTTTAAAATTAAATAAAAACAAGTATCTTACTTTTGCAAAAAAGCTGTTTTACCTTATTTATCTATAAACTTTAATTACTAAATAAGGAAAAGTATCATGATGAAAATTTTTACTTTTAGGAGCTCAAAACAACCAGTCAGTATAAAATGGTTCATTTTGAGCTAATCGTGATAATTTAAGTATATAAAGTAGAATTTACTATCAGTCAAAAATATGTCCAAGACTGAAATCAGTCCTGAGACTGAAGGTCTTGCAACCATGGCTGTAATCAATTAGCCTAAAAGAAATGCTTCAGGTGTTTTTTTTTTTTTGTTGTTTTTTTTTCTGTTTTTCTTTTGTTACAGAGATAAACGGCAAGAATTTTTTTTTCCCTTTAGGTTAAATTTTATAAAAATAAAATACTACGATGCTTTAATTTTTGAAGCTGAAAAGAGTTGTATAAAAAAAAAAAAAAAAAATAAACGAAAGATGTCATTTTAAGTCCATTTTCGTTTATATTATTATTAGAAACGATTCGCAAATGAATCATTTTATAAACGGGATTGGAAATCTTAATTTTGATTTCGTCATACCTTTTATTTAAATTGTGCGTTCTTTAAAAATGAAAGATTTTGTTTAATTTCTTTAAAAGAAAACTCAAAATTAAATTAGTAATCTATCTGTATTACACTCACATATCACAAGAAATACCTATGCCACACATGAACATTATTTTGTAAGGAAAACAGTTATAAGTATTGTTGAAAATAAAAACAATTCAGAACATTATACTAATTAGAAAGGATCGGTTGCAAAGAATGCTGTCTGGATAATTAGAAATTGTACTCACTTTCTCCCCTTGGAATACCATTTCAAGATCTTTGATATTTCTTATTTCTTCAGTCAACTTCGCGTACCGCGTAGTGATACATGGCGAAGTCTTATGGCGAACGCGATGAATTTTCATTTCGATACGAGAATTTTCGATAAATATCGAATTTCGATACGATATTTTTTTTTTAAATGTGAAATATTTTCTCCTTAAAAAATGTTTACTTACTATGAATAACAATGAAATAAAATACCTATAATTACAAAATACTGCTCCATTTTAAAAAATCAGTCTAAGTATTTTAAAGCACATAATAAACTGTTTTCGTAGTTTAAAAAAAGATTTATTGCCAGTATTCAGATTTTTAACTGTGACCTAAACCGCGCAAAACCGATGTGCAACGTTCTGTCTGCTAGCCCATAGAATAACATGTAATCCGCGATCCTAAGAAGTCCATTTTTTCATGCGGATTATATAAAAATTAAGAGTTTTCCTAGATACTAGGTTAGTCTTATCCATTTCGTCAAAAACAGATTCATTTTATATATTAATGTTTTTAAAAAAATCTAGACCATTTCGGAGAAAAAAAAAAGACAAACTTACACCATCGAAATTGCTTTCAAAATGGGTTTACAGATCTGAAAATATACTGCACGTAGAATTGTAAAAAATTCAGAATAGGATTAGACTGCAGATATAAGACTGTTTTAAAAAAATCAGAACAATAGGACCTATATTTGATGAGTTATTAACAGGCGGCTTTTCGCATTTTCTTTGATGTCGAGTTAGCTGTATATGGGTTATTCTCTGCAATAGTGCAAAAAGTGCTTCCCAGCGATATAAATGCTCTTAATTTTATTACATTTTTATTTATTTTTATTTTTATTAGAAGATCTAAACATAGTTTATTAGGGGCAGAAAGTAAAATTTAAAAATAAATAAATTTAGTATTTAAAAATATAATATATATCATGCAAACATCATTCCCTCACCTTTCCCCCACCTGTACTACCATATTTTATTGCCTATTTCTTTCCATCCAGAAATAAAAATAATTAAAAATACCCTAAGCAAAATAAAGTTCTTATTTGATACATTACAAAAAATAACAAAAATATTAATTTTTACTATTATTATATAGTCTACTCAATCAATTATATGTTTCCCCATGTTAGACCATCATTCCCTCACACATTGCTATTATCTCAAATATCTACCACTAATGAGCAGTAGCAGTCTAGCATTCTTCACAGAGAAGAAGCTATTTTGAGCACTTGTCAGTCCAGCAACATAAATTGGTGGTGTAAGATTTTGTTAATTTTACAGAATTTTTTTTTAGTCAGTATATCCGGAAGCGTTTTTATTAACAGTCATTCCCTCACACATAATATTCATTTTTTTGTAAATATCAAAAATTTTAATTTTATCATACATTATATATTAAGTGTTTCTCTTAAAGGAAACAGTTTGGATTTCTTCATAATTTTGCATTTTCCCCCTACAACTAATAAAAATGTCTTATTTCATCATTCCCTCACTTGTCATTCCCTCACATTTTTTATTTTATTTTTTCCACAAATTTTTATTTTATTTTTTTTGTTAAGTCAAATTTTTAAAACAATTTCTGTTGCTATTAAAATCTTCAATAATTGTCTGATTTCTTACCATTTATCTAATTTTTATGAAAATTTACATATGCATCATTCAAGTCAGACTGCTGGCCAAATTTGCAAGTATTGTAGAGAACAACCCATATATGAGTTCCGCCTTCTACGATACGATACGATACGATTTTAGGCTTAAGGCTGCGTCACTCGGAATACTACCGTCTTCCATGATAACGACTATCCCATTATATATGTGTGCCTTCCATTTCCCCCCCCCCTCCCCCCCACCTCCGAAGTTTCATTTAAAATTCTGTTTAATACTTTATTTATTTTAGTGTACTACAGTCACACAGTGCAGCCCACTAATTTAAAGCCCCACCAGTGGCTGAGAGGTTCTGCTCTCGAAACTGGTAGACGGGAAGTGCTGGGTTCGATCCCAATCGCGCCCGTCGGCCTAATCGTTCGGAGTTTTCGTGGTTTTCTTCGAAACATGGATTTCCATGCGTTAATACGGGTTAGGTTCCCTTAGAAAGACCCCCACGAAGGGCACTCCCCCTCGGGCCTATATCCCTAGTGCAGATAATCGGCCGTCACAAAATCAACCAATCAACCAACCACTAATTTAAATTTAACATTTAAAAACTTTATTGCTTGTATTAACAGCCCTTCACATTTAAATTAAATTATTGTAGTTACTCATTTCTTTAATAAAATAAAATCAGTGATTCGGTCTTCAATTTTACTTTCAGAGTTTCTCACACTTACGATTTAACCTTGTAGAAAAACGTTACTGCCGACTATTAGTAACAAAAGCATTTTAAACTTTGGTCACTTCCTTATTTGGGCATGAATATAACTTAACTTATCATTTAAAATCACTTAACATATAATCTATTCATTAGATTTATTTTCGCACTGCACTTTAATATTCAGACCGTTAGATTCAGTTGTATGTGAATGCTACATTTTTGTGGCAATGCAAGCTGCTAAACCTTGCCCTACTGTAACATCTGGTTTAGAAAATACATTCTCGTGGCTTTTCGCCTATTAACTCAATAACTTTTTCAACCCTCTGTCATTATCCAGAAACATTTTTATTTTTACACTTAACTGCAATTGTATCAAAGTACAGTCTAGCTTTTCACTTCCTATGATTCAGGAATTTTAGTAACCCACAAATCTGGGGTCCCTATCCCTACTCAATTCAAACATGTAACAGGTTCACCATATGTATTTGGCGAAATCAGTCCCGTGTGCATGGTGCACATACTTTTAGATTGGCGATATTGTACTACGCCAAGCAAGTGAATTGTAACTGCATATTACACCCACTCCTGCTCTTGCCCTGGCCTCTGATGCTGCTCTAGGTAGAGGCGTCCATTTCTGTCCCCTGGTTTTGTACCTCTCCCCTCGGCTTTTCATGATGGAATAAATATCTTCGTATACCAGATTGGAGTTTTTTTTTTGAACTGGTGGTTATTGCTTCTGCTTTCACGATCAGTCACACCTAAGGGATAAAATCTTTATTACACTTTTCCCTTCATAAATTAAGCAATCATTTTTCTGTATCTGTAATATTTTAACCGCAGCACACTGCATTTAAAAGAAAAGAAATAATTTTCTTTTCTTGCCTAGCAACTGGATTCTAATTTTCATCCTTCTGCCTTATTTTTGATGATATGCAGAAATTAGTCAGACATAGTACTTCTACATTTTTAGCTGTTGGTCCAGATGGAATATATATTCGTCATTTCAATTATTAACCCTGTCTTTTTAATTTGTTTTATTTTATTAACGATCTCTTGCTGGCGTTTCAGTCCCATGGGATCTCTGGTAACCCCTATAGAATGTTCGGTCGCGGTTTATGAGCTATATTTTCTATGCAAGCATTTGGCGTTAAATATTTCTTATTACTCTTTTACATCCCCCATTCAATTTCAATTATCGTACTTTGACTGCATGCCTTTCTCTCTTTAATCTCACCATATAGTATATGTATTTGGCAAAATTGTGTATGTACGCTTGCCAACTCTCGACCATTTCGAGAAAATGTAATTTTATGACTTCCTTCTAAGATCCCATTCTGTGAACATAAAAAATGTAATGTTTTGCTCCTTTCTCCAACACTGGCTTTCGCCAGATAATCCAGGCGTGTTTGAAAGAATCCCGGCGCAGAATAAAGACCTTCAGTCATCATACCACTGAATCCACTTATTATGAATGTTTCTTGTCTGGTTTCTCAAGATAATTAATTTTAGATTTTGCAGCTTCCTGATGTGTCTGAAGTATCAATAAAGGAAGCATCCTATTCAAGAAAACTTCGTCATACTTGCTCCTACATGTGAGTGAATGCCGGACAAAAGCCATGCGCGCGAGGGAGAAAGAGATCCCCTTAAAACGGTGGATCTCTCTTCAATGACGTATGCCACTAAGTTCAAACCAGTTCCCAGGCTGGTGATTTTGAAGGTCACGGTCACACATGTACCGCAGGCTTTAATTTTCATTTATTCAATTATTTATTAAATTTTAATTGTGATTTTAGTGGTATGGTAAATAAGTTATTACCATATTTTTTAATTTAAATGTGTGGCAATAAAACTCACAGAAGTGTATATCATTTAATTTCATTATTCAAAAGTTGCTTTTTTCCCAAGTCACACACATAGCAGGGCTTGAATTTCAGGGCGGGATGGTGGGATGCCCGCCCAAAATAATATCGTGGGCGGGAGACTCCCCTCCAAAAAAATCTGACCATTTTCCTGAAATTTTTGCATTTTGAAATTACGATCAACTCCCGCGAACACCTTGAAAATTTTCTGATATTTTCGCGCGACATCTTGCGTTTTTTTTACCGCGAAAGATCGTTGAAATTCATGAATTTCCCATGCGACCGTTAGACAAATTTCATTATTTTTTTCTCAAGATCGGTTGACAAGTGTCCGCAACCGATTGCCGAATTCAGGGCAGGGGTGATTCTGTTACGAATTTGCCGAAAATTATGAAAAATCGGTTATCAGTTCAACAGAAAAATATCAAGAATTTCGACAAATGATCGCCGAAAAAAATCAATTTCGTCAATCGATCGAGGAAAAAATCGCTAATTTCTTCGCAAAAGATTGCGAATAAAACACAAATTTTGTCAAAGGATCGCGGGGGAAAAAACTCGAAATTCATCAAAGGATCGCAAAAAAATGCAAATTACATCAAAGGATAGCATAAAAAATCATAAATTTCGGCAAAGGAACACGGGAAAATGCGAGTTTTGGCAAAGGATCGAGGAAAAAAGCTAATTTCACCAAAGGATCGCGTGAAAAACATGAATTTAGTGTTTAGTCAAACAGCCGCTGAAAAAAAAAAACTCGAATTTCATCAAAGAGTCGTGAAAAAATGCGAATCTCATCAAAGAATCGCGAAAAAAACGTGAATCTCATCAGAGAATCACGAAAAAACGCGCGTTTTGTCAAAGGATCGTGCAAAAAAACACGCATTTCGTCAAAGGATCGCGAAAAAAAATGCGCATTTTGTCAATGGATCGTGAGAAAAACACGAATTTCGTCCAGGGATCACGAAAAAAACCCCGCGAATTTAGTCAAAGAATTGCACAAAAAACTCTAATTTCGTCAAAAGATCGCGGAAAAACGGCAAATTCGTCGAAAGATCGCAAAAAAATGCAAATTTCGTCAAAGGGGCACGAAAAAACACATATAGCTAGTGCTGGGAGTAATCCCCCCCCCCCCTCCTTCATTCCCTCTGTTGTAACCTTTCAGAAAATTTGCTGTCAGTTTCAGAATTTTTTTTTTTTACTCATACCCCTGCTTTCTTACTTTTTTAAATAAAAAAACCATTTTACATCATTATTCTGAGTTGTTGATTTAAATTGCTTCAATGGTATTTTGTCATGCCTGAATTAATGCAGACATGACAAAATAATTAATGTAAATCTTTAAAAAGCACATAAAATAGCAGTGGTTTTAGACTTTTTTCTCCCTCCCAAATAGGTCAACTCCCCTCCATTTATAAATATTGGTAGGGAGACTCCCCTCCTATGAAAAATTGAATTTCAAGCCCTGCATAACGTTTTTAAAAAGTAATTATTATATTAAAATGATAAGTTTCTGCATAAAAGAATACGGTAAAGTGTGTATTTTTTAAAGGACTTTTGTTTGGATTTTTAAATAAGAAATATATCGAAAAATCTTTGATTAATTAGAAATTTTTTCTTTCGAAACGACACGCACACGTAACATGGAATGGCCCATGTATTCATTAAATTCTGATTCTAAATACAGTCATAAAGTAAATTGTATTTATTACTTTTTATGGGGTGTCCATTACTGGGCCAGAAGGTGTCAATTATTGGACTTTTGGGTGTTTTGATATATTTCTGTTATTTAAAATTAAGTTTAGATTCATATTGGGAAATGAGATTATAAGAATGGTTAAATATTGTTGACAGGCTAATATAATATTGAAAAAACTGGAATATAATAATTATAACTATTAATAAAAAATAATTTTAAAAGAAATTCCTTAAGAGTGTCCATTACTGGCACATCTACCCTACTACACATTTTATATCTATTTCCTACTGAAACAAAGTAAGCTTAAACAGATTTTTGAATTGATATTATTACAATTAGAATGTCATTGCTGTATTCTTTTGTCTTTTTTAAACTTAAATAGTAATAGTTTTTCTAACTTTTATACTGTTTTTCGTAAACAAGCCCCTTACAGCATTCTTACTCTGTGAATCAAATTGAATACAAAATGCTTATTTTTAAAAGGAAGCAGGTAGGATAAATTAATATGACAAGATTTAATTTAAAATATTTTTAAGTAAAATTTACATCACTCTGTGGTAGAAAATTATTACCTATTCTTTCTGCGAAGAACTTCATTAAGGATGAAATCTTTTTGCAAGAATGACTTACAAAGGCAAATAAGAAAGTTTTTAAGATATTAAACAGTATTGGAAACAAATAGGCAGATTCAAATTATTAATTGTTTACAAGGTTGAACTGGTCCAAAGAAAAAGATGCAGACCTTGGATTTTCAGCGGTGCAAACATATATGTTTAATTAACCTAATTCATTTTTCAGTTTCTGACATTATCAGGTTTAACACATGCATATAGCAATAACATCAAATATAAAAATTGCTCTGAATCTAAATAGGAGTCCAGTAGCAGAATTTTTTAGTATCAATCTACAGAAAAGTAAAATTTATCTGCAATTCACCAACATTGACATCAAAAAGCCTACCATAGGAAATCATAGTAACATAAGATAAACAGAATTTGAATTCACACAGACAATTGAAGTACAATAGTTTTAAGAAAACAAATTTTAGCTATTTAAAAAAATAAAAAAGTAAAAGCTTTATTTTTTAGGCTGTCAATTAATTTGCAAGGTCTAAAATAATGTGCAGTGCTCGCTGCCATACTGCTGTCTTTCTGCAACCAGGAATCAGAGCAGGATTGAAAAGTGGGGGGAGAGGTGAGCAAACACTGCCACCAGTGTGGAAGGAAGCACCAAAAGAAGGTTTGTCTTTCGATACCAAAAACAAAAAGCAAATTTTGGACAAAAAAGTCATGCAATTGGACAACTGAAAACAACCCAAAGTAAAAATGTGTTTTTGGATTTTGGTTGAAAATGAGTCTGGTTCAGATCATGTTTCGAGCTGACTTTATATAGGCTACTTGTCAGGGTTGGGTTTCTTCTGGAAGAAACCAACAGAAAATAAAACAGATGCTCAAAATTAAAGTATATTAACTATACAAAAGAATTAAAATATAATTATATGATATCTAAATGGGAAAATTTAATTAATATTAAAAATATTATTTGTGGAAAAAAATGTTATTTTTTAATAACAAACTTCAGGTTCAGCAGACAGGTGATGGATTTTACGACTTTAGAAAAAGAGGGATGTTTTTTTTTCATTAATTATGTCATTTATGTAAAAAGAGGAAAAAAAACTACCTGAAAATTCTTTGTTACATAAAAATGCATTATTTTAAACTGTCCAACACAGTAAATAAACAAATTTATTGATTATTTAAACTATCATCTAGCATGCATATCTCGATGCTGATTTTAAAAGACTAATGTTCTAAAAATGTCTATGGGCATGTCAATACTTTTAAACTCTCCTGAAATTCTGTAAATTGAAAGATTGAAATACAGTAAGTTCTCTGTAAGGCAGACACTGTGTAAGACGGAAATCTGTCTAACTCGGAAAGATTTCCAAGCCCCTGCAAACCCATAGACATAAAGTAAAATTTGTCTAAGGCGGAATATTGTCTACTACGGAAAATTTTCTCGGTCCCAATCGATTCCGCCTTAGACAGAGTTTACTTAATGTAAATTGAAAGTTCTGTGATTTGAAAGAACTGTTTTCATATTTTGCATTCATCCATTCTAGGTTGAGAAACTGATTGCAGCATCTGACTGCTAAAAAACTTTTGTTTTGTTATACATCATGCTGCATTGTAGAAAGGAAAAAGAAGATTTAAATGAAATTTTTTAATACAGTAATTATTGTATATTACTTATCTTAAGAAATTCGACGTAAATTAAAAACATTGTCTTTTATTTAAATGAGCTTCTCTGCACTGTTGGTAAATGATTCATACTATTTAATGCTAGTTTTATAAGTTTAAATAATTAAAAAATAGGCTGGTTAAATTGAAATAGATAACTTTTAATTGATTTTGTGTATTTTGGATAAAATTTCTTTTTTTCATGTAGCCAATGGTTGAAAAGCTTTAAACAGATGTAATCTTGGCTAAAAAATGAAGTAATATTTAGCAATATAATTCAATTTATATAGGTCTAATGGAATTAATTTACTTAAGGTTATAAGAAAACATATATTGCATCTTACAAAGCTTAAACTTATATGGTTAAATTTTTAAAGAATAACAGTTTCTTCTATTTCTTCCACTCGGAAGAAACCCATTTCTTCCGGCTGGTTTTTTCCATGTTTTTTTCCACTTTAGAAGAAATTTGCCGACCCTGCTACTTGTATTCGAGATTCGGGTTGAATATAACTCAACCTGCACAGGACTCTACAGAGTTGAAATGAAGAATATTAATTCTAGTCTCAAGTTGCTCTCTACATAAAAGTAATAAAACAACACCATCTTTTTATGAGGTTGTTGATCTTTTAATCCTTGACAATTTTTTTTGTAAAGATGTAATATAAAGTGTGTATGTTATATTTTTATAAAAATAATAATGTATTAATAGAAATCTAACAGGTCGTTCTGTATCTCATAGTTTAAGAAGGCTGTATTAGAATAATATAGAAGAATGCTTTGTGATGGCTGCAGCATAGTTTGAATAGTTATTTAAATACATTAACATATTTGCCATAACTTGATGCATTTATGGTTGTGACTGTTACTGCATAGCCAATGAAAGACACAAGCTGTGATACTTCCACTCCTGTTGGCTGTTGCGTGGTCAAGATTTTAAATGAAAAATGCATTGCAATTTGGAAACACAATTTACAGTATGCAGTTGCTGCACTTGTTTTTCACATGGATTTAGGACTTACGACATTCGATTCAATCAGAGCAACGTAACTTCAGTTTCCAAAAGTCCATATGTTTTCTAAAAAAGACAGAAAAAAAGCCAATTTTTTTTTTTTTTTAAATGAAAGACACAAAGAAGATACTGGGAAAAGGGCCAAGGCATTTCTTCCATGGCTAAAAAGGGCACAGTGCCCTTTGAAAAATGTCAAATGGGAACACTACACAAGAATAACAACTTTTTTATGTGACATCTTACATTATAGGCTATATTTCTGAAATTGCTTTTAATAATTCATCAAAAAGATTTTTCTCTTTAGTTATTTTCCCCACATAAATTCTGTAAGATAGAATTCGAGTGATGGAGAGCTGTGTGCCATTTAGCAAACCCCCACATTCTTTCAATGTACATTGTGTATGAACAATCATTGTTGGATCAACAAAATTTTGCTTATGGCAGCCCCTTATTATCACATGGGCAAATCAAGACTTTGCCCAGGAGCCCCCAAATCCATATATTAATTTATAAACTATTTACTTTTTGTTCCCCAATTCCAACTCTGAAATTTTTCAAATACAAAATACAAATTTCATCTTTAAAAGATTATACTAAACCTTCTGAAAAACAAATTTTGTTTTGAATTCACAGAGCTCAATGCTTTCACAAAGCTAACCTCAACCGCTATTAAGTATTAAATAAGAAATAATATTTTGATTTTAATAGATTGTATTAGCAATGAACTTAAATCATATCTATACTTTAGTGGTTGAAAATAATCAGTTGTAATTGTCATGAGATAAATTTTCTTCTGTACTCAAAGTTTTTTCTTTTAACTTTGAGTTAAGTATTAAAAGCAAACCCCGAATCGCCATTTTTTTTAGATTTATTTAAAAAAAATCACTTTCTACTTGTGAAATAGAATGTATTTAATTTGATATTATGATGTGTGTAGTACAATTTAAAAAGATGTAAATGAAAGTATCTCAATTAACTCATATTTACATGTTAGAGTATTTCACACTCTTCAATAAGTTGAAGTTATTAAATTCATCTTAAAGTAATATAACAAGTTGCTGAAGTTTTTTTTTAAGAGTTTTGTTCTGTACTATGAAAAAATTAGCATTTTTATTTATTAAGGTACTTAATTTAGAATTGATGGAGCTAAGAATTTTCTTCTATTTAAAATCCAAGGTGCGAAAATATTGTTTATGCATCAGCATTACACATATGACTGACCATCAGTTCTATCTATATTATAAAGGACAAACATATCTGTGCGTAACGCATACGTCATTTTGCGAATGGCAACACTTTGAAATTTGAAATGAAATTTGGTTTTGCAAATTTCTCTACTGCAAATTTTTAAACTTCTAAACATCGCACATTTTAAATTTTTACAACGTCGTATAAGGAAAAAAATTCTCTTTTAAATGCAATTTGTTTGAAAGCTGTATCTCAATTTATTTTTGAGATATTAATTTTTTTGTAGTTTTTAATACCATTTTTCTTATAGTGGCAACAAAAGTACCCCATTTCTATTGAATGTCATTGAAAGTAAACGGAAAGTAGTCGAAAATAGGAGATACTGCATCTTTTTGTTGCCATTTTCTCCTAAAACCTGAAATAAAAAGTTGAAATTAAAATATGGGCTATGTCAAGAATATAGCTGTTATTCCGTGATAATGACGTCATATGCATACTTTTCTATAGACGAGGTTTAAGAGTGGATTGCTTTAGCGGATGCAAATGACGCCATTTTATAAAAAAAGTGTGTATTTTAATTCTCAAACCTGAATTATAATTTGTAGAAGTGCGTCATTTTCACAGACCAGCTGCTTTGAAATTCTGATTAAGTATCTATATTATAAAGAACAAACTTATATGTGCGTAATGCTGACGTCATTTTGCGAATGGCAACACTTCTCGACCAAATTTCGGTCTTGAAATTTCCGCTACTGCAATATTTTAATCTTCTGACCATCGTACATTTTTAATTTTCGTCGCATAGGGAAAAAAATTATTTTCAAATGCAATTTGTTTAAAAACTGTATCTTAATTGATTGATGTATTATATTTTCTAAAATAATTTTTAAGCTTGATATTTTTAAAGTTTATCTTATCACGTACCGGTTTCAATACATAATAATACAAAACATTTTGCACATACAGCAACAAACATTTTTCAGCATTTGTTTCCGACTATTTTTGCATAACGAAATTAATACTTCCTTTATAAACAAATGAAAGAATAATATTAAAACAATCACCAGTCTAACATATTTCTGAAAGACAAATTAACGAAATTAATACTTCTTTTATAAACAAATATTGAAAAAACACAAGTCTAACATATTTGTAATCGTACAATTTAAATTTTTAGATCACAAAATACGATTTTTTTTTCAAATGGAATTTATTTGCAAAGTTCATCTCAGTTTACTGATTGTCTATAGTTTTAAAAACAAACAATTTTAAAGCATAAAATATTTTTTAATTTATCTATATCGCGCGGAGCTCGATTACGAAAGACCAATCCGTTTGCCCTTAAAACAAAATAAAGACTTCATAATTTTCTTACGGCTAATATCCATTTAAAAAAAACTTCCCTATGAATAAATAAATAAAATAATATAAATGAAACACAAATTTAACAGACATGTATAAGCTCTGAAATTATTAGAATATAAAAGGATGCCATAAGTAGAAAAATCTTGGTCAAATAACTGTTAGCATGCGGTTAATAAGAAAATATCGCTTTTGATAAATTTCAAAAATTTATTTGATTGTATAATTCTTATTTTCCATATGAAAAAATGCTTTTTTAATGTAAGTGAGCAATTTAAAAAATGTATTGCATATAAAAAAAATTATTAGTTTTCAATTAAAAAAAAATGTTTTCACCTATATTCTTTAACCCGGGAAGCCCGGGTACGATCCCCTAGTTTGAATAATGTTACAACAGTTCGAATGGGTCCTAAAGATGAAAATAAGGAATTTTGCTTAGTGGCTGTAGGTTGATTTTTTTTAGTAGCCAGTTACTGGCTAGTGAGAATAATTTCTTTAGTAGCCAGTAAGTACAGTCGTGGAAAAAAAAAAGTAAACACCCCCTACTAACTCCTCAACAAATCATCATAGAAGAAAGTTACTGGTACCGAACGATTGGAAATAAAGTCTACTTTTAAATGATGTATATAAAATTTTCTTAGGGGGTCATCTACATATTAAAACGAATCCTAACTTCATTTTTTTCAATGGCAATACCCAATTTTAACGAGATATTTCAAATCTTCGGTTCAAACTATGCCTAGACACCAAATTTCAAGTCATTTGAATGATAAGTTTTTGAATTATAAACATTCAAAATTTAGTGCTTCTAATGTTAAATTATATTTCATATTTTTATTTATATCTCCCGAAATTATGCTCCTAATGTGCTAATTTTTTTTCTGGTAATAATACTAATAAACCCAAACATAAATAAGCTGAATTTGCAATTTTTATAATTTTATGATATAAATTATGAAATTAATATTCGAAAAAATTATGAATTGCAACCCACAATTTTTTTGATGGATTTAGATTTATTAAGTCCTGCTTTATGGAAATTCAAAAATTTCACATTTTTCTTCTAAGTAGTTTTCAAATTATGCTTAAAAAACGGCAAAATGATGGTTTAAGGGGCCGTCTATGATGGAAGTGAGTAGACATTTTGAAATTTATTCTGCCGTACTGTAATCTAACACGCTTCATTGACTCCTTGAGTGGCGCTTAAGGTGCCTTGATCATGGAAGCAGCTCTCTCGGTTAACAATCCAGTACGGAACTTCAATTTGGATACACCCTTAAAATATGCTCGTTTTAAAATAATTAATTTCTCGGAAACTTATGGTACGAATTGCATAAAAATTCGTTTTTAGGCTAATTGAAGGGTGTAGAGTTCATTTATGCTGTCAGAATTGGGTACTGCTATTGAAAAAAACAAAGTTATGGTTCGTTTTAATATGTAGGTGGCCCCCTAAGCAAATTTTATACACATTATTTAAAAGTAGACTTTATTTCCAATCGTTCGGTACCAGTAACTTTCTTCTATGATAATTTGTTGAGGAGTTAGTAGGGGGTGTTTACTTTTTTTTTTCCACGACTGTACATTTATGTCACTGAATATTTAAAAATAGTATATGAATTTAGAGTAAATAAGTAATTTATGTAATAAAAATATTTTAATTCATATTGTTTTGAATAAACTGAGATACTAATTTCCAATCTATTTTAAATTAAGTTAACAGCAAAGTTATATGCAACATGCTTATATAGCTAACTACATAAGTTCCACTATGCTTAGGTACTTTAAAAAAAAAAAAAAAAAAAAATCTGAAATTTACAACAAATTTTCTAAAATGTAAAGGGGGGGGGGGTGCTGGCAGGGTCCTTCCTGGTACTAATTATGCATTTTTTTCACGATACTTTAATGAAATTCATATTTTTCCGTGATCTATTGGCGATGTTTGTATTTCTTCCGCGATCCTTTGACAAAATGTGCGTTTTTTTTGTTTTTTTTTTTCGTGATCTTTTTACAAAATTCTCACTTTTTTTCCTGATTCTTTGACGAAATTCGCGTTCATTTTTGCGATTCTTTGACGAAATTCTCTTTTTTTACGCGATTCTTTGACAAAATTCCTGTTTATTTCACGATATTCACGTTTTTTCTGAGATCTATTGACGAAATTCGCGTTTTTTCCACGATCCATTGGCGATATTTGTGTTTCTTCCGCAATCCATTGGCGATATTTTGTGTTTTTTCCGTGATCCATTGACGATATTTGCGTTTTTTACGCAATTCTTTGACGAAATTTGGGTTTTTTAGCAATCCTTTTACGAAATTCAGGCTTTTCTGCGATCTTTTGACAAAATTCTCGTTTTTTTTTTTTTTTTTTTTCGTGACTCTTTGATGAAATTCATGTTTTTTTTTTTTCATGATCTATTGACGATATTTGCGTTTTTCCGCAATCCATTCGTGATATCTGCATTTTTTCTCGCGATCATTTGATGAAATTTGGGATTTCTTGTATAGGTGAAAATTAGCGGTCGCCACTCGCCACGTGGCGATTAAAGTTGTAAAAGTGGCGATTAAAAATTTTGTTAACGATCGGCAACGGAAATACAGCATTTTTCATGGAAATATGCATCTCTACTTTGATTACACCTAAGTAGCAAACTGGTTAATTCTTTTTCCTGCCAGATGCAAGCAGATTTCAATGATTTAGCTGTATTTTCAATATTTCGACTTTTCGTCATATGCTAGCTCCTTACTTATTTTTTTTACAAGAAATTTCTATTTTTTTTTTTTTTCTTTTTCAAGAATTCTGCAAAATATATTCATCAGCTTTGATTCCACATGCATTTCAAATAATTTATTTCCCCCTTTTTTTTTTTCACTGGATGGAAGCAGATTTTAAGGACATTGCAGTATCTTCAATATTTCGACTCCTGCCACATTCTCACCAGTTAAATTATTTTTCTTCAAGAGATACTGTTTAATCCTGCGAAATACATTCACCAGCTTAGATTTCAACTGTATGTAATTTGTGTTGTATGTTAATAGCACATTTACTTATTAAATAAAATCTAAATAACATTTTATTGTGTTTCATTTAATTTTTTTTATTATTATTATTGTATACACTTAGCTGTTGGAATTTTGATTAAGTTATTTTTTATATAAAGAAAGTAATAGTAATTTGGTTGATAATTGTGTTTATAAACATATAACAAATAATCCAAAAATATATTCTAAAAAATTAATATAACAGATTTTGTGATTTAAAGTAATTTTCTTGAATTTTGACTGTTTCCCTATTCTTATCATGAATAGTTGGCTGGTATAAAACTCTGATTTATAGAAAAATATGTATATATACAGCGATTATAGTTTATCTAGATGTCAAGAAAGTTTGAAACATTATAGTGGCCACTAACTTTAAAAAGTGGCCACTAATGAAACTGAGTCTACCGGCCACTGGCTACTAACTCAATTTCCCAGTTTTCACCTATAATTTCTTAGAGATCCTTTGACGAAATGTGCGGTTTTTTTCACGAACTTTTGTCAAGTCTCATTTGTTTCACGATTCTTTAACAAAATTTGCTTTTTTTCGCGATCTATTGTCGATATTTGGGATTTTTCGCGATCCTTCGACGAAATTTACATTTTTTCCGTAATCCTTTGACGAAATGTCCATTCTTTCCGTAATCCTTTGACAAAATGTCCATTTTTTTCGTGATCTTTTGACAAAATTCGCCGGGTTTTTTTCCGCGATTCTTTGACGAAATCCCTTTGGAAAATCCTGCATTTGGCTGGTACTACATTCCATACTTTTAATCGCCAGTTTTTCACATTTACTTGCCGAGTGGCGACTGGTGAGTGCTTATTTTCATATTTAATGGGGCCCCAATTAGTCATGATCAGGGCCTGAATTATGGTTCATAATAAAGTTATTATAACAAACTGTAACCTGCTTCTTCAATCTCCTCTGAATTGTACCATTTTCCTTTTCCAGTCAGTCAGCGTAGGTTGTTGATCCATTTTCTACATGTTCACAAATGTTTTGTATCAGCATGCTATCATTTCTGTTTGATATTTGAATGAGAAATCATTCACTATTTTTCAGACGTATATCTTCAAAAGTCTACTGTTGTGGAAGTAGCCTACCATTGTTTTTCCAATGTACAAACAAACTTTCATCAATCTTACAATTTTATTGCCACTACCTATTTGTCCATTAAATCGTTTTATTAGGTGTAGGGAACATGCTTCTCTTGTGTAACTATTCTAATCAACTGTCGCATTTTCACTCGTATGTCCTGTTTCTTACACCATTTTATCGTTGTTAATGTTAATTTCTCTGCCTCTGCTCAGCAGTACATGAGCAATAATAAAGCAGTTACAAACGATATTTTTGAACCAATTTCCAATACAAAAGCCTTTAAAAAAAAAAAAGAAAAACCTTTTATATTGCATCTTCATATACAGTCGGCTCTCTTTAATTCGAACTCGTTGGGACCACTAGAAATGTTCGAATTATGAAAAGTGTGAGAGAAAAACATATTTAAAGGGTACTATTACAAAGGAATTAATGTATAATATTTTTTTTAATTTATTTCGACTGCTATCGTTAGAATATGACTTAATATAAATTAAACGATATAAATACATAAATTTATTATTAATATTAAAAGAATATAAATAAAACATAAAAATTAGTAATACGAGGGTGGTTTAATAATTATTGTCCCAAATGTGTATAAAATATTTGTACTGCGATGGGTGATGTGGGATATTGAAGCCTGGTGTCTTAGATGCTTATATTACCGATTTCAGAACTGTAGCTGCTATATTAAAATTTTTTTTTTTCCTTTTTGGTATGAGAAGTCGCACCTAGCTTGAAAGGGGGGGGGGGGGGGAACAGTAAATGAGACGTGGCTACTGTCGTTTGACTCGGGATCATAGTGATGCAGTGACGTTCATCCACTGTCACAAAACTATCGCAGAACTGTTTCAGGTCTGGCTCCATACCAGCCTTTCCCCCCAACTCTGCCTTTTCAAGCTAGGTTCCACCTCTCACACCTAAAAAGAAAAATATTCGTTAATATAGCAGCTAGGGCTCTGGAATTGAGCATATAGGCATCTAAGACAATAGACTTCAATATTCCACATCAACAATCGCAGTACAAATGTTTTATACACACTCGGGACAATAATTATTGAACCACCCTCGTACAGTATAAACCAGCTGCATTTTAAAATTTTTATTAATTGTACTATAATTTTCTTGCCTGAAATGAGATGAACATTTAAGAAATTATTTACACTATTTATCATCACTATGACAAAGTTTATCAATTGTTCTTTGCTTAGTCCTATTCATTTTTTACTTTTGAAAAGAGGTTTTCTCTGTCTTTAAAAGATGTCCACCATGTGGATTTCTGGGAATATCACTGGGTTAAATGCTAGAGAAGGAATTAGGAAGAAGCATAATGGAAAAAGGGATGGAGGTGTCATTGATGGACAGACGGGGCGCTAAGAAAGTGGATATCAAATGCATGGCATTATATGTATACTTCAGAACAATTCTGACAAAAATGAAAGAAAGAAAGTTATTTCAAGGATCCAAATTCCGTGAAAAAGAAAGGAAAAATAAAAAAAATGGAATTTTCGTTAGTTCGAATTAAACGAAGTCAAGAGAAATCGAGTTCGAATAAATGAAAATTTTTGACGTTATTCTGCCATTGAAAATTTCGGGACTTCATGATTAGTTCGAATTAAGCGAAGATTCGATTTATCCGATTTCGAATTAATGAGAGCCAACTGTAGCTTCATCATTGGTAGCATACAGTTTCATATCATGGTCATTTTCGCATAGTTATTAGTTGGGTAAAAGACCTCATTTTTGAAAAATCATATTGCATCCATCTCAGTACTCAGTAAATTAAATATTGTTTACATATTTATAAAAATAAATGCAGTCGATTAAAGAAAAAACAATGCAACATACAATTCAAAAAACAAACATGTGAAATATGGCTGGAACATCAACGAAAAATTAATATGATGATAGGGTACTTCTTAGTTATCCCGTCGACCAAATTACTGTCGCCAAATTGTAAGATTAAATGCCAATAATGTTTGCCATTAATTAATTAATTGTAAGATTAAATGCCAATAATGGCCAATAAAACCATTAATTCGACATTTTATTTGTATTTTTATTAATGTTTTACTAATTTATTTGTTCTTTCATTATTTAAAATAAAAATTATGTCAATGTGTATAATTTGGCGAAATTGGTTGATGGGATAACTAAGAAGTACTGATGATAGCATAAACATGAGCTGCTTATTTAGGACTGTGAGTATTTGACAAGATTTTACATCTAACTTGGCAATATATTTGTGTCACTTTGCTATTCATTTTCGTGGGTCGCTATAACCCAAAAGTACCAAAACTTACTTCACATACTTCAGCTGATTTGTTGACTTTCTAGTAAAAAATTTAGAATTACAGATGCTTCTATCATTAAAATTTAGATTCCTTATAATTTGATTTCTTTAATTTGAAAAATATTTCATTGATTTGTTTGTATTTTCAAAAATTACAACAAAAATAGTCTTTGTTTTTCTCAAACAAATTCCACAGAAAATTTTTTTTGCCTTTCATTATTTTATTTTTTTTCTTTTCTCAAATTATTTTTCAAAATGCGTGCCTTGAATTTTAGGTGCATGTACTTGCTTCCTCGATCATTTGTAAACGTAAAAAATTCCATTCCTGCAATTTCCTTTGATGTATTTTCAATTTCTTTAAAAAATTTATGATGTTTCAATTGTGATAATAAAAATTTCCCTCTTGTGTTATTTGCCTGTTAATCAGCGACGATCCATAAATTAACTAAATCTTTGAAATTTAGTACATGAATCACTAATCACCTATGGGTCATATGTGTATAGCAAAGAAAATATTAGATTGGCTTAGGGGCGTAATGCATAATCCTGGATGAGAGTGCATCAGGCTGATGGGCCACACAGTCTGCCAAAATGATGAATTTCCATGCCATAGGTGAAAATAGCATGTATTTTCCCAAGTTTTATCAACTATCTAGAATTGTTCTATAAATCTCACAGCACAAGAAACCATATATATATATTTTCCTTTACCTACCATACCATCTAGTCCCATTTTTAGAATAAAATCCATAGAAAAAACAGGTGAAAACCAAAAATGTGTAACCAATGAAAAAAAAAAAAAATTGTTATGCCAGTCCAATTTTTACTTTCTTGCATCTTTACAAGAAGAAAGTATTGGTAATGGATTTGAGAAAATTTTCGAATTCCATTTTTTGATGGATTTACACGTTTTAGACATCAGAGATTCCAAAAAACATGCTGTAACAAAATGTCTGTCTGTGACTCTGTCTGTATGTGACACAAATTTTATAGCCACTTTTTGTCAAAAACTAATGCATGGAATTTAATAAGAATTTATATTCAGTTAGTACCTGATATAAATTGAACCTGATTAGTTTTTGTTGTAAATTGCTCAACAGTGGTGCTGCTATGCTGCATTTTTTATGATTTCTGTAACAGCTCTATCTCAAGAACTAATGTGAGACCTGCCAAATCTCTGGTTTTTTGGATACCAGTATTTTAAAACAGAAAATGTTGTTTTATTTAATTGGAGCAGTTAGACGATTAAAAATAACAACATTTTCTCTAAGATAATAGTGGTGTGCAAAAAGCTGGAGACTTAGCAACTCTGTAGTGCTTGGATTTCCATAAAACTTCAGATTCGGTTAGTCCTTGACATGAAGTGATGCTGTTTACATTTTGGTATAAATCCAGGGGCGCCATTTGAGGGGGGCTGGGGGGCATCCCCCCCCCCCCCCAAGGAATTTGATATTTTATAAAATTTATCTGTCATCGCAGGCCAGACTCAAAAGAATTTAAAAAATTACTCAAAACCTAAAATAGCTTGTCAAATTTTATTACAGTGAAAACATGTATAAGTAAACACTTTAGGTACATAAACTAATAATTATTAAAAAAAATTTCTAATTTGCCAATTTATCTATTTTTTCCAAGTCTAATTTGCAAATTTCGCAATTTTTTTCTGCGGTCAATTGAAGAATCGATTTTGCGTCGCTCTGCAAAAAAAATAAGCAAATAAATAAATAAAATAGCATGGTCTTCCCTTGAAAATTAAACAAGAGAGAAAAATCATGCGTCAAGCATAGATTATGAAACACTTTCCAACACATCAAGAATGCTTTAGCAAAACTTAGCCTTTCAATAAGGTAAATAATATATCTAATTAAACATTTTATAAAAGATAAGGACTTTTTCCTAGAAATCCGCACAAACTTTGCAATTATGTAAAATAGCAAAGGAAACCGAATCAGGTGAAATTTGCGCGTGAAGTGTTGTGCTAAGTTATATAAGAACATGGCCATTAGCCAAGAGATCATTAAATAATCTGTGTTTTCCAAGAATAGAGCCACAAGAGGAGTGTCTATGTATTATTGCGTACAAGTTTTATGAAAGCAATATTCATCAAGGAGCAAGTCCATCGTGAACTATTTATTTTCCGAAAATATCACCAAACGAACTACATACGATGTTCTAGAAAGTTACTAGGAGGGACTCTCGGCCAAAAAAGAACTGGGATCGGGTAGGAAGGCAAAAAAAAAAAAAAAAAAATCTCCAAGCCAGGGTTAGAGCAGTTGAAAGGACTGTTTGACGAAAACGACCGAGTATTAATCCATCCCATGCCTTCGAAATATAGTGTTTCACCTAACCACCAACAAAAGACAATTACTAAAAACCTGAACATCAAATATTACCGATAAAGGGAAACGTACTTAAATTCTTTTGTACAGCCCTGTATATGACATACAGATTTTAATACACGACACATAATAATGCTGAAATTTAATTCAAGCAATGCTTAAGCTACTTAAATAACGCTTCCATGAGTTAATATCCATAGGCGATTATATATCCAGTTCTTTGCATAGTCTTGTATATGATTTTATTTATATGCAGCAAACTTACCTTAGTATATTATACTAAATGTAGTTGAGCTTGAAAGACAGCTTGAAGCTGCATAACTCAAATTAAAAATAACATCTTTAAGCAATTCCTGCTCTTTCTCAATAATGCTTACGGATTTTTCTGTGTGTCTTACGAATTTAAAAATTGCTCTGTATATGTTCTATAGAATTTATGCACACCATGTAGTATTCAAAAATTTAGTTAAACTAAAAAACCATACCATAAGTGAAAACGGACTTGCAGCAATCATTCCTAATAGCCAAACTTCGCATACAGATTTGTTCCCGAAATCTTTTATGTGTCCCTGTAAATGAATGATAAATGCAATCCCCATCCTATTTTACTGCAAGCATTTTGTTGTTAGCTTCAGTAATGTATATCAGTTTAATCATGTTTGAAATAGTGCAACATAATTGAAATACGCTGAGAACAGTTTTTACCCGTAGACCATCATATAATCGTGCATAACCTTGTAAATGAGTGATGAATGCTTCGCACCCCATATTCTACAGAAAGTATGTATTAGCACTAGAGATGAGACGGACTCAACCCGGACCTGACACAGGTTTGATTTTTATACCAGCCTTCGGGCTCGTGCCCATTCTTTCTCAAATTGGTAATTTTATTTATTCTCGTACTCGTATAGAAAAAAAAAAAATAACTTTTTTACCCCTTGAAAATTAATTATCCCATTGCAAGCCTTTTTAATGCTATTTTGATCAGGAGGAAAGAGAAATAGATTTTCTTTTTCTTTTTTCTTTTTTTTTTTTTTTTTTTTTTTTTTTAGTATTTGTCGAACATTATTTTGAAAGAAAACTTGTGATATTTGATGATTTATGCCTGTAGTTTAATGCGAGTAACGACCTGTTGATGTTGGCGGCAATCAGTATACGGCGCCATTAGGATACTGTTTAATTGGAATGTTTATTTATTATTACTTTTTTCAGAGATCTAACGCGAAATAAATATTTTCTTTTAAGTCAATCAGCATTAGCCTAAGATTTGCAAATTTTTAGTCTCCTATTGTCTGCGATTGTAATCGCTCTTTATATGAAAATAACGTTGGTGATTTTATTCATGCTTCTTCTTGAAATCTGCTCATTCTGTGGCTCTGTTCTTCATATTCGTAAAATCACTTTCATATGTAAGTAGATAAAATTGGCATGTGTTGTTATTCCCGATTGAAAGCAATCAAGCAGCGTTTCCTCTTTTTCTATAAAAGCATCGGATCTCTTCGGTAACGGTGTCTAATTTATAATTTAAACTGATTTTCAAAACCATGATAAATGCAAAAGATGTGCACCTTTTATAGGAAACAGAAAACGCTGTTCGATTCTTCGTCATATAAATCATAATTTCTGCAAATTTCATTAATTTATAAATAAAATGCTCTTCGTTATTGTGTCTATCAGAGATACCTACTTGTTGCGGGAGAAAAGTTTAAAAATCTTTTTTGGGAAGTATGTTTCTATTTGACACTAAACGTCTCTTTTGATAAGATTTAATGTAAATTTCATAAAATCAATTATGTGCTAGAGATTAACATTTGTTAAAAAATGAGATCTATTACATTTAGAATAGCTTTTAAATATGTATTTTTGTTAAACCTTTTTTTTCTGTGCATTCTTTCGGTATCGGAATCGGGCTCTGATGGCACAAACTTTTTCGGATTCGGATTTAAAATTGTTGGCCCCAGGCTCTGAAAAATGAGCCCGAACTCATCTCTAATTAGCACATCTCAGAAATTTTTATCAATTTCATTATATTTTTAACGTATGTTTGTAACGTTCATTATGTTTGTAACATTATTAAAATACGTCACAAATATTCTTTCTTCATAGACTATAATATAACGGAATACTTGTGAGTTCTCCTGGACGCGAACTGTAAGTTCTAAACATAACATTACATGCAGTAGTCATCTTTTAGTACACCCCAATAATGTATATAAATGTTATTATGTTTAAATACTGTAATACAACAATATTAAAATATACCGCAAATGATTTTACCCGAAAGACCATAATCTAACGGAATACTTTTGAGTCCTCCTGTAAATGAACTATGAATGATACACACTTCATTTTGAATACCGAACATTCCATTGTAAACATTAATAATATATATCAATTACGCGTTAATCCGAGTATATTTACGTGAGTTAGAGCATGACCAGACAGGCAGACAGACCCAATTCACTTTTCAACTGCGTTGGAAAGTGTTAAAAATATTTCTTGAAGAATCCCATGCTTATGAAAATATTAAGAATGGCATGCTATTTCAAACCCTTCCCCTCAAACAAAATCTTGCCTCCTCTCCCCACTCTAAGAAACTTATTAAATGGCTCCCTGTCCTGTCTGTAAAGCCTGCAAAGTCAAAAGAAAAAAAAAATCTCCGTTTTAGACAGGTACCCTTCTTAGCAAGTATAATTATATAGTGCTTTCTTCATAGAAACTTAATTTTTTTTTCCGTTTGCGAAACAATTCTTTTTTTGACAGGTTTTAAATGTAATATACCTGTACTCTTCAGAGGTATACTATAGAAAGGATGTTTTAAATGCCTTTAAGAATACTTGTAAAAAGGGAGACTGTCTATAATAGAATACTGTCTTAAACAGAAAAAAAATGTTAGTCACTATCTTGAAATTATACCTGCCAAAATGAAAAAAACCCTGCTTAAAACGGAATTTTAAATAGGTTTTCGTTTTGATGGGGGAGAGTACAGGCTCCCCCCCCCCCCCCGCTGCTGAACCCCCCACCCCACCCTTCGCTATGCCACTGTCCTCAAAGACAGCTTTGTGTTTGCCCCCCCCCCCCCCCCCAAGAAAATTCTGAAATGGCGCCCCTGTATAAATCACCCTACAAGTGGTGCTGCTATGCTGTATTTTTCACGATTTCTGCAATAGCTCTATCTCAAGAATTAATGCATGGTTTTTCATCAAACTTCAGATTCAGTTAATCCTTGATATGAATTAGTTCTGTTTATGTTTTGGTGTCAATCGCCCCACAGGTGGTGCTGCTATGCTGATTTTTTCCTTATTCCCATAATAGCTCTATCTCAAGAACTAATGCACGAATTTTCATCAAACTTCAGGTTCAGGTATATCTTATCAGGTATTGCTGACTATGTTTTGATGTAAATCGCCCAACAGGTGACGCTGTTATGCTGCATTTATCATGATTTCCGCAATAGTCCTATTTCAAGAACTATTGCATGGAATTTCATACCGTTGTTAGAATCCTCACGATGGGCATAGATTGTCATTTAATTTTGCCTCTGTGGTAGCGAAGTTTAAAGCATTAACAAATAGGAGAGAGAAGAAAGTTGTGGGATTGCTAAATCTGACTAATTTTGTTGTAAATTGTTTTTCTGTCGAGTGAGTAATATTCTGAGCTTCTTTTTTTTTTTTTTTTTTTTTTTTTAATAATTGGGTTTTAATACCTATGTATTGTTCTTTTTTTATTTCAACAATTTTGTCTTGTAAATTCAAGATCTTGTGCGGTGGCTCTTTTTTTTTTCAGTTAGTTCCAGTTAATTACGTCATTTCTTTAAGATATATAAATTGTTGCTTTCGCCTTTTTCAATCAATTCATTAGCCAGTACTCGGGGCTATAACTGAGGGGTTCTTTTAATCCATTTTAATTCTTTCTTTTTTACTTTTATGCACAGAGGAAGGGGATCCAGGAATCTTCATAATGGCTGTATGTAATTTTTTGTGTCATATTTGTACGTTAAAATGTTTTTAAAGGTTTTTGTTTTAAAATTCGCACGAAGTGTTTGATTTATGCTTAAGAATTACGATTGCAAAAAAGTGGCTATAAAGCTAAAAGGGTATACTGGATACTAACTAAACAATTTTCAACTACCTTAGTATTTGTGCTATTAACTAATGATATTACTTGTCTTTTTATTATTCTTATAATTACTAATTATAATTTTATTAATTAAAGCATAAAAATGTATATTATGCTTCTGAATATTATCTAATAAAAGGTATAATTGTTTTGGAGATCTACAATTCTTGATAGCCACTCAATATTTTAAGTTAGTGCAGGGGAAACCAATCATTAAAATCTATTTTAATTTTTTTTATTTGATTTCTGTTTTTATTTATTTATTTATTTTAAACCTTTTTTTTTACATTCTAATCTAGACTAGAGAAGTAAATAAGGAAAACTGCACTAAAAACCACAATCAAGAATTTGTTTCAGCTCCAAATTTTAATGAAGTTTTTTAACATGAATGGCCTCTTAAATGTTTTATTTGCAAAATATGCAGTAAAAAATGTTCAATCATTTCAATACTATACAGAAAACATTTTCAACTGATATCACTCAATATTTTTGTATTATTTCTGTTATACAGGATGTCGAAAAATTCCTGGACGCATTTTAAAATTCAATATAAAATCAAGTAATTGTCATACAGGAGTGCGGTTTGGACTAAAATGCTTCTCAGGATGGAAAGTTTTTTTCAAGTGAATGAAAATTAATTAGTTCCAAATTTTGGTCGTAGATGGCACCGCTTGTCTGTATGTTTGCTTTCAAACATTCGTTTTCTAATTTACCGATTAATTTTGCTGCTGTGATACAGAAATGATGACTTCCAATGTTAGGAGTCATTATTACTGTGTCACAGCAGCAAAATTAATCTGAAAATCAGAAAAAACGGATGTTTGAAAGCAAACATATTGACAAGTGACTACGATCAAAATTTAGAACTAATCATAGTCCAAACCACACTCCTGTACGACAATTACTTGATTTTATATTGAATTTTATAATGTGTCCAGGAATTTTCTGACACCTTGTATAATTTAATTCTGCTTTATTTTTGTTCTATCATTGTCTTCAGTGATGTATTAAGTAAAGAGTCGTTTGCTTACATGAAATGGGATCAAAGCTTTGTGTTTAATCTATATTGACATTATTTGAATGATTGATTCTAAACATTGTGGATTTTTGAGTTGTTATTTGAAATTACATATGCTTTTTATATTATTATTATTATTTTGATTAATATACGATTTTTCTACTTTTCAGGCGAAAATAAACACATAGCAGTTCGTGATTTTGTTCCAGAGTTAAAGTTTGAGAAAGCTTTTCCAACAACTATGCCAAATTATGTGCTTGAAGCTCCTCCAAATGTATTAACCGTTGATGAATACCCCTATCCTTCTCCAGATTTTAAAAAGATTCCTCCAAAAGATGCAAAAACAAGATCTGTTGCTGAACGACCATCTACAATGTGTGTATTTCATATTATGTTATTCTTAGTCATATTTTTACTTGAAATTTCAGATGTATATAATTTGAATAGTACATGCAGAACAGTTATATAAGAAATCTAATATTTTAAAGTAAGAAATGAATTGTGTGTATTTGATAATTATTAAAATAATAGCACACCTTGGTGGCAGTTTCTGACAGAAATTTTCTCTTTAACAGAAATTTCTCAGATAAACTTCATTTATTAAATGTAAACTCCTTCTCTGCAGCCCTGCTTGTAAAGTGGATGAATTTTAACAAATTCGACTCTGACTCTTTCGCTCAAAAATGGGCCTGACTACGACGCCCTGAATTTTATATACAAGATTTTTACTACGTCATACTCAGTGAAAAAATATTTTATGTATTTGATAATTATTAAAATAATAGCACACCTTGGTGGCAGTTTCTGACAGAAATTTTCTCTTTAACAGAAATTTCTCAGATAAACTTCATTTATTAAATGTAAACTCCTTCTCTGCAGCCCTGCTTGTAAAGTGGATGAATTTTAACAAATTCGACTCTGACTCTTTCGCTCAAAAATGGGCCTGACTACGACGCCCTGAATTTTATATACAAGATTTTTACTATGTCATACTCAGTCAAAAAATATTTTATGTATTTGATAATTATTAAAATAATAGCACACCTTGGTGGCAGTTTCTGACAGAAATTTTCTCTTTAACAGAAATTTCTCAGATAAACTTCATTTATTAAATGTAAACTCCTTCTCTGCAGCCCTGCTTGTAAAGTGGATGAATTTTAACAAATTCGACTCTGACTCTTTCGCTCAAAAATGGGCCTGACTACGACGCCCTGAATTTTATATACAAGATTTTTACTATGTCATACTCAGTCAAAAAATATTTTATGTATTTGATAATTATTAAAATAATAGCACACCTTGGTGGCAGTTTCTGACAGAAATTTTCTCTTTAACAGAAATTTCTCAGATAAACTTCATTTATTAAATGTAAACTCCTTCTCCGCAGCCCTGCTTGTAAAGTGGATGAATTTTAACAAATCCGACTCTGACTCTTTCGCTCAAAAATGGGCCTGACTATGACGCCCTGAATTTTATATACAAGATTTTTACTACGTCATACTCAGTGAAAAAATATTTTAATTAAAAAATATTTTTTTTAAATGTCTAAGTTAAAATTACAGACCCTGTTCAAATTACCCTGTTCAAAATAGAAAAAAAATTGTTTCTATTTAAAAATTATTTTTTAAAGTCTGTAATTTGGTTTATATTTTCAATTTAAACAACACTAAATTCAAAAGTGTAGATATGAATTAATTTTAAACAGTTTTTTAAATAATATAGTTTAGTATAAAATTAATCTGAAATATATAGACCTGTCTACAATGAAAAAATATTCTTGATAATTTTAGTTATTCTTAATGTAATTTTTTTGTTCTGAATTTTAAAAGTACAATAAAAATGGTTATCATATACCTTTTTTGCACAAACTTGACTTTTATTATGTAAGCAATGTTACAATCTGCTTATTGCAATTACAATACCTAACATGAATGAAAAACTTTTTTTATTATTTCTCTGTACCATTAGAAAAAAATTATTTCTCCTATTTTTGAATAAAACTTTGGGATCAGGCTAAAGCATGCGCAAATGGGCCCAAAAATGGAGACCTTTTATTAACTATGCTAAAAGAAGTCCTTATATCTGTTATTTTAAGTAACAGGAACAAACTTGTACCAGGATCAGGGGAATATATAACACTGGTCAACAAATTTGAACTTTTGCTCTGTCCTAAAACAGAAATTAGTTGTTTTTTGTGCTGATTCTGAATCTAGTTTTAGATTTACTCCAGCAAGTCAAGTTTGAGAGTTATTTGCATATTTCAATTTATGCAAATTTAATAAATTTTATACAATTATTTGCAAATTTAAGGTATAAAGCAATATCAAACAGGGTTTTTTGTTTCATGTTATTATTACTACCTAATTTACTTCACAAAAACGTTGTTTCTGAGATTATACTGACATGTGACTGTGAAATATTGTACCTCATTTGCATATTTTTCATGTTTTTCTAATAATGTTTCTTCACGTTCAAATATTCTGCTGCACGAGTACACTAATATGTTTCTAAACCAGTTTTTGAGCTGATTTCAAATCTTGTATCTGTTTTCTTCTATCACGTCTAGTTTTTGAAAAAAGTGAAATTTTAGTTTTTGGTCAAAAAAGCCAGAAATAGCTTTTTATGATACTTTGTATGATAAACTTCAACTAGTTAGGATAGATTCTACTACTTTTTTTTTTTTTTTATCGATTATATAAATTTTTGTTTATGTCTCTGATATGAATCTGACCCTGTTCACCTTCTTGTCAATGAATTACACACCCCTAAAAAGCATCTTATATCAAGCCTGTGTTAATGCCGTGCAAAAGTAGAAATTCATTTTACTCAAAAACTAGACATGACATAAGAAAACAGACTGCAGATTTGAAATCAGCATGAAAATCTAGTCTAGAAAAACATTACGTCAATTCTGTGGCAACTGTTTTAAAGTTGATAGTGATGTAAATATTACACCATTGAAAAATATGCAAATTAGGCTTAATAACTGATAAATAAATGTTAAGAATATGCAAATTGTGACATTTATCTGAAGCAAATAGTCATTATCTAGAAAACATAATTTGATGTGACGTATATTGTATCTAAAATTTGCATAAAATAGCACAAAAAAGCTTAAATTTTCATAAATTTAAATATGCAAATTTCTCAAAACCTCGACCACCTAGAGATAAACGAAAAGCATATTCGGAATCAACGCCAAAAACTAATCTAGAATCAACTAATTTTAGTTCTAGGACAAAACCACTGTTGTCCAGTGTAATTGGCAATTATTGCTGGATATTTAATGGAGAAAGAAACTGCAGAATCATTATACATAACAAATAAGCCAAAAAAATGCAGCTTTATTAGCAAACAGAAAACATAGTATAATGCCTTTGACTAAAAAAAATTAACTTAAATATTTTGTAAAATATTGGACATGTATACATATACAGGGTGTCTACAGAATCTGGAAATCAGGGAATCATGGAAAAATCAGGGAGGTTTATCAATCTGGAAAAGTCAGGGAACTTTGTAAAAATACTCGAAAATCGGGGAAATTTGTCTTTACATGAAAATATTTGCATTTTCATCTTGCCAACGAGACAGATTTGTGCATTTTATATACCATATTTTTTCACATGTTGATTAGTCTTTTCCAATATTTTTAAAAAGATGCACATGGTATGAGTTTTTGATATTCAATGCAAATTAAGGTGATCAGATTTCCTCATTGTCAGTAGATAGCGCTTATATTGAAGGCAATTTACCCATTTTTAAGTGATACATTAGCATAACCTGACCAGGTGGCCAGCTTAATCCAATTAGCTATCCCGTCTGATGTAGATTAGTCTTGAATACTTTTCAGAAAATGAGGAAATTTTCTGGTCACCAGATATCCATTGGCTACTGTATGAAGTTCTTGGACTAAATTTTGAGTTTGGATTTATAAAACTGTTAACCAATACTTAATGAATATTAGGCAATTTTTATGTTTTTCTCTTGTTTTTTCTCCCAAATGAGATATCAGCAAGCTGGATAAGTGTGTTATATGATGAATCGGCATACATGAAAAAATACCGTATGTGTATTTTTAATAATGGAAATCAGGGAAGTCTGATAAAGATAGTCAGGGAAATCATGGAAAAATCCGGGTACTTTTTTTTACAATTTCTGTAGACACCCTGATATATTTATGCATAAATCTATAGTAATAAAAGAATGTTTCACTCTGTCTGTGTGCGGGTATGTCTGCGATGGTTAGCAATATCTACTGCATGTAAAAGTCTGAAAATTTGGGTGAGGATAGTCCAAGGTAGGTCCTGGTGCACCCGAGGCTCAGATTTTTAATTTTTTTAAGACCCAGTCCTCTTTAAGTTTTTATGCCCTAAATTGTTAATAACTTGTCCCCTTTTTATCCAATCTTCTTCATTTTTGTTGACTTTCTCCATTTAGTTATTCTTTCATTTCTACTTTTCAGTTGTGTTTTAACTAAATTTGAGTGTACTATGTCGAAAAACTCGCGATATTATACCTATTCATTGTTGTGCATAGGAAAAGGAAAGTTGACATCGGAAATAAAATATATATCAGCAGACCTATGCAAGAACTTCACATTTGAGTCTAATATTTTTTAGAAATATCATCTAACATTTTTAGATGCAGGTTTAAACTTTTAAATAAAAATATCTGCAAACAGCATTAGGGAAGCCAGAATATAGTCTCATTTATTTACAATAAAAAATGATCGAAGTTAGCAAAAGGCACAAGAAAAAGTTAAAAATCACATTTTAACTGCATTAAAGGATAATGTCATTGCTTTGGAAAGAAAACTGAAAAAAAAAAAATGAATTATGCATATAAAATACAATTTAATCTAATATAACTAAACATAGCTTTTAGGCTAAACGTGTACTACCACTGCTTAGTGTCTATCAATGGTGTCTATTTTTCTAAACATTTCAATTTCACAATCATAAATATAAAGCTGTGTGGAAATTTCATACTTTATCATTTTTGTGCTATTTTTTATCATAATTGCCGAGCATGATCAGTTGCAATATTTTATTTTTGTGGCAACATTGATTTGAGAAAACCTTTCATTTCCTTTATGAAAACAATGCTAATTTTATTTGCAATCAAAAACATATTTTAACGAAATGCGAGTGTACTGTGTTAGAAGCCAGTTCAAAAAACATTTCAAATGGTACACCATTCATTGTTCTGCATTTTGTAGATGCATTGAAAAAGGGATGTTGACAGCAGAAATAATTTATATGTGATCCCCCCCCCCCCCCCCATCCCAAACACACACACACTGGAATTTTTGTTTTTCCTGTGCTTCCCAGCACACAAAGTTTTAAAACGTTTTCTTTTTCATCTTCTCTCCTATTTTTGCTCTCTAGTAACAACAAATAAATAAATAATCATTCTCTTAATCCCCCCCCCCCCCTTCTTTCTCTCGTTAACACCTTTCCAGTCCTGTCATTGCTTATCTCAGCATTTAGAAAAAATGTTCTGCTATATTTGTTGCTCTTTAGTAACAAATAAATGATCAATCATCCAGTGGCGTAGCTATGTTTTTTGGCGTCCGGGACAGGAAGAAATTTTGCCCCCTCCCCCCAGTAAAAAATAACCACATTATTTTTCCTCAAGATGAAAGAAAAGTCTGTTTGGCTTGTACCAGAAAGAAAAGGCAGCTTCATTCTTCCTTGTTTTTAAGGATTCAGCTAGTTTTACTCAAATATACGAAACTAAAATGCATGGAATTAAAAAAAAATTGTGGAATGTTTACGGATATAACATTTGTTTAAGCATATGGGAGTAGCAACAATGAAAATAAATTAAAAAACAAAACACATTTGCTAAAACTCCTAAATTATGCCCGGTTATGGAAAAAATCTCCTTCAAAATGGCAACCACCCTGGAGTTTTAAATTCCTCTACTCATCGAATTTTAAGATACAGGAGAATCAAAACATGTTCTTAAATGCTTCTATCATGACCTAGCGATTATGCAAGAAGTAAATTTGTATTTATAATTATATATATATATATATATATATATATATATATATATATATATTTTTTAATCTGTAAGGGGCTGCTATTTTGAAACAGGATGGTGGATCAAGATGTCCAACGAATTTAATCGAGATCTTAATAAACGCTTAACATATGCTCAATCACATCCAACTATAATGGGAAAGATATTCATTATTCCTCCTCTCCCCTCAAAAATCAACTTTTAACCTTACTGGTTCATTATAAATTGTCATTATTCTTCCCCCCCCCCCCTTCAAATAAAACATTTAGTTTAAATTTGACATTTTATACTTAATTTCTTATGTCTTTAGTCATTCTCTTCCCCCCCCCTCTCACTACTGTAAGTTTCACTTTTACTTTTTAAAGTTCTTTTTAAATGCACACATCATTTATCTCGGTTCCTTTTTCTGTCTTTCAAATTCACACGGACAGAAAAAGATCTTAACCGCAGCTATTTTCCCTTGATATAAAATAAAAGAATAAAATACAAGTGAATGTCTTTTCACTTCGCAGCCGATGATATGTAATCTATATTTTCTCAGCCTCTGCGCTTGCATTAGTATTCAATTCTCCCCCTTGTACTTCGTCGGATACAAACCATATGCCCATTGCTGACTAATTTGCAGCTGTCGTTAAATCTGTAACGTGCATGTAAAATCACGTGTTCTTATTTCTTTAAGCCTCCCTGCTTACCGCTGGAATGTTATTTAGGGTAACCCTAAAGAGCCCGCCATGGCATAGTCTTTAACTCAATGTAAAACTTCATGATTGTTTTGTCTACCCAATTTGTTTTCGCCAAACATCTTACATATGGTTAAATAATGTTCGCCAATCTGTAAGTATTAGTAACAAATTCTAACTCACTTTTGCTCCTGACCTCGAGCCATGTAGTCTGCAAATTAAGCCCCGCTGTGGGACGTCTGCCGTCGGGCAGTTATTGAAACTCCCCCGTTCCACTTTATACTGTTCACGGCCCTCTATTAAAAGGTGTTTCATAATAAAGATGTAAGTCCTCTAAACTTTTGTGTTGGAGTTTTTTTTCTCTTACTCATATTGTGAACCTGGGTATACGAAATCACCGCCACACCAACTCTGTTTATAAATTAGCGCAGTCGCATGACAATGATCATATGGCTAATTCCATGGGAGTGGTGCGCCAGCAGTATCCAGCGCCTGTGTGCAGAACTTCAGTTGGCGCCCTATAGCCCCTCCCCCCTCCAAAAATAAAGCTTTATAAAAAAATTCTCTATCTATGAATGCATAGCTGCCATCCTGCTGGAATTTTATCCCAGATTAAATAAAGCTTTTTGAATAAGAAAATTATTTAATGAAATGTGCCTTGTTTCTATAGGGTTCATATTTTATTTCATTTATTTAATAAAATTTCTGGTTCCAAACATGTTTAAATTACTTAAAAAATAAAGAAGGTTGGCAGATATGTAAATAAAATTTGAAACCCAGTGAAGCCTATGAAAATAAAACCTGTGTGTATCACAATCCTGCATTAAACGGTAAAATTTCATTATCCAAGAGAAAATAATACAATACAATAACAATACATTGTGTCCATAATTATTAAAAGAAAGTTGTTTCTCATCTCTAATTTGCATATCTATATTGATAAAAGAAAGACATTTGTCTTTACTCTGCATGTGTTGGCGATGGCTAAGAAAATCTCCCGCAATTAGCAGTCTGAAAATTTAGATAAGGAGAGAGGATGACAGGTCCAAATGCAACTGAGGCTCATATTTTTTTATAATTAGCTGAATCATAATTAAAAGCCATAACGATAAATGCAAAATGACGAGCTTTCTTTCTTCAAAGCAAAAATACCTCTGCATTTTTCCAGACGTTAAGCGTATCTTCACACTGACGAAAGCGTATTTTTACTGCATTTTGAAACTGTGATGTCCGGGTTCCCGTAGAGTTAAAAAAAAATCGTCTTATCTATCCGATTCCAACAGTATCTTATGTTACTATTTCAAAAAACTTTTTGTTTGCCCGCGATTCGCGTCAGTTTTCAAGTTTTTCCAATTTTCCAAACTTAAAAAAAAAAACACTTATTAATACATTTTTCCGAATTTAATGGTATTTCTGGTGTGAAAAAATATTAATATTTACTATTTCAAAAAAAAAAAAATCTTGGAGTCATTTCAAAGATTCGCCAAAGATGTTTTTTCTTTCAGTTACAAGTTTTCTCAAGGTATCGTAACCCGTCTCAGTCAGAGACATGTGCTTGAATATCATTTCGGATTTTAAAAAAGTGAGGGTGGTGCATATTTTATATTATTTCTGTTTTGTAAAGAATTTTTGGTCAGAATTGAAACTTTTATGTATCTAAATGCCTGAAATTAAATACAAATTCGAGGTTCGCTTGAAAAATCAGACTGGAGTGTAGATATATCACCTCCAGTGTACGCTGCAGAAGGCAGTGGGGCCCCCAACTCGAGATTCATTTCGATGGATCTTCATTTAAAAGTAAAAAATCATGCAAAGTTGAGGTTGTACGTTGTCAAAAGCAGTGCTTCTGACAATATTTAGGTTCGTTTGAAAATTTTTTCGTTTAATCAAAACAAACCATTCAGTGTGTTGCACGCTCAGTGTGTATGCTTCTGAAGACATTGCGCTCTCCTCCCCACCTGTAGGTTCATTTGAAAAATTTTTCGTTTAAAAGTATAAAATCATTCCACATTTGATTTTAAACGTATTTAAGGTTATTATCATTTGCAATGCCAGATGGGTTAGTAGGGTATAGCACGGAAATTTAAAACACTCTTTTCATAAATCTATATTTTCCCATTCCAATTAGAGTGATCTTGGTAGCTCTTAACTTATTTATATTTAAATTGAACTTTTTTGCCACTCTAGTCTCTGAAGTGTCTAAGGTTATATGTAATGCTAATAAGTGCTCATATTTCAATACTTTCAATTTTGTGTTCTATATTAAAATGAACAAATTTTACAATCATCATAATTATTTATTCCGTATGTAATTAGATACGACGTACGATGGGGGTGCAGGGAAAGGGCGCCTTTCTCAATTTTTGAAAAAATAAGAATTTTTGGACATTTATTAACAATTCCTTAACAAAAATTCTGCATGATGATAGGTTCAGAGTACAGTACAAGATAGTATAGATAAAAAGTATTTGTCCTGCTTGGAGGTCTATAGTCCGAAAAAACAAAGAATTTTTGTCCAACACATAATGGTTTCTACAGAAGTGATCGTTTGTATCAGCGTTGAAAAAGGATATTGCTTCGGCCGCCTAAAGTAGACTTTACTCTATGAGCGCAAAATTCACAGTGTTAAACCTATGACATGGAATACCAAAACTTTCACAAACGGCTGATGCTTCATTTTTCCAATTAAAATTTGTTCCATATCTGACGTCAGTCTCTCCAATCTAAAATCTTACATGATTCTCGTAGATATTCTCACACAAGTTCTGGTTTTACATTGTTTCCTTTTTCTCTATTCAGGGTAGAGGTCCGCACCGCCCCTTACCCGGCCCGAAAAAATGAAGGCAAACTTTCAAATGAGTCGGGCCAAGCTGGCAAAATAAAGACAATTTTTTTTTAACGGCCGGGCCGATTAAAAAATAAATGGACCAGGCCGACAAAAAAAAAAATAAATAAATGGGCCAGGCAGACAAAAAACAAGTGGGTAAGTGTGATCACAGATCGCACAGAGGGTTTCGTTTAATATTCCTTTCAAAACACTTCATCCCTTTGAAAAATCTGTTAATTCCACATTTCACAACCAGGGGGCGCACTTGATTCTAAACAAACCTGTATCCGAACGAAAATCCATTTTACATACTATCCGTAGATATATTAGTCGAGGGGATTGGGCCCATAACAACCGGGATAAGTAGCCGCACCTGGCGGAAAAAAATAGAACTAAAATATGTAAGACTATGGTGCATAATATGAAAGAATGGTCAAAGGGGTGTCGGCAAAAGTTGGAAAATTTCTCCCCGGGTTAAAAGGGCGGAGGTTGGAAAAATTGCTTAAAATACACAAGTTAGAGCCCAGAGGGGTAAATAATAAAAGACTTTTTGAAAATTTTATGATTTGTCGTGTGGTCTGAGGCATTCAGCTATACGCATGCAAAATTTCATGTCACCAACTTACTTAGGGGCTCTCTTAGAAAGAATTGCTTCAAATACATATGTGGTAGTTCAAAGGGTTAAACGTAAGGCTTTTTCAAGATTTTATGATTTGTCGACTGGCCTCAGGTGTTCTGCAATAAGTATGCAAAATTTCAAACCTCCAATTAAATTAGGGGCTCAGTTAGAAAGAATGGCTTAAAATAAACAAGCTGAAGTTGAAAGGGTTAAACATAAAACTTTTTCAAAATTTCTTATTTGACTTGAGATCTGAGGTGTTGAGCTATATGTATGCAAAATTTCACGCCTCCAACCTAAATAGGGGCTCACTTAGAAAGAATTGTTTAAAATGCACATGTGGGAGCACAAAGGGTTAAATGTACGATTTTTTCAAAATTTTATGATTTGTCGTTTGATGTGAGGTGTTCAACTATAAGTACCCAAAATTGCATGTCTCCAACATAATTAGGGGCTCACTTAGAAAGAATGGTTTAAAATACACGTGTGGGTCCCCAAAGGGTTAAATGCACGACTTTTTCAAAATTTTATGATTTGTCGTTTGATATGAGGTGTTCAACTATAAGTACCCAAAATTGCATTTCTCCAACATAATTAGGGGCTCACTTAGAAAGAATTGTTTAAAATACACGTGTGGGACCCCAAAGGGTTAAATGCACGACTTTTTCAAAATTTTATGATTTGTCGTTATATGTGAGGTGTTCAGCTATAAGTATGCAAAATTTCACACCTCCAACCCAATTAGGGGCTCACTTAGAAAGAATTGTTTAAAATACACATGTGGGACCCCAAAGGGTTAAACGTACGACATTTTCAAAATTTTCCGATTTGTCGTTTGATGTGAGGTGTTCAGCTATAAGTATGCAAAATTTCATGTCTCCAAACTAATTAGGAGCTCACTTAGAAAGAATTGCTTAAAATACGCATGCGGGTGCCCAAAGGGTTAAATGTACGACTTTTTCAAAATTTTATCATTTGTCGTATGATGTGAGGTGTTCAGCTATAAGTACCCAAAATTTCATGTCTCCAACATCATTAGGGGTTCCCTTAGAAAGAATTGTTTAAAATACGCATGTGGGACCCCAAAGGGTTAAACGTACGACTTTTTCAAAATTTTATGATTTGTCGTTTGATGTGAGGTGTTCAGCTATAAGTATGCAAAATTTCACGTCTCCAAACTAATTAGGAGCTCACTTAGAAAGAATTGTTTAAAATACGCATGCGGGAGCCCAAAGGGTTAAATGTACGACTTTTTCAAAATTTTATCATTTGTCGTATGATGTGAGGTGTTCAGCTATAAGTACCCAAAATTTCATGTCTCCAACATCATTAGGGGTTCCCTTAGAAAGAATTGTTTAAAATACGGTGGGACCCCAAAGGGTTAAACGTACGACTTTTTCAAAATTTTATGATTTGTCGTTTGATGTGAGGTGTTCAGCTATAAGTATGCAAAATTTCACGTCTCCAAACTAATTAGGAGCTCACTTAGAAAGAATTGTTTAAAATACGCATGCGGGAGCCCAAAGGGTTAAATGTACGACTTTTTCAAAATTTTATCATTTGTCGTATGATGTGAGGTGTTCAGCTATAAGTATCCAAAGTTTCATGTCTCCAACATAATTAGGAGCTCACTTACAAAGAATTGTTTAAAATACACATGCGGGAGCCCAAAGGGTTAAATGTACGACTTTTTCAAAATTTTATGATTTGTCGTATGATGTGAGGTGTTCAGCTATAAGTTCCCAAAATTTCATGTTTGCAGCATGTATAGTTTCTGAGAACGGGCTCTGTGACGGACAGACAGACAGAGGAGCGAGACGAATAGGGTTTCGTCAGATGAACGAAACCCTAATTAAATGGGACACCCGAGTCAATAGAAAAATTAAGCGGGCGAAAAATTTAAACGTAGCCGATAAAATAATTTTTTTCAATGGATCTAACTATGAATAAGTATAATAGTGCTGAGCGAGCCGGTACTAGTTTGACTACATCAATTCAAAAATATAACATATTCAGCATAGAGATCGGCATCAGACAGCTATATTGTGCCTGAGCTCGGGCCGGGCCGGAGTGAGGCTTACATTTTTTTCCACATAGTCGAGAGGGGCAGGAATTTTACTTAATTGCTCCCAGGAAGTGTCGGGCAGGCAATGTTTTGTAAAAATAGTAATAGCGATAATGAACATCTGTTAACAAAATCATTGTAAATATACCTTAATAAATTACAGAGAAAAATTTTCAGAAATGTACTTTTTATTATACAGTTTGAAAAGTTATGATGCTTTTAACCCTCTTTTTGTTCTTTTATTCTAAATTACATTTTTTTTTATGAATCTTTATTCGAATGTTAAAAAGTCAAAAAGTCTATGTAATCATTAATGTTGCTGTTGTGTAACTTTCTGTTTTGGAAACACATAGTAATATAACATTTTTTCAAAAATATGTATGCAGTATTCTTTGAAAGGATTTTAATTGTATGCATTGTATATTAAGAAAAATTGGAATTTTTTGTAAAAATCTGACCGGGTCTGTTTTCAGTGATTTTTGTACAGGTTGGGTTGCGAACTGCAAAAATGTTCTCATTAAGTACTATATAGCAGAGTGCAATTACTTTAAAAATTAATGAATTCTAACTGTCTTTAATTTCTTAACACAATACCTATTAACTCCCATCTTCTTAGTAGAAAATAAAATGTCTACTTACAAATTTGAAGAGACTTGTAGAAGAAATGAGATAGATGACTCACAATGATACATACTAGAAATGAAGACTTCATTAAATAAAACTAAGAGCTTTTTATTATTATGTTCAATTCTACAACATCAACACTAAAGCAAGAACTAGATGACATGAATGAGAAACTCTCATTTTATAATGGTTTGCAACCAATCACAACTAGCCAGCACATGCTGGAACTCTTTTGCATAAACAACAGAAAGTTGAGTAACACTGTGCAACCTGAAAAACATGTCAACAAAGTTTAACTGATACCTTGTTGGTAACCAACCAACCATTCAATCAATTAACTATGAATTTAACTGAAAACCATAAAAACAAAATGTAAACAATATGGATGCCAGCATGCTGTTGAAGTTAAGTGTTAGTTTTGTTAGTAAGTTAGTAGTTTTTATCATTGAAATAAAGTAAAAGGTACCTTTTTAAATAAAACACTTAATACAATAAATGAAGTTGAAAAATGATGGAAAAAACTTAATAAAAAGTGTGGTTCTTCCACAAAATGCCCCCCTTTTCCAGCATTTTTCATTTACTAAATACTTTCAAGAATAAATGTAAATGTATTATGCAAAATACATATGTACAATACACAATTGAAAATATTTACTTTAAAAAAAGTTCATCAATTCATGATTAAGTTCAAAAAGTTTTTTTTTTTTTTTTTTCAGCATAAGTATGCAGATCTAAGTTTCATAAATAAGTCCTTGCACAGAGACTTTGTAAGGAGATCAGCTAAATTGTCTTTAGACTTAACATGAATAATGTCAAACACATTTTGTAGATATAAGTCTCTTACGAACATGTATTTTAAATCTATGTATCTATTCCTGATATTCTCAGCTCTGTTCTTAATGAACTGTATAGCTGCAGCATTGTCACACTTCAATATTGGTTTTTGGTTACCAATAATATTTGAATCAAGGTTAAAAGTAGAATACAGTTGCACTAAGGTTGAATTCAAGTACTTAAGTTCCTTAGCAGCTTCTGAGGCTGCAATAAATTCGGATTCCATCGGAGACATAGCCACACAGGTCTGTTTCACCACACGCCATGTTATCGGGAGGCCATTTAAGAAAATAGAGTAGCCAGTCCAGGATCGGCGGTCACTCGGGTCACTAGCCCAGCTAGCATCAACATAGGCAGAGAGCTGAGTGGGAGGGTCTTGAGGGTGCATTTGGATTCCTAATTCTTTCGTAGTTCCAAGGTAGCACAGGATTTGTTGAAGGCATTTCCAATGCATAGGTCCAGGATTTTCAACAAATTGCGAAAGAGCTGCTACTCCATAGCTGATATCGGGTCTGCAACGTCCGGAAATGTAGAGCAGGCATCCCAGTAAATTTCTGTATGGAACATCTTCCATCTGGTTGTCATCAGTCGGCATATCTTTCCTAGAAGGAACAACTCCAGGTTGGAGAGGAAGAGAGATTTTAGTAAAGTTTTTAAAATTAAATTTTTCAAGACATTTCTCAATGTACTCTTTACAATGAATTTTCATGGAGTCTCCTGTCATATCAAATTCAATACCCAAAAGTTTAGAAATGGGCCCCATATTCTCGACTTCATATAAACTTTTTATAAGAGAAACTACTTCTTTTAAAATTATTTCATTTTCAGCAAATATCGGCAGGTCGTCCACATATACTAGTACCACTGCTTTTCTTTTATAAGAATAAGCACAAGTAAGTCCTGGTATTTCATTAAAACCATTACTTGTGAGTTTGTTGTGCAATTCTTCATACCAACACCTTCCCGACTGATGAAGGCCATATAATGCTTTATGTAATTTTAAGACATGGTTTTCCTTTCCAAGTGTTATGTAATCTGCAGGTTGTCTTATGTATATATCTTTATCTATGGCTCCATATAAATATGCACATCGTACATCTAAAAGACAATGCTTCCACCCCAAAATACATATGAATAAAGCTATAAAAAGTCTGATTAATAGGAAGTTAACCACTGGACTGAATGTTTCTTCATAATCCAGTCCTTCTCTCTGGTTATTCCCCAAGGCTACTAATCTTGCTTTAAAGTTTCCAAACCCATCGCTAGCTTTTCTTTTAAGAGTATATACCCACTTAGTACCTAAAATTTTACAGTTTTCTGGTTGTGGAACTAATGTCCAGACATTTCGGTCGATCGTAGTTTTAATTTCTGCATCCATTGCCTTTTTCCAAAATTTAGCTTCAGGGAGCGTTTTTGCTTGATTCGGAGATCTTGGTATTATGATTTCTGCACAGCAGGTTTCCTCACTATCTGGTACATTAGTGTTACTTTCCATTTTTAAGATAATAGGACCCTCATATTCATCTTTATATGAAAAGCTTATTAGATTTTTGTCATAAATTATTTTATTTTTCTGACAATACTCTTGCATTTCTCTTTGGCTTCTTAAAGTCTTCCCGTCAGGTGTAAAAATATAAATGTCAAATTTTCCCTTTGAGGCCCCTTTACTTCTTATTGTTCTTATCCTATGAAATTTAACTGTATTCGATTCTGGTTCAGGACTTGGGGTGAGTGATCGAGGTTCTTCTTTTAATTCAATCGCTTTTTCTAACTCATCTTCGGTTGGTTGGGGTAAAGACACTGATTTTGGATCAACTTGTAATTCGGGACTTGAAACACTGTTTCTTATGTTGCCCCCCAAATCATCATCATCGTCAAATTCCGAGGAAATATTATGACCCTCTTTTGCTTTTCCTAGCACTGCTTCGTCAAAAGTCACATGTTTACTTTCTACAATGGTATTTTCATCAGGGATCCATATTCTATAACCACTCGTCCCATACCCATATCCTACAAAAATGCCTTTCTTGGCACGAGGCTGAAATTTATTTCTTTTCTGTGGGGGTTGATGAACATAGGCTGTACAGCCATATCTCCTAAGATGATTTATTGATGGCTTTCTATTATACCACCGCCTGAAGGGAATATCATTTATGGTAGTGTGAAATGTTCTATTTCTTATGTAATTAACTGCCATCATGGCTTCTAGCCAAAAATCATCTGTTAAATTAGCTGAATGTATTAATGTTCTCATTCCATCAAACAGTACACGATTGTATCGCTCTGCACAGCCGTTCATTTGCGGCGAGTAAATCGTGGTGTGTTCGTGTTTGATTCCAAGATTTTCTAAAAATTTTTCTAATGGTCGGTTGCAGTATTCTAACCCATTATCTGTTCTGACAGTTTTAACTTTCTTTCCAGTTTGCCTTTCTACCATAGCTATAAAATCTTTAAATTTACTATAAACTTCATCCTTATTTCGTAGTGGGTAACAGAAAGCCCTGCGGCTATAATCATCAATAAATGTTAAAACATATCTATAGCCTTGTTTTGTTGTAACTGGAGCCGGACCCCACACATCGCTGTGTATAAGTTCTAATAGCTCTCTAGATCTAATTTGTGGTAATTTTGGGTGGACAGCTCTCGTACTTTTCCCTATTACACATGATTCACATCGTGTTTCATCACCTTTAAGTTTTCCAGGATTTTGTACCAGATTTTTATTAAACATATCTTTCAAAGTGCTTAAGTTTACATGTGCCAGTCGCTCATGCCAGAGCATGATGTTATTCCTGTCTAAAGCATATGAACTATTATAATTGTTCTCTTTACTTAAGTTTACTTTATGTTGTGTCTTAATTGTTTCATTTTTCCCTTTAAATTGAAAGTTGTCTTTAGTAGGCCAGCCTTTTATAGTGTAAAAATTACCCTTTAATTTAGCACTCCATAAGTATTTCCATCTAGGTGAAAAAATTTGAAACCCTTTATTTAGTCGGGCATGCATTTTTGCCTTATCCATTTTAGACATACTAATTAAATTTCTATGAATAGAAGGAACGTATAAAACATCATGTAAATTTACAGTCATTATTTTATTTCGGTCTTTAATGTTAAATTCAACTTCACCAATACCCTGTACTGTGTGGAGAGTGGTTCCCATACGTACTACTGCACCTGCTGGAGGCTTCCTTAATTCTGTAAAAAATTCTTTATTTTGGCATACATGTGCCGATGATGCACTATCTAAAGTCCATTCTCTATTTGCAGGAAAAAGTTCATTTGCATAACACTTATCTACCATAAATTCAGAGATGAAAGAACTGACTCTAGGTTTAGTTCTAGAAACTAAAGTTTTGTTTTTACAAAATCTAGCAAAATGATCACTTTTACCACATAAAAAACAAGTTAGCTTTTTCCTTATGCCTGGCCTAATTGTAATTGGTTTTCTAGGATTTAATTTATCTTTACTTTCAACAGTTAATAAACATTCTTGTTTTTGAAGATCACGGAAATTTCGTCGATTATATTCCTTTAAAATTTCTGCCTTTAAATTGTCAAACTTAAATTTAGACTCGACACAATTTTCAAATTCCCTTGCAAGATAATCATATTCCTCTGGCAGGCACTGTAACAATTGATAACACCTATGATCTTCAGTAATAGATTCCCCAGAATCACTTAACTTTCTATAACAATCCTCAAACCTAGCTATAAATGTAGGTAACTCTTCATCAGGAAGAATTCTTAAATTTCTAAACTCTGCTAGCCTATATGCTTTTGAGGACCTACATTCAATTTCTAAATTTGTTTTAAGTGTATCCCATATAACTGAAGGATCACTTAAATGATTTATTTGAAGCTCAACTTCTCTGCTACAATATGTTTTCAATAGACCAGCGGCCTTGCTTTTACTTTGATTCAATTTAAATTTATCAATTTCACCTAAGTCATCTACTTTTGGCCATTTACTCTTATCTATCCAAATTATTAAACCCTCTGACTCTAGTATCCTCTTTATATTTGTTACCCAAGAATGGTAATTATGTCTTGTCAATAGTAATTGAGGGTTAGGGCTAGCAGCCATGTTTACAAACACTGAAATATTTCTAAGTTAAAACTCATCAAATTCTGCCTTTAAAATGGTGCAATACTGGGCCCATAACCCTTTGTTCTCATTAAGTACTATATAGCAGAGTGCAATTACTTTAAAAATTAATGAATTCTAACTGTCTTTAATTTCTTAACACAATACCTATTAACTCCCATCTTCTTAGTAGAAAATAAAATGTCTACTTACAAATTTGAAGAGACTTGTAGAAGAAATGAGATAGATGACTCACAATGATACATACTAGAAATGAAGACTTCATTAAATAAAACTAAGAGCTTTTTATTATTATGTTCAATTCTACAACATCAACACTAAAGCAAGAACTAGATGACATGAATGAGAAACTCTCATTTTATAATGGTTTGCAACCAATCACAACTAGCCAGCACATGCTGGAACTCTTTTGCATAAACAACAGAAAGTTGAGTAACACTGTGCAACCTGAAAAACATGTCAACAAAGTTTAACTGATACCTTGTTGGTAACCAACCAACCATTCAATCAATTAACTATGAATTTAACTGAAAACCATAAAAACAAAATGTAAACAATATGGATGCCAGCATGCTGTTGAAGTTAAGTGTTAGTTTTGTTAGTAAGTTAGTAGTTTTTATCATTGAAATAAAGTAAAAGGTACCTTTTTAAATAAAACACTTAATACAATAAATGAAGTTGAAAAATGATGGAAAAAACTTAATAAAAAGTGTGGTTCTTCCACAAAAAATATAAACGGGTCGGGTCCGACATTGGGAATTCCGCTCTAATTCAAGGTTGTCCAACACATCTCATGTGAATCCACTTTGAAATATGCTTGCTTTAACATCAATAATATTTGAATGTGGTTCTTTTAATTGTTACCAGTTACCGTTATTTAGTGTTAATTGTTTAATGTTATTAATTTGTTATTTAGTGATTAAGGTTTCTGGCCTCTTCACCAAAAAAACTTTTGAAGTAAGTTGGCCATCTGAAAAATGTAATTTTAAATTTACTATGATTTACATTATTTCTGCAAATTGTGTTTAAATAGAGTTTCTGAGTCGTATGGGACTTATGGCTATCATCGTGTGATGTATGTGCATGTGAAGACACCTGTGAATCATAAGTCTACCGCTATTTATGGCTTGATTACCACAGGAGACATTTTTACCAGTATTTCTGAATAGTAATTTTCATCTTATTTATGACAGAAATTCTGCTGTAAGGAGGAGATTACTATTTAAAAAAACAGGTGGAATTTAAATCCTGTGGTTATAAAACTGTACTATGCTTTACCAGCAATGAGATTATAGTATTACATGTTTTCAGTCATGTGAATTATGGCGCCTTTCATTGTTTGCAAGCAGGGATGTAGTGGAGGGTACATGGGAATATACGCCGTATACCCTCTGGATTTTTTTTAAGGAACACCGTATACCCTCTGTTTCTCAAGAAAGCTATAGTATATATACACTAGGGTATACCCTCTGCCTTAAGCGTATACCCTCTGTTTTTTTTTTACGACTGCACCACTGTTTGCAAGTAGTACATGAGGTGCGCCTATGTTTATTGACAGGTTGGACAGATCTAAGTGTAAACGACCTATAAGAATACGCAGAACTATAGAATAAAAGGAAAATGTAATACATTTTAGTTTAATTAAATTAAAGTTTTTTTTTTTTAAGTGTTTGCTCTTCAACTGAAGTCTTTTGCACCGCACACTTTGCACACTGGGTCAGCGCACCCTTGTCCATGGGTCTTTGTAGTGTAAGTCACACAGATGATAACTGCTATGCTTTCTGGCCACTGTTATTTTCAAAAAGTTTTCTTCGCTTTATTCAGATAACTAGCAGTTACCCGTGACGCTGTTCATGTACCATTAAAAAAAAAAGATAAATACATTAAGAAAAACGTTTCACTCCTGATAATGAAAAACATATATAATCAACCAACTCTTTATCACATTTTATAAAAGGTGATACTGTCTTTGTTATTTATAGGGGCCCTAACATAATCCATTCATAAAAAAAATGAAATTTATCCGAAATAATACAAACAATCACGAAAATGAAGCTGCAATCACTGAAAAAAAGTTGGTCAGGTAAAATTGGGAAAATCAACGAATCTCTCTTCATGGAACGAAAGAACAATGCTGTGAGAATTCTATTATAGTAGTGTATTTTAGGTGATTTTAGGTCTAATTTTTTGATAATTAGCCGAGATTAAAACCTAATCAAAAACGGATTTTTTTCACAAAATGGCAAAATCTCTTGCACAATCTAACCTGATTCAGACCTGCCAACTGCTACGAAAAAATCGTAGTTGCTACGATTTGGACCTATAAACTACGATGCTATGAAAATCGGTCTTAAACTACGATTTTTTGCAAAAAACACAAGCGCATTTTTTGTTTCTAGTTGCGATTCTTATCCCGCACAGCATATTTTTCAGCAGTAATTCTATTCTGAAATTTCCAAAATTTCAAAGTTCATTTCCGAAAGTTTTAAAAAAATGGCCATTAGTCCGAAAATTCGGACAGTAAAAAATGCTCATGAAAAAAAAAAAATTGGGCTGCAAAACAAACTTTTTAACATAAAACACTCTCTTTATGTATATTAACCACGAGTGAATTGTGTTTCTGTAAATATTTATACAGGAATTCACATCCTTAGAAACAAGGTGCCATTTTAAGAATTTCTGGAAAGGAAGGGGGGGGGGGGATTCTTTGAGGGGCAAGGTTTGAAATAGTGTGCAAAATCGCACGATTTGCGATAAACTACCGCGAATTTCGACAAATGACCGTATAAAGAAAATCAATTTTGTCAATTGGTCGCAGAAGAAAATAAATTTCGACAAAGGATTGTGGTAAAAATGCAGTGTTGACTTCAGGGGCTGGCCCGGGGAGGGCAATGTCCCCCCGGAAGATTTGAGATTTTGTGTTTTTAATGGTGTGAATTTTGTCAAAATATCACAGAAAGAAAACTCGAATTTCGTCAAAAGATCAGTAAGAAAACGCAAATTTCATCGAAAGATCAGTAAGAAGATGCAAATTTTCACCGAAAGATCGCAGAAAGAAAACACTAATTTCGTCAAAAGGATCACGGAAAAAACTCAAAATTCGACAAAGGATTGTGGTGAAAAATGCGAATTTTGTCAAAAGTTCATGGTAAAAAGTGCGGATTTCAACAAAGAATCGTGATAGAAAAATGTGAATTACAATTGCGGAAAAATTGTGAGTGAATATCCTAAAATGATCGCAGGAAAAAAATCCGGAATTTCGTCAAAATTTACTGCACTGGGCTAAAAAATTGGAACCAGGCTCCTTTTACAAATGTTAAAAAAAAGAAAAAAAAAAAAACGCTGCGAAACAAAAAGAAACTCTAAAAATCGTATAAAAATTTTCAAGGAAAAAAATTACTATATTGAGTTGAAAGACTGAAACCTTATTCCTTTTACGAATGTCAAAAGATTGCTGAGTAACACAAAAACCAACCAACCAACCTCCAGATTAATATAAATGTTGTATGCTACGATTTCTCATTTTCAAAGGTTGGCAGGTCTGCCTGATTCCAGAGCCAAAATGAAAGAAATTAAGAATTTTCACTAATCAACGAAAACTAAGAAAACTAATTAAAATATCGATTTGAAATTTATAGAGCACATGCAGAAAAATATTTTACATCTGTGTATAAGATTTATGGGTTAGTAACTTTTCTTAATTTTTCCAAAAAATTGACGGCGACAGTACAAAAGTTCGGAGAAAGAACTATACAGTGATGAACATACATAAAAAACAAACTAGAAAGAGGTATTTTCTCCGGCCGCTCCCTCTATTTAATTTCTGAAAATCAGTGGATCAGAAATTATATGGCATGTAGAAGATTGTCTTAATTATAAAACATTGCTAAATGCTAAAAACATAATTTAAAATCATTTTAACAATTTAATCAAAGATTATTAATGTGTTATGTGGCAAGAATCCCATGATAATGAGTTAAGAGATCGTCTACAAGGGTTTTTCCCTTTTATTTACATTTAAAAGTATGATTTCCAAAATATAGATTTCTTTTACCACAATTATCCAACATTAATGGCACATTCTTTTCTCGGATGCTATAGGCCAGATTTAATTGGGAATTGATTAATTTAATTTAGCTTACAATTTTCTTGCAATTTTTAATTTCACCTTCCAGCGCATAGCAAGCATTCTTATCTTGTGTTCTATGGACCCAACTTCGACTGGGTTTTGCTCATTCAACTTGGTTTTCGATTGTCTTTAGTTTTTATTTCTACTTTCTACCACCAAGGGGCATTTTTATCTGAAATTTCATGAGCCTGATTTTTTTCTTTCACTGCGGATTTTTTTTTCTTTCAAATCATATTATGATTCTCTTCAGACTTTCTGACGTGTGCGCAGTAAGCCTGCTATACGGGGGCGCAGAATGCAGGGGTCCGTATCGGAGATTCCTTCTGAGAAAGATAAATTTGAATATAGGTTTTTTAGTGTTTAGAGATGCGTGTGTAGCAAATCCGGTCTACCTTGTCGAAGCAGTGGCGATCCATCTTAGAGGTTCATTTAAAGGAATTCATTTTCTATTTTTTGAAATTTTAATATGAATAGATGTTTTAATCATTCGCGTTTTATTTGGAAAAATTTACGGGAGGGTCAGTTAGTATGCAAGTGAACAATGCTCTTTTGATATCAGGAATATGAATCCAAGTCGCCAAAAGGCTGTTTGATTTATAAACTGGAAACTAAACAGTTAGAAACCTCCATCAGCGATTGACAATTATAGATCTCTCTTTTTCTCCCACCTTCATTGAATTTCTTCAAAACATTCACACACATACAAAAAGAAATGTCAACTATTCTTATTTATTTTCAAAGTATGTGAAATAATTTTGGTTTAAAGCTCCTCTCAATTTGGAGCCCCCTATTTAATTACATTGCGCCTCAATTTAGGTACATAATTATCTTAGGTACCAAGTGCATTGAGCCAACCCTAAAAAAATTACAGAAGCATTTTCTTTATACATTATTTGGATATAACAAAATATCTTACTAAAGAAAACATTCATGTACAAAACAAAATTTAAAAAATCAACAATTTTATTTTTTGTCAAAATATGTGAAATAATTTTGGTTTAAACTTCTATCAATTTGGTGTCCCTAGGCCTCGGAGCCCGGGGCGGCGCACCCCTTGCCCCCCCCCCCCCCCCAAGCTATGCCATTGCAATCATCTAAATTACTTTCCTCCCAATTTTTTTTTTTTTTCCTGCCTTTGCTCAACAATGTAGATAAAAACCTTTAGAACTATTGTTATTTAAATCTTCTATTTTGTTTGTTCTGCTTCTTTTATAAAAATAAATAAATAAACAAACCATCTAAATTACCCCCACCCTTCTCCTGGATTTATGCTTCTCCCTTTTGTCCTCTACCCCTGAAAAGTTTGCTTCCCCGTTCTTGCCCCCCCCCCTCCCCCCCTTTCTCAATATACAAAGTTTAGAATTTTTGAAAAAGATCTCTTACTATTACATTAAATAAATAATCAATCATCTAAATTACCTCATTCGCCCTTAAAATTTCTGCTTCTCTCTCTTCCCCCTTCTGCACATAGTTCAAAATCTTTAAATCTAAGATATTAAATATTTTTTTGTCCAGTTTGTTACTTTATAGTAAAGATAAATATTGGTCATAAAAATTTCCTTCTCCCTGCCCTCCAGAAAAGCAAATAATTTCTTGATGTGGGGGTAGGGGAAGGAGAAGCAAAAAATTCCCCCTCTCCCACTTCAGCTCATACCCTTGTTGTAAATTAGTTGGGTTTTTTTAAGTACTCCTAAAAATATAATTTTCCTCCTGAAAAACTCCTGTAAATCTTCTACATTTTTTTTCTTCCAAAATTGAGTATAAATCCTGTTATTATTATTTTAAGAAATAATCCTGTGAATGTCCATTAATACGTTGTAAATAGATGTTAAAATCTGTAAAACTGGTACCTGTCTGTAGCAGAATATTGCCTTAAACAGAGCCTTTACATGGAGAAAGAAATATAAATTGCCTGCAAAAACAGAAATTTGCCTAATTTTTCTGGACCTACATTTGTAGCTAATTAAAACAGCTACAACCCAGAATACAGTTTATTATTTTAATATTATGCAAAATTGTCGAGTCTCATTATTTATGATGTTAACAATAATGCCACTGTTTAAGTAGAAATTTCAAGTTTTTGCTGCATTACAGAATAGGATAGTTAAAAGCATATTGAAATTCTTGTAAAAACATGGTATGCAAGCTAGAAATCTATGCTGAACATGACAGACAAAGAATGGCATAAGTGTGAGTGATGGTGATTGAAAACAATCTGTTGAGGTTTATCATTTGTGCTGGATAAGGGGAAAGTAGTATCAGAAGCTATGACAGGGTTCCTATGCGACTGAAAAGCAGTCTGGGAAAATGACAAGTGCTCAAAAAGTCATGGAAAAATCAGGGAAAATTAAAAATTTAGTCTAAAACATGAAAAAGTCAGGGATTTTTTTTTTTTTTTTTTTTTTAATGCACTATCATGCATCAACATTCTCCAGAGTTCACAGTGCGCCTGCAAAAAAGTTCTGATTTTTCCCTTAAAAGGAGAATTTTTGCTATATTCACATTTTTAACATAAAGATGTTTTAGCTATACAAATTTGCCACCAAATAGTCGGTACTTAAGTAAAAGAAATGTTGAGCCTTGTTAAGGTGGCTAGGATGAGATATCATGAATAATTATATAAGAAAAAGAAGGGAAATTATGAAGCAAGACAAAAAATAAATAAATAAATAAATAAAAATAAAAGAAAACTGTAGCTGAAGTTAAAATGTTAAAAGACAAAAATTTTAAATTTTTATGCAACAAACTGCTTTTGAAACAACACAAATAAATGACATGATAGTAGAAGTCTAAAAAAAAGTTAAATGCTTATTTAATATGTGTAAAATCAGTTATGTAAATAAAAAGTTACTTTGAATCCATCTGAGCTGTATTTTAGTTTTGCTTGTTATATATATATATATATATATATATATATATATATAATAAATTAGAAATAAATAAATATATATTATATATATACCGGGTGTCCCAAAAAGGACTGACTGATTTTAAAATTCAATAACTTCCAAACGGTGACAGATATTAAAAAAAATTCTTGCAGGAGGGTTATGCATAAAGTCAAAAGTTTTATTACAGTGATTTTCGATTTTAGTTCGAATTACAAACAATAGATGGCGCTGTGATCAATAGAGGCTAAATTCAGGCTCGATTTTTGATACTTCGTGGCCCGGATAATACATTTCCATCTCCTTTTTCTGCATGGAACAACAGAAAGAACCAAAAATCGAGCCATCATTTAGCGACTATTGCTTACAGCGCAATCTATTGTTTGTAATTTAACTAAAATCAAAAATCACTGTAATAAAACTTTTGACTTTATGCCTAACCCTCCTGCAAGAATTTTTTTAATATCTGTCACCGTTTGGAAGTTATTGAATTTTAAAATCAGTCAGTCCTTTTTGGGACACCCGGTATATTGTAAATGTCAAATGATATAGATTTTTAGTTTCAATTTTATATGTTATTTTAATTTTCAGATGTAAGTTTAATCATTAAGATCTTGAATTGTAATTCATATTTCAAAAAATGTCGTGAATTTTGGTCAGGGAATTGTAGGAAATATGGCCTGGAAAAGTCAGGGAATTTTGTTATTCAAATAGAGTATGAACCCTGTATGTATGTTTTAAAGTTTAGATAGGAAAGCAGTCATTCCACTTCTTTCATCTTCTTCTTTGCTATTTGCGATACCAAACCTGGTAATACTAGTTATGGTCCCGGTAGCAGAAAGTTTGAGATGGGAGACGAGCGTCGCAGATTTTCTTTTCTCTTTTGCAGATTCTTTTTCATTGAACCTTTATTTTGCTTCATATTATGTTTAGCTCTTTATTACTTAAATACAAAAAGTGGATTATTATTAATAAAAATTTATAAAATGCCTAAAAACACTACAGGTAAGTGATTGATTGATTAATTAATGCTTCAGTCATAAAAATATTTTACCTGCAGATTATTTTTTGCCCCTGAAGTATCTGTCGCAGACGCTTGGAGAAATTTCTGCTACTGGGATTATGGTATTCTTCTGTAAAAAAAAGGGGTACTTTTCTATGAACTACTATGATGGTACTTTTCTTTGTATAATATATATACATGTATGTATATACACACACATATATATATACATATATTTATGTGTGTATATATAGAATACATGTATATGTATATATATGTATATTTATGTATATATATTAGGGTGGTTCAGTCGTCTATGTAAAAAAATAAACTTTCACTTATATACCAGGCCACCCCTCAATTTTTTTAGACTTGGGTATAGTAATATTCTGGTGGAATTTTAACTTAATATTTCAACTGCAAAAGGGTGCTCAACACCCACTAACTTCATAAGTTAGTGTATTTCATTCTAATTTTTCTATATATTTGTTTTAAAAAAAATAAACACCCCCAAAATTAATTTCTTTGAAAAGAATAAAACAATATGGAAGTAAAAGATATAAATGTAATCATATTTGGTCTTTAATAATACAAAATAGTGTCTAAAACTGATTTTTTCGTTGTTTCTGATAGAATACATTTTCTGTTTGCTTCTATGACTTGCAGCAAGAATTGCTTTTCATCCTCATCATCAGTGTTAGAATTTTATTGAAATCCCCATTAACCCTTCGTTCTGCACTGTCATTCACTACTTGTAAATTTTGAAGCCATTCCGTTCCTTTGGGATAGTCATAATTGTCATTTCATTTTTCGGGAGAAAGCTTAATTCATTCCTTATATTCATATGAGGTAAGAGTTCTGTTGTTGTTCTTGTTGCAAGTCTGACAGTCGTACACCATCTTCTTTAAAAATCTCAAGTTTTCATCTTACACAACGCTTCCTAAGGGCTTGCATAGCTGTAAATTGCTCTACAAGAATTTGTTTTCTTCCATTTAAATTCTGTCAGAAAAGAGAGAAAGTCTTATGAAGCCATCAGAACACCCAGACATGTGATGTTCCATCATTTTTCTAGCAGAAAGTGCAATCTCTTTGTCTGTTGATAGATAATTTTCAAGATCTTTAACTGTGTTGAAATAAATTCATCGTCTGAAGGCTCAGAGTTTTCCATTATACTATTTAGACAAATATTGTAGAACAAATGATAGGTGAAGGTAAAGAGGCTCTTAATGCTTCATTCTCTTTTTATTCTCTGAAGAGAACGTCCATACTTTTTTGGGTAACTCTATCTTTTAAACCCATATACATTTTACAATTGGTTCTTTTTTCCTGAAGAAAATTAGAATCTTCTTTAATTATTTTCATAACACCTTCATGACCAATATCAAAGAAAAGAGTCCAAGATATCTAACTACTCCTTATCATTGGGCTGTCAAAAAAGACCTTTGTTTTTCTTTAACAAAAGCCAATGAGAATGAATGTTTTCTAATTTTTTAATTTTGTATGTGTTTCTTTTGTTTGGTAGGAATTTCAGATTTCTGCCATATCTGCATTAATTCTTTAACTGTCAAATGACTAACATATTGTATCAATTTTGAATCTTTCAAATGATAAAGAACACGCTGAAGGATTTGTCTTGTCATTGTTCTTTCAACCTAGTCAATTGGTCTACTGATTTTAGACTAATCAGAAAAATTTCATTACTAAAGCAAGTTGAAAACTGAGCGATTGCAAATTTTTAGCTTTGAAATTTCTTTAAACATAAAAGAACGGCTATTTTTCATAAAATTAAAGTTGTTGATTAATGCTCAAATTTTGTGATTATTTTATTTCATATTAGGCTTAGTGTTTTTCTTAACTGTAACATGAATAATGTTAGCATTCCATAACAGTAGATTAATATTTAATATAAGTAGTGTAACCTAAATACAATTCTTGATACTTACATAAAAGTGAAAACTCTTGCAATAAATAATTAAATATATTTTAAATATTATTTTCATTTGTCACTTTTCACTTAGGAATAGTGATGAGCTAAATGTAAACAACTTCAGACAGATGTTTGCTGCTATAATGCAGAATTTCTATAAGAAAATCTATAAGATAATTATTTAAAATAAAAATTATCATGAAAAATTAAATGTTTCACTGACAAAATTTTTTTCAATTGGTTGTAAAAAGAGTTGGTAGACTTCTTGTTTTGGTTTAGTGTTGTCTGTAACTTCATCGTGTAAATAATTCTCAGAAATGTTGCTACATAAAATATTTCAGAAATATTTAAATACAAATACATATAATAAACTAAATTTCTTTTTAAAACTTCTGACAAAAATTAAATATTTCTGAAATATAAAATATTGTTGCATCTCCTATACTTCTGCTAATGTTAAATTGTGGGGTCATTGAGCACGCTCTTAGAATTTGAGTAAGAAGATAAAAATTTACCAGTATTATACTATTGATGAGTCTAAAAAAATTAGGGGGTGGCCTGGACTCTTAACTCAAAATAAGTTTTTTTGAACCACCCTAATATATATGTATGTATATAAATATGTATATATAACACTGGCGCCCGGCTAACCTAAAAGTACCAAAAAAAGTGATCATGCAATAATGTTTAATCATGTATTGTAAAATTTTTAAGAATTGGATCATACAATTTCATTTAATTTTCCTTTCATTTAGATCTGATATGAATGAATCTTCTATAAGTGCTGCTCCTGAAGATGAAGTTGTCATGATGAGAAAACAACTTCGTCATTTGTCTAGAAGAGTGTTAGCTCTTGAACAAGAAAGTCAGCAGCGCCAGCAACGCGAAATAATTTTGTATACAGTTGGGATAACATATTTTGTTTTAAAAGGCTTAATATGGCTTCACAGGCATTTCTAGGATTTTGGTTTTCTTAATTTAGAAAATACAGGCTATTTCTATATTGACAATGGCTTATGTGATGAGTTTATTGTGCATACATATTTTGTTTTAAAACTATTTTTGCAGTAATGAAACATTTATGTCAATCATTATTGTAAAATCTACTTTTCAGTGTAATGTCTTATTAGTGCTTATTTATATTTTTACTTTTAGTAATAGGGAATATGTTTATTTGCATGCAAATAGCACTTGGATGTTTTGTAATTTTGTCAAACGTACTGTACAAAAACTGCTGTTCTTGTTCTTTAATATTAATTTTTGTTGATAAATAATTTAATACTTATATTTACTAGTAATTATGGTTGTGAATTTGCTTATCCCTGTTTTCTATTGAAAAGAAGAAAATATATTTACAGAATGACTGTCTTATAATACATTTTTGGTGACTAACATAAAATTATTAACATTATAGAAACTAATCATTAATATTAACATATTCTAACAACACACAAAGTATGTATAAGAGCTTATTTATATTGAGCAGTCATTCAGTTAAATATTCTAGTATTGCTTTTTAAACCATGTTTTATAAATTATTTAGTTAACTCCTTGAGTGTACAAAAGGCTATTTTTTATGATTCCTATATCAGTTATTCAGATCATATACCTTTCTTGTACATTTCATATTTCCTCTTTCTGTTACATATTTTAAAATATTTAAATCTGTTTTAAAAATACTGTTATATGCATGTGTATATTTTTACATACAACTGTCCTTCATATTTTTTTAACTGTAAATTATTAGTTTTATGCAAACTGACATTAGACCACTAAAAGAAATTATGTGTTACACCAAACACCAGTGCACTTATCTCATAATTATATTTTGATTTTCAACAAAATGAAATTTTATTTGTAGAATAAAATTTATTATTGTGAAGGAAATTAAAGAAAAAGAGTTATAAAGGAAATTTGTAGAATATGTGTGAATTAAGATATGAAAAGACTACGTGGAACAAACTTTTTTTATGAATAATATCAGTTAAATTTATTATAGATGTTAAGTACAGAATTATTTATAATATGTTTATTAACAGTAGAAGTAGATATTATTACTAACTTTATTAGTAACAATACTGTCACTTAAATCTTTAAAATAAATATTGCTGGGATATTCCAACTTATGTAAATAACTTGCAAGGAAAAAAATATATATGAAACTGTCACAATGCATTAGCATCTACTAACCTGCTAAACTGTAACTGCATGTAATGAAATGAAATATTTCTAACTCTAGAATATTCGTTTTTAATGTATTTGGAATAAATTAAATTGTGTATCTTGATAAAACGCCACAAAAATCTTTATATCTCTATTAATAATTTTCAATAAATGTAGATTTATGGAATACAGTATTAACTGCTTTGTGGCTTTAAAGCTTTTATAGATATTTGGAAAATTGAAAATTCTGTGATATAATTAAGCCAAAATTTTCATACATTGTAAAGTATATTTCATGATTTCCCTTAAAATTTTAAACAATTCTTGCTACCTTTATCTAGTATGCATTATCAGCTCTAAAAGATTTCTCTTCACAATACATTCATATTGTGCTTAATATTTGTATGTTTGGTCAGAAGTATTGGTCAAGATGGTAAATCTTAGTGTTTTTCAAAATTTTAATTATACTTTAAATTAAAATTAATGATTGCTTAATTAAAATATATTGCTTTTATAAGAATACTGAAACTTTATTAAACCAGTTTTTTAAAATCTTGTTAGAAAGGAAGTTATACAACTCAACATCATAGTTATGTATGTTCATGTATAATTTTTGAATGGTGCTCTGATTTTCAAAATTCTATTTTGGTACTAAATTATCCTAAAATTCACTCTTAATATTGCTGTATTTTTAATTAAATTTTAATAAGCAAGATGTTTACAAATTTGTAGAACATTTTAATGTGGGAAAAAAAAAAAAAACATATGCTGTTGCCAATGTTTAACCCTTTTCACCCCTTTCTTGAATGTGACTCAACATTTATTTTCATCACAGAAACTCCTATATCCACGAGACATTTTAAAATTGACAATTTAAAAATCTATTATAATTTATAATATGCATTTTTTTTTTTGTACTTAAGCATCCAATCTATATACATAATGGAGGTGTCAATGAAACGATCTTGAAAAGATGTTATCATTCCTGCAGGCAGTGTTGCATGCTGCATTCATTCTTTTGTATCATAAATAATATACCTAAAATACTAAGAGGTTACTGGCAACAAAATTGAAACATAATTCAGAGTGCAAAAGGTTAATACATTTTGTGTTTATTCTTATAAATTGTATTATATATGAAACAAGTTTAATGCATTAGTTTGAGTTTTGCAGGTTAGTCATAAATTACAATTAAATTAAAAGGTGCTAAGTGTTTAGATGAATTGTATTTCATTTCATGTGTAAATTTAAGTTTTTGTAATAGTCTGCTTTATTTTGCATTCTCAAATTGTTTTTTTTTCCTTTTTTTTTCTTTTTTTAAATTTATTAAAAGTTTACAAAACCAAATCTCAGTGAATTATTTGAACTTAATTGCTTAAACAGGTTTGTTTTTGTAAAAGAGCAGAGTAATATATTTTTGACTGCAAAATTATCAGCTACATTTAACACTTGTATTTTACTCTTATATTACATTTACATTGGACATTAGCTGTACAATATGAATATAACTTTTTAATCTAATATTGAAAATAGCACACATATCAGAATAAAATGATAATTAGTGGATATTCTATCTTAACTTTTATATTTGAAAAGATTGAAATGTGTAACATCTGGATAAGATTATGAAAGTCTGAATTAAAAATCTCTTTTGTCCATTAGACTCTCAATTCAGTCTGGGATCAGTTAGCCAGTGAATAAATTTTGTCTATTCATACAAGCATTGCATATATTACCACAATATTTATTAAATTCTAGTAATTTTGAAATTTATTAACTCCTAACACCTTAACTCTAGATCATCTTCATGTCATACAAATGTAGATTCTAAATCATTTACATTATAAGCTATGTATAAAAAAAAACATAAAATTTTATTAGGTTTGGAGCTGTACATATATAATGTTATCAACTTTTTGGTAGCTTTGGACCCCCTCCGCCCCCTTAATAATATTGTTGTCAATATCAAAAAATTCTTTTTATACATTTGCAGTCATATACAGATGTGGTTATACATTTATTATTCACATGTTTTGTTGATTCAAATAAAGAGAAGAAGTCAATAAAATATGACTATTGTGCATCAAATAATTTTAGATCAAATAATACCTGAAAGAAAGATACTATTTAAAAGTATTTAATAATAGCTTTTTGTTACATAATGCATTCAAGAATAATATGAAAAATGTGGGAAAGTAACTTTCACAGAATATCTTCTCTTGTGGAAACTGGGAACTAGCTCAATGATGAGGTGCTTTGTGCCGAATATTGTGTTTCAGGTACTTGAATTTCATCCATCCATTGTTGTCCATTGTTACTTAGACAAATCATCAATTCATTTAGTCTACATGCAGCAATGTGCATTGAATTTATCCAGGGCCTGATTACTGGTGGTGCAAACTTCCACCAGTAAATTTGAAAAGAAATTTTCGCCTTCTTTAAATGTCATATTCATGAAGAATTTCTATTAATAATAAGGCTGAAATTTCTATTCTTCTTAATAGTAGAAGTTTACACAACCAGTAATCAGACCCTAGCCTTATTTCTCTCAAGTGCACCAATAATATCTCTTCAAATTAACAAATAATCTTTTAAAGGATTTAAAGAGTTATGGTAAATGCTACTCTCCCTACAAACTTGCTACACTTTCTGTACTACAAAACACAAGTATCATTTCAGCCACACTTCGCACCTGATCCTACAACAACAACAACGGGTGTTTTGCACAAATGGCAGAGCAATAGGAATTCCTAACGTTGGAGTAGTCCATAATTTTGGAATGAAGTGATTTTATAATCATATAATGGCTTTAACAATAACTTTCTACTTTCATAAAAATAAGATGACTAAAAAAAACATAAGGCTATTTTGATGTAAAGAAAAGTAAAAAAAAAAAAAAAAAAAAAATTGGTTGGATCAAAAAAGATAATGATATCAAAAGACAAAACCCCTCTCTCCCTAGAGATATCCTACAGTGTCAAGTACCAGACTTCCCCTCTCCTACATTGGTAACGTTATATATGCACAACCCTTTTATTTATTCAAAATTAGTTCAGCATTATTTAAATTTACATGCACTTTTGAAATAAGAAAATGTATAAAAGTTTACAGGTGTGTGTATTCATTATATGCAAGGTATAAAAATTACGAAAAGATAATCATAATAATTCACTTGTTGTTATTAATAAACAAATAAGCATAAAGTAAAAATATATATTTTTGAAACACTCTTAGATGCGTTCAATGTTTATCCTAAAAATCACGCCTAATTTCATGAGTTCAGTTCGTGTTATTCCATATCCATAAAAATTTCTTTGCAAAACATTAATTTGGTGTGGATCCCAGTTATAAAAAATTCACTGCTTTGATTTATGCTTGGTAGAAAGAGCAAACTAATGAATTTATTAAAAAAAATATTTTGGCTTTGTTTCTTTTTTATCATATGTCAACATAAAGAATATATATATATACAGTCGGACCTTTTTTTAACAAACCTCTATTTTGCAAACTTTTACTTGGAACCAAGAACATTTTGCAAATTTCTTCGCAAAATAACCTCCAAGTAGCAAAGTGTATTCTCTATTTAACGAACTTTTCTTTGGGATCTAAATTTTTTTTCTCCCTATTTCTTAAAATATTACTGGATATTTCAAACTTAGTCTTTCTTTTAACACATTTCATGATGATCAATGACCATGAACAGGTCTTACCAGGCACCTAACTCACCGAGAGCAGTAAAATTGTTGTGATTCTTTGCTTTTCATCCAAGACGAGCAAACTTTCAATATCCCCTTTTAACCCTCAATGGAGCTGCCCCGTGTCCTTAAACTATAGTTTCCCATTTTCTAGATTGTTGATCATGATCAATTGTGTCGGTAATTTCAGTTCTTGTAGCTCGTAAATGTCAAAGCAAAAGTGCTTGAGCATCAAAGAAAAAAAATTATTATTGATGAGGTGGATAAAGGCATTAAGAAAAAGAATACTGCTTTAAAATTTGGTATTCCTCGAAACAGCTTATCAACCATAATAAAAAATCGTGATTTTAATGTAAAATTATTTTTTTAAATTGAAAATACAATGTATTTCCAGACAATGTTTTGTTTCATTCTTATTTCCCTTGCAGATTTCTTTTTGGTGGGTAAAATAAGTAAAACAAATAGATATAATTTATAAAAAAAAGTGTGATTAATTACTTTTTTTAATTATATTTAGTGTTTATGGACTTAAAATGTGTTTTACGTAGTTTAAAGTATTTTAAAAGGTTACTCTCTATTTAACGAATTTTCCATATAACAAACTTTTTTTCAGGATTTAGCAACTTCGTTAAATAGAGGTCCAACTGTATTTCAGTTTTTAATGAAATTTCTTCAAGATGATGGTAATTTGGTTTACTTCCATAGTTCCAGAAAAAAGAGAAATAGTGGGATCATTACCCTTTTATTTATATCTTTATTGGTTTTATTTTCTCATTGCAATTCAAGAGAAAATATATTTCTAATTAGAATAGATGGTACTTTTTAGTTATCCCGTCGACCAATTTCGCCAAATTATATAAATCGCCAAACCACTCGCCAAATTTTATACAAATTGACATAATTTTTATTTTAAATAACGAAAGAACAAGTAAATTAGTATAGCATTAATAAAAATACAAATAAAACGTCGAAATAAAAATCACTTGATCACGTAAACACTTGTAACTTGCTTAAAATCAGCATTTACGATCAACCATTATTGGCATTTAATCTTACAATTTGGTAACAGTAATTTGGTCGATGGGATAACTAACAAGTACCGAATAGATTGTGTTTAAAAAATCGAAAGCTCAAAACACACGAAAGTGAAATGACATTTAAGCATCCATTTAAAAACATAAAACTGCAAGATTTTCCTATAAGTGTGCCAAAATGATATTAGTTTCATAGATTTTTCATTCCACCAGCTCTGAAATTAGAGGCCAAATTTTCAAACTAAAATGATACTTCACCTGCAAAAGTGACATCATCTTTAAAAAGCATTGCTCTGAAAATGTACTTTCATTCATAAAACTGCAAATTTTTAAAATATTGTGTTTATTTCATTCCTCCTATATGCGAAGGTTAGGCCCAAATGGCTCTTAACTATCACCCCTGCCTCTATGTTTACACTACAATGTGTCCCAATTACAGAAAGGGGATATGATTCTGTCACAGAAAATTGTGTCATGTTAAATGAAAACCTTAATTTTCTTTCATAGAACTGTTACATTTCTATAAAATTGTTTCAAAAATGCTTTTCAACAATATACTTCATTAAATTGATAAAAGGTGTTAAATAAAAAACCCGTGCCGGCTCGGCATACATGCGCAGGTAGATTTCGAAGTTAAGTACTAATTTCACCAATAAAAACTAATGAAGACTTGAGACAAACTCAGTTTAATAATTTTATCTGGCTGCTTTTGACGAGATTTTAATTTCATTTTTCTGTAAAAGCTGGTTTTTGTTGCATTAAAGCATCTCAATTTGTTGATTTTCTGTAAGCAAGTAAACCCTATTGATTTACAATGGAAGTCTAATGGAATTTGGCAAAATATTAGAGATATCGACAAGTTGGTGTCACTTTTGGTGACACATTGTAGTTGCCAAATTTGGCAATATATCACCACATTGGCAACAAACTTGGCAGCATTTGGTGACAGAACAGAGTCTCCCCTACGGTAAATCCCCTTATATGTATGGAGATACGATAGAGTAATATATATCTGACAAAAACATAACTGTGAAAAAAGAGAGCCAAGTTCCATAAAAAAAAAAAAAAAAAAAAAAAACCTGCCAAGAAAAGAAGTGATATGTAAGTGGGTGCCAAGTTCAAATAAAATTCACTCAAACTTACCTACTGATGTATTATAGCATTGTTTTAATTGTTTAAAAATAAAAAATATTAATAGCATATTAATAATAAATCTAAAACTTGGCAAGTTTTTACCTACAAGTTATTATTTTTATTTATTTTATACATTATTATATCAAAACTTGATGTTTGGAGGACTTAATTTGAGTGTATTGAGGATCCTGAAAGGGATGGACTTTCTAGACTGATGACCAAGGACAAGCGTAACTGTATCTGTGTCTTTGTCAGGCATTAGTCTGTTTGTAATGAGGTTTAATCAGGGGGGGGGGGGATCGATAGAGTGATAATCAAAGACGAGCGGAAGTGTATCTGTGTGTGTATTTGTTCATCAAATCTTTAAAATGACTCATTTGTTTAATATAATAACAGTATTGAAAATTATTATAATGACATTGTTATTAATATTATCATCATTATTTTATTAAGACATGAAAATGATAGGCATAACATTTATCAAAAACTTGCCAAGTTCTAGATTTATTATTAATATGCTATTAATATATTTTTTTTTTAAACAATTAAAACAATGCTATAATATATCAGTAGGTAAGTTTGAGTGAATTTTATTTGAACTTGGCACCCACTTACATATCACTTCTTTTCTTGGCAGTTTTTTTTTTTTTTTTTTTTTTTTTTTTTTTTTTTTTTACGGAATTTGGCTCCCTTTTTTCACAGTTATGTTTTTGTTAGATATCATTACTTTTTGTAAAGTTACAATATACTTAGACACTTTACTTAATGCTTTTTAAATTGTTTATAAGTGACTATTTTATTCACCAAGTAACATTCAATTTAATTTAAATTTCCTACAACAAAGTATTTGGCTGTCAAGTTGCGGCAGAAATCTATATTTTAATACTGCTGCATTGAATGCATGTTTTGAAACGAAATGTATTGATTCAAAAGTTTTCAAAATTTGAAATCATTTATTTCTTTATTTTTTTAAATTTTTGGACTCTCAATAACACAGTGCAGACATGTACACAGTTCAACCATGTAGGTCAAGCAGATTTTCATTAGACAATTGGTGAAAACATCTCAAAATGGTTCATGAAATGTAACACTCGTCTGCTAATATTTCTTTTTCGACGTTTACAATGTTTCTTTGCGTCTTCTTCATTTTCTATGTTTTCCTGTATAGATGAAATTTTTGAGCGCATAACCCATTCGCGGTTGGTAAATTTTCTTACACGTTTTCTGTTTATTGTCATTTTTTAAAAATCTGGCCGGTATAAACTTCTCAATCTGTTATATTCCACTATCGAGCTTTGATGAGCAAAAGCAAGCAGGATACCATCTTGATACTGATAAATTTCACTCTTAATGGAATGCAAATGTGTGTTTTAGTGCGGCTTCTTTTAATTCAGAAGCAGCTCCAAATGTAGACAATTGAGTCATACTTCAACAATAATCCATTTTTGAATTGAATGACTCTGCATTTTCACTCGTCAGTTGAGAAAAATCTTTCCACTTTGAAAAAACATAATCCGCAATTGGTAATCTAATTTAATTTGATCGTTGGCTAACCAGCGAATTGCGCAAAGAAAAATGGTACTGCTTGGTTATCCCGCTGACCAATTTCGCCAAATGAAACAAATTGACATAATTTTTATTTTAAATAACAGAAGAACAAATAAAGGTACTTGTTAGTCATCCCGTCGACCAAATTACTGTCGCCAAATTGTAAGATTAAATGCCAATAATGGTTGATCGTAAATGTTGCATTCACGTGACAGCACGTGTTTAAGTCATCAAGTGATTTTTATTTCGACACTTCATTTGTATTTTTATTAATGTTATACTAATTTATTTGTTCTTTCGTTATTTAAAATAAAAAATATGCTAATTTGTGTAATTTGGCGATTTATATAATTTGGCGAAATTGGTCGACGGGATAACTAACAAGTACCCAAATAAATTAGTATAACATTAATTTTAAAAAAAATGTCGAAATAAAAATCACTTGATGACATAAACACGTGTAACTTGCTTAAAGTCAAGTGAATGTGACATTTACTATCAACCATTATTGGCATTTAATCTTATAGTTTGGCGATAGATTTTTGGTCGACAGATAACCAAGTAGTACTGAAAAATCTATAGCGTTGAACAGGCAAATTTCATCGTCTGGCATAGCAATAACTTATATTACAGACTCATTAGCATATAAATCAACAGTCCTATTCATATTTACAAAGAAAATGACGAAGCTATCCAAATAATATCAAACAAATAGAATAAAATTTAAACAAGCACTAACAAGAAAATCCGGCTAACTTTTAGCCCTTACTAATGTAGGTTTGTAGTGAAAGAAAGGGCTCAGATGTCATATACGAATTGGCGCGATTTTTTTCCGACGCCAATTTGGCAAAAACGTCATCACTATATCATCTATATCTGGGTTACCATATCAAGAAAAATAACAACACTTTAGCGCCAGCTAAGTAGACGGTGATTATGGCATTGGTGTCAGAAAAAAAAAAAAGCGCCAATATGAGGCGTATATGACATTTGTGCCAAAGAAAAGTATTGGTTCAAACTATAATTAAAAACAACATGGTAATGCACCTTCTGCTTAATTATAACATTTATTTGACACACAGCGCATAAACTTGGAAGTAAACGGACAGTAATTATTCAAAAATCTAAACAAAAGAATCATTCCTATAATTCAAATAAATATTGATCATGTATGTGTGGCTACCATGAGTCTAAGAAGTAGTCGGCCCTTTCAGAGGTGGAAATGTCATTTATTATTCCAAATTCAGATATTTCAGTGCTACATTCTAATTTTGTTTTAATGTGTCAAGTTTTCTTTTAAACTGACGTCATTTTCACTGATAGAAAGAACGCTGATGTATTTCAGGGCGTGCTACCATGGAAGCCGTCACTATAATCGAAATGAAATAAAATAAAATACTAGAAAACAGGAATTCTGCTTTTTCAGAATTTAGTGTTGTCCCCAATGAAAAAAAATATATGTATATATAAATAGTACAAAACATATTTCAATTTTAAGACTTAAAGCATTATTTTATGTAAAATGATGTCATTCGCATCCGCTTGAGAATTCCACATTTACGATCCACTCTTAAACATCTACAGTAAAGCATGCATAGGATGTCACTATCACAAAATAATACACAAATGCAGCAAAAAGATGCCGTCATTCAAGAAACTCGACCCCCACCCCCCACCCCCCCAAAAAAGGGCTATCTAATGATTCATAGACCTTCATTTGTTTGTAACATTAATATAGACGCTTTCAGTCGTGACATTTTGGTTGGACACTGACTGCAAACAAACGGTTGCTATGTTATATTTTCTATTTTGTTTGCGTGTTGTACAGTATAGGACCCGTTATCTGGAAATCCCGTATCCAGAATACTCCGGAATGCAAAATGATCACTGAAAGATAATTTTTCCTTTCAAAAACGCAAAAACCTGCAATATTTTTTAATGGTGTGAATGAGCATGAAGTTGAAGACTTTAAAATTTAAAAAGAGAAAGAAATTATTACAGATTTTCTGGACTAAGCTACAGAACTTTCATGTTCAGAAACTCAATTGTTGGATCAAAAACCAGTAGAAGATTGTCTAATTGCTGATGATGATACTCTTGTAAGTGATCAGATGACTGGCAGTGAGATGTGACATAATGCCAAGGAATATTTCTAATGGAAGTGAAGATGATGGCAAGCAGAATGAGGTGGGAAAAAGTTTTCAAATGAATGAGCTATTAATGTTTTTCAATTGAACAACTGATTTGTGGAATGCAACAAACAAGCTACTCCCACAAACAGCAAATCATGGCAGTATACAGAAGCAGTTAGTGCAAAAGACTAACTATAAGCAATCAATCTTAATAAAAATGTTCTAAAAAACCAAATCAAAGGATTCTACTCTCTTCTTATATGCTAATTTGAATTGTAATTTAGCTTTTTATTATTTTGTGTAAATAAGTTATTAACTAATTTATAATTATGTATTTTCATATATTATCCATATTTTATACATTTCATACCGTTATTTTATACTATTCTTGACATTTATAGTAAAGTATTTCGAATTACGGAAAAACCCCTTATCCAGAATATCTCAGGTCCAAAGCATTCTGGATAACGGATCCTATACTGTAGCTATATCTTATATCTATAACTCACATCTAAGTGTTTTAATACTTGATATGTATTGGTAACATTTTTCACGATTTATATTTAAAAAGAAATGACGCATAGCAAACATTTGTTTGGAGTCAGTTTCCAACCAAAACGTCATGACTGACGTCGCACTGAATGCGTCTATAGATACTACTTAAAATTAAATATAGTTTATAATAGCTCCCTGTTTTAACAGAAATTATTCGTTTATATTTTTTCAAAATAGCACGTATTTTAATAATATTTTCTTTCGGTTGTTATGAGAAAATGGCAACAAAAAGATATAATTGCTATTTTTCTGGTTTTCCCTTTACTTTCTACCAAGACTACCTTATCATATATCTATGATATATGATAAGGGAATCTTGCTTTCTACATAAATGGAGTACTTGAGTTACCAAAATTAAACAAATGATGCTAAAAACTACAAAAAAATTAATATTTCAAAAATAAATGAAGGTACAGTTTTCAAACAAATTGCATTTAAAAGTACTTTTTTCCCAATATGACGGTACAAAAATTGAAAATGTGCGATGCTTAGAAATAAAAAAAAATTGCTATAGAGCATTTAATCGTACAATGATACATATGCTTTGTTTATTGCTGGCTTCTGCAAGGTAACATTATTTTTTGGAGACGGCACAAAATAAGCTGGGAGAAAGAAATAGCATACCGTACCGCGGGCTAAAAAATAACGTGCTTTCAAACGTGTTTGCTTAAATTTTACATGTTCTGTTTATTCCATTTGATTTTAGCTTGCAGAAGTTTGCTCATTTCTTTAAGTAAGTGTTTATGTGATTTTGATATGATTAGTTTATTTGAAATTTATCATTTTAGTTTTTGCGTTAACCAATTTTTATGATTAAACAATAACTAAACAAAAAATTTATATTGGGCACAATGCAAGAAATAATAATTTTTTAAAAAGTGAAAGTGGGGGTGTCCACAGCTGTACTGCCTAGACCCATTGTAGCCACCCATCCATGATCAATATTTATTTGAATCATAGGAATGACTCGTTTTTGTTTACATTTTTAATTCTGGGATTAGACGAATTTCAATTGCAGATGTCTCGAAATATATGCGTATATCGACATGTGTATTCTCTCAAGATGTTTTTGTTTTTTTCACAATGTGTATAAAAAGGCAAATTTTATGCACCATTATACAAAAAATTAATTCTCTGAAATTAACGGAAAATGGCTGATATTCAGGTGTTTTTGCTGTATGGTCATCCCGGATTCAACATTTGGTGCGTTTTTAACAAATTAAAATTTTGCCTAATAGACGTAATGTTAAAGTAAAAATGGACAACCCCAAGTGGGTAATTAATCGATTTTCACAATTTTTTTTTTTTTTCGATTCCTTAGTTTTATTGTGTGAACGAACTTCGCACCATATTTGAAGTCTGTAGATGCAGTAGATATATGAGATCTTTTTGATGAGTGAGTCAGTCAGTGATAAAATTATCGATTATCAGACATTTTCAGATTTCATTATCTCGGAAACTAATAATAATTTATTTATAAAATTTTGGATTCTGGGTAACTAGGGGGATCTTACAACGTACTTCGTATTAGAAGTATGTAGGTCAAATAGATTTTCAGTAGTAGAGTGTCAAAATTTTGTGAAAACAGCTTGAAATGGTTCGTGTAATATAACACACTAGTATGTCAGACGAACTTGGCTGACACACTGTCGTGTGTCTAGAGATTTTTATTTTTCATGTGGAAATCTTGCAATAGAAAAGTAATTGTTGTGGTAAGAATTTTGTGTTTTTTTTTTAATTGTTGACGACTGCTATAGCGAATTTTTAATTTTCCTGTCATTTTTCTGTAAGAGCTGGTTTTATCAGAATCATGTTAAGGCGGTATTCAAAATTTTTACCCCCCCCCCCCCCTTTTCTACTGCCTTTGGCCGATTTTTCTCATTTGCAATCCCTGCCGAGATATTAGCCATCTCAATGTGTTTGGCGAGTTTGAAGACTATGCGCGCATAATTGTGACTTTTATCATGCAGACAAAATTTAGTACATACATACATATATATACAGTGAAATACATTTAACACGAAACTGAGGGGACTGAAAATTTTTTTCATGTTAAAAGAATTTCGCGTTAAAAGGTTCGTAAAAAAGGAACAAAACTCACAAATATTTTCGACTTCGTCAAATTTTACTTCGATTTCCTGTTAAACTACTAGTAAGTTGGATCCATTAAGATAAAAAGAAAGTAAAAAAAATATTGTTTTGGGGGGAAAAATCGGATATCTTTTTTTTATGTGTCTTTTTCAGCATTTTGAGATCTAGCTTGTTTGAACCAAATAAGCAAAGCTGTCTCTAAATCTTCGTGCTTAGCAGGTGTCATACGTTTTCTCTCTGGCTTAAACATACTGCACTCAAACATTAACGCAATGGGATACCTGTTTTTTTATCATTTTTCATAAAGTAGAATTGGCAATGGTAAACTTTTTGCAGATTTCTATTTTCGTCCTTCTTTTTCTTCAACTGCATTAAGCAGCTCCATCTTCATTTGAAGCGAAATGGCAGTTTGTTTTCGCACCGATTTCTCAGCCATTGCGCTAATAAAACATAAGCTAATTTACAAAAAATACAAAATTCACCTATTTTCACCCAAAATTCAGTGGTTTTAACACAAAATTCCCCAATTTCAACTCAAACTAACTAGCTCGAAGTGATTTTTTTTTTTTGTGTTAAACGATTTTTGTTTCATGTTGAAAAAAAAAATGTATTAAATTGCATAGTAAACTGTCCGGACCGCTATATCATTTCACGTCATTTCAAGCGATTTTTCACATTAAGTGTTTTCGTGTTAAACGTATTTCACTGTATATAAACTTTTTAGGTGGGGAGGGTTCCTGGGGTCCTATAATGAAAAGTTATGAAGGAATTTTTCAAAAGTCCCACCATGGTAACGACTGCAATAGGTAGTATTTCTTACGAAATCTACCTAAAAACAATAAAAAAGGTTCTAATAAACTGTTTAATGTTTTTAGAGCACTGAATAAGATTGAATCTGCCACAGTTATCCGCTGTATTAAACTGCCCGGCCGCTTTTTCAAGAAGGCTCACGTTTTCAGCACCAGCCTTGGCGAGTTGGCAAAAGCGAGAGCGTTCAGACAGCTCTAACGCCAATCGTCGTCTTGTGTTTTGTTTTGAACCGAAATGGCGGAAGACGAACTAGCATATTTTAGAATAACAGTCCCACCTAAATTAAAGAAATATTTTCAGTTATGTGTTCTAGATGAAAAGAAATCTTCTTCGAAAGAAATTGTATTACGAATTCTTATACTCTGTTTTATCGAAGGCCTTTATTACTTTTGATGATATAGACTAAAATTTTGATTATTTGAACCCCTCAAAAATCTAAATTTTCATTCAATTGAGCATTATTAATTCCATACCTCTTAAACAAAAACTCATTACCTTCATATACTTAGATGTTTGATTACATATAAAGATGGATTTATGGGGATCATGAATTAATGCAGTTTCGGTGCATTTTGATGTATATAAACACAGATTTAAAAAAATACCTGTGGCAGAAAATTACTATATTTTCTGCGATGAACTTATATAATTAATTTAATACCAAATCATTCTGCAGAAACAGCCCCCAAAGTCGAGTGAAAATAGGCCAAACCAGGAAAGAAAGAAAAAAAAAACCTTTCACACCCCCAAACAGGATGTTTAGAAATTGCCTTTTTAATGTGAGATGAAATTCTTAAGGGGAGGTGGGGTAGAAGGAAGACTGAATGACTATCTTTTGTTACTTCAAGGTAACAAATAAAATCATTAGAGAAATTTTTTAACTGTATATGATAGTAAGGGGCTATAGATTTAAATAGTTAAATTTATCAATTAACAAATAGAAAAAACAAACCAAAAAATTAAAAACTTGGAATATTTAACTTTTTTTTGGGGGGGGGGGGGGGGGGCAGAATTTGAATAATTGGTCTTTTACTTATAGTTACTTCAAAGTAATAAATAGGACAGAAAATTTAAAAAACTGTAAAGAATTTTTAAAAAAATGAAAGCGTGTGCACAAAAGGTTAATCCTTATTATTATTTTTTAAATCTTTCATTCTATTTGTTTCTTTATTTTTTTTTTTATGATAAATTATTTATTTGTTATTTAAAAATCAACAGATAGAGCAAAACAGTAAACTTTATGCACTGTTATGGATAAGCGAAGGACGAAGGAATAGTTAACATTTCAGACACAATTTTAACTAATCTTTTCTGCAAGGCAACAATGAATTTTAAATGGGCAAAAAATAGTGTGATGGAGAGGGGGTGGGGGAAGAGAAAATTCGAAATGGGAGGTTGCCTCAGACGATTGAGCATTATTTTATTGCCACTTCAACTTAATAAATAGAGCAATATGTGTGCAGAATGACGAAATATAAAGTGTGTGTGTGTGTGGGGGGGGGGTTCATTCGAGAGAAGAATTTACATGATTTATTCAAATATGACGAATTATTTTTAAATAATAAATAAAACAACTAAGGCGAAATAATATTTATAAATATGGCAAAAATTTTAAAATAAAAAACTGAAGAATTTTAAAGATTTTTAATTTTGTGCACTAGGGACAGACCAATGTCTTTTTCATAAAAACTCAAATAATGATAAAATTTTAACAATATTAAAATGTAATAGTAATTGATTTAATTGCATGCATTAACTTGCAATTATTTTAGCTGATAGATTTAATTGCAAGATACGGCTAAATAATTTATGCTTTATCGTTCAATCTAATTATAATCGAATTGATTTTAGTTTCAACTTCCTATTAACTTCTAATCGCAATTAAATTAAAAACAATTAATTTTTAATGAATTATTTCAGTGAAAATGTGTTTTATTAATGCACTCAACACGTTACATAATTATGCCGCTTAATAATAAAAAAAAAAACTAAATTAATTCAGTAATAATACTAATAAAACTATGTTCAATTGTGTCATTAAAACATGATCAATACAATTATATTTATTAAAGAAAATTTTTACGTCTGTTTTTAAAATACGTTCTCAATTTCTTCGAACATATAGCAAATTAATGAAATAAATGAATATTATAGAACTGAAAAAAATAACTTATGTTTGAATTATATATATTTGTGAAATTAAAAGTTATTTTATTCCGAAAAAGATCTTTGTTTTAAGCAAGGTTCTAATTGCAAACCACGGTGAAATAACATTTCGTCTAGCTTTTTACATTTGCGGAAAAAACAAATGAAAAAAAGCACATCTCTTCCTCTCAGCAAAGGAATGGGGTTGCTGTTCGCTACGCGTACGACGTCACGAACAAAAAAGGGTGCATAAGCGTTGAATTCATCTCCGCGCCAACCCTTACTCTGGCGATAAGGTGCTCAAAACGTGAGCCTTCTTGAAAAAGCTGCCCGGCCTACCTGAGTCCAATGGTTAATGTCACAAACCTATTGAAATTAGCTTTAAAATTTTTCCAGTGGGATTTTCTGCGATTGAATCTGCTAACATTCTGGGCATCCTAGAAGGACTTGCGGTTCCGCCTGTAGTGGCAGTCGGCAAAATAAATTTATAGCAAATATATATAATAACAAATCAAAAATATTATGATTTATTAGATATTTGCTTTTGAGCAATTTTTCATTCACTTCAACAATTTTTCAGCACTGTATTTCAAACTTAAGCATATACTAGTGAGATCAAAAGCCAATAAAAATTGTTGTTTTGTCCCGATTACAGTTTTTATTTTTATAAATGAAAATACATGTTCATGACATTTTCCATTGATGAAATTGATTGCCATTGTGCAGTTAAGTTGATCACAAAAAGGGAGTGAAATTCTTCAGAATGTGAAAATGACAAATTTAACAGGCAGTGAGAATTTTTATTAATATTTTTTTTTTTTTTTTACTACAAACGAATATATCTAAATGATGCACAATTTTGGACTTTTTATTTTGTATGAGATTGGGTTGAGTTGACCCATGAAGTACAAAAATCGTTTGCATGCAAAGTTTCTGCTGGTAAATACAGGGGTAGAAGTGACCAATTCATGAAATATAGGACATTTAGAAAATAATGTTATTGGAAATATCTTGCTCAGGGGTGATTCTGAGTAAAAAAAAAAAAATTCTGAAATTCACAGCTAATTTTCTGAAAAGTTACAGCAGAGGGGTGGGAATCCACTCCGGCACTTACTATACATTTTTTCCACTGCCCTTAGATGACATTCGCATTTTTTCGCGATCTTTTGACAAAAGTTGCGATTTTTTCGCGATCTTTTGACGAAATTTGTGATTTTTTTCGCGATCTTTTGACGAAATTTGTGATTTTTTTCGCGATCTTTTGACGAAATTTGTGATTTTTTTCGCGATCTTTTGACGAAATTTGTGATTTTTTTTTCGCGATCTTTTGACGATATTTGTGACTTTTTGACGAAATTTGCTGTTTTTCGCGATCTTCTGACGAAAATTTGGGGGGTTTTTTCGCGATCTGACAAAATTTTGAGGGTTTTTTCGCGATCTATTGACGAAATTTGAGTTTTTTTCGCTTTCTTTTGACGAAATTTATGGTTTTTCGCGTTTCTTGGTCGAAATTTGCGTTTTTTCCGCCATTCTTTGACAAAATTTGCGTTTTTCCCGCGATACTTTGACGAAATTGGTGATTTTTCTGCAAACGATTGACAAAATTAATTTTTTTCAGCGACCGTTTGTCGAAATTCGCGATATTTTTTATGCCTGAATTTCCGGATTGATGACCGATTTTTTTTAATTTTCGGAAATTAATGCCTAAAATTTTCGGAAAATTCGGAACACAATCAACCCCAATTTTGCTATAAAAAACTTTTTTGACACATAATCTATATTATTTTATAAATTATCACTAATTAATGATGTTAAATAAAAATATAATCTTAAAAAACAAATATAAAAAGATTCTGGTATACTTTTCGGTTAGCCGGGCGCCAGTGTTATGCATACATATGTATGCACATATACATGTATGTATATATACATATATATATATAGTCTGGCCTCGTTATCCCGACAACCGGTTTTCACGTCACTCCGCTTATCAAAGTTCTGATTTTCTGTATGTGATTTTAATGTAAATAAACTCTGGATTTCACGTCGTTGAATAATTTTCAACTCCGGATATCCCGGCGGTTTAGAAAAATTGTCCATTTTTCATAATCCATCTAAGCACGGAGATTAAGCGGTAAGAAATGTCTTAGTCAAACTTTTCACGAAAGTGTCTAAAATATCCATTAAGATAAATGAGAAATTTTGCTTAAATCCTTTATCTGAATAAATAAACCCACACACTATGAATAACACCAGATAGATGTGTCAGTCTAATCGCATTATTTTTGTTCTTATTCAGGTGGCGCTTTCGTTGGATTACGCAGCGTTTTTCATCCGACTAAAACCGAAGCATTGCATTGAAACGATAAGAAATTATCTTACATCCACTTGGGAAACAATGAATATTGATTACAATTAATTGTACAATATTGAAAAAAGAATTGTAGGAAGCACATCTAGGGATAAGTAAACCTTAATTCCTCAATATTTCATGTAACAAAAAAAAAAAAAAAAAAGTCATCATAAATATGATTTTTATTCTTTTCAATTTTGTTTTTCTGTTCATTTTGTTTAATAATAGTTTTTTACTGCTTAAAACTGAAAGAACAGTTATGAATTTAAAATTGTCTTAAATTAATTAAAAGTACAGCTTTTTATAAACATCTTTTTCACCAACTACAGTTACCGCGACACTCCGCTTATAATGGCACTTTCTTCTGGTCATTAGAGTGTCGGGATAACGAGGTTCGACTGTATATACATATATTGTATATAAACACACACAGATATATATATATATATATATGTATATATGCATACATGTATATATATATGTATAGCCGGGTGCTAGTGTTATATAGACATACTAGCAGACCCACCCGGCGTTGCCCGGGCCCGTGATGAATGAACCTCAAATTTGTATGATTTTGTACCTTTAATTCCCTTTTGTCTGAATTTATATTTTTAAATATAAAAAATCGCAAGAAAAATATTAAATTGAAGATACTTACTATTTTGCGTAAGTTGATTTTGGAAGTCTATGCATACCGAAAGCGAGCGAAACTGCGACAAAACACTCAGGTTTTTACTGGATTCGTCGACATTTTGTTTTGTAAAAAATATTTCTACCCTCCGAACGTTTCAAAATTTTCATAGGAGATGTAAATCTGATCTATTTAGATGCTTCGATAAACATTGTGTTAAAATAAGGACGTTGACTAAAATAATAAATTAAGAAATTTGCTTAATTTACTATTCGAAAATAGTGGGTAGTGCAACCTTCCACCGACAGGGAGCGCAATATGTTCTATACAAATATTACTCTACGAAACAGTGGTCAAAGGGCTGTTATAACTTACGTGAAAATTTCAAGTCGATCGGTTAGTTCGTTTTCCAAATTTTAATGAATTCACGTTCATTCTCTATTAAAAAAAGCATTTCTTTTTAAAAGTCGATTTTTTTTCATTTCGAGCAAAAAGTTCTGAATCAATTTTTTTAAATTTACACACTCTTAATTAGTCTACAAATATAGGCCGAGAAGCTAAAGTTTAAAATCTGTAAATGCTGTATTTTTAAAATTTTTGTTTAAATTTGAAGTCCCATTAAAATTTTACCCTATGGTTTTTATCTACTCTTTAAAATAAAAGTAGGTGTTTTTCAAAGCAAAGATAATGTCTGTAACTTTTAATAAGTATCATGACTCCCTCAAAAAACGGCATATAAAAAGTTAGAAACGCTAATTTTTTAAAAAGAAATCGAGAGCCCCTCCCTCCCACACTGGAATTTCACGCACCATTCTTTTTTACACTTTATCTTTTGTGTTATAAACGTTCTTAAAGTTTCAAACAGATTGCCTTGCTAAATTTTCAAATTTTAACAAAATCGTGTTATGCTAGTTCCACATTCCACCACCAGGGAGCGCACTCTATTCTTAACAAAAGCTCCTTTACACAACCTATCAGTAGATATGTTACATGAGGAGGTGGCGGTCTTCAGCAAGAATTTAAGATATTTGTTGAAATTACTATTCGGAAATAGTGGTAACTTAACTTTTGTCACATTTATATGTACAAAGTAGCATGTATCTGAGGACTCTGTCAAAACACCGCACTTGAAACGGTATGAAATGCAAAGGTAAAAAAAAAGAAATATTTCGCCCCTCCCCTCTCCTCACCCACATGCCCGAAATTTCACGCGCCATTTTTTATAAACTTTTTCTAATGTGTTATAAACTATCTTAAAGTTTCAAACAGATCGCTTTGTCAGATTTCCTACTTTAAATGAAATCGTAGTCTCTTAGTTCCACTTTCCATCACCAGGGGCGCACTGTATTTTTAACAAAACTGTATCTGAACGTAACTCCGTTACACAACCTATCAGTAGATACGTTACTCGAGGGGGTGGGGGTCTTAAGCAAGAAATTAAGATATTTTTTAAATTACTATTTGGAAATAGTGATAACAAAATTTTGGCATTTTTATAATTAATAAGACTCATTTATCTCAGGACTTCGTCAAAAAACCGCACCGGAAATGGTAAGAAACACAAAAGTTAAAAAAAAAAAGAAATCTATCGCCCCTCCTCCTCTCCCCACCTTTCCGAAATTTCACGGGCCATACTTATATAAACTTTTTCTAATGTGTTATAAACTATCTTGAAGTTTCACGCAGATCACCTTGTTAGATTCGGTCTGTTAGTTCTACATTCCACCACCAGGGAGCGCACTCTATTCTTAACAAAAGCTCCTTTACACAACCTATGTTACACGAGGAGGTGGCGGTCTTCAGCAAGAATTCAAGATATTTGTTGAAATTACTATTCGGAAATAGTGGTAACTTAACTTTTGTCACATTTATATGTACTAAGTAGCATGTATCTGAGGACTCCGTCAAAACACCGCACCTGAAACGCAAAGGTAAAAAAAAAAGAAATATTTCCCCCCTCCCCTCTCCCCACCCACATGCCTGAAATTTCACGCGCCATTTTTTATAAACTTTTTCTAATGTGTTATAAACTATCTTAAAGTTTCAAACAGATCGCTTTGTCAGATTTCCTACTTTAAATGAAATCGTAGTATCTTAGTTCCACTTTCCATCACCAGGGAGCGCACTATATTTTTAACAAAACTGTATCTGAATGTAACTCCGTTACACAACCTATCAGTAGATATGTTACTCGAGGGGGGGGGGGGTCTTAAGCAAGAAATTAAGATATTTTTTAAATTACTATTCGGAAATAGTGGTAACAAACTTTTGGCATTTTTATATTTAATAAGACTCATTTATTTCAGGACTTCGTCAAAAAACCGCACCGGAAATGGTAAGAAACACAAAAGTTAAAAAAAAAAAAAAAGAAATATATCGCCCCTCCTCCTCTCCCCCCTTCCCGAAATTTCACGCGCCATTCTTATATAAACTTTTTCTAATGTGTTATAAACTATCTTGAAGTTTCAAGCAGATCGCCTTGTTAGATTCAGTCTGTTAGTTCTACATTCCACCATCAGGGAGCGCACTCTATTCTTAGCAAAAGAGTATATGAACGAAACCTCTTCACGCAACCTACCCGTAGATACATGGATGGGGGGGAGGGGGCGGTCTTAACCAAGAATTTAAGATATTTGCTGAAATTACTTTTCGAAAATAGTGGTATCAAGGCTTCTGAAATTTTTATCTCGAATAAGTAACATTTATGCTGTATTTTTACAAATCGCACGCCGTTCTGAAGAATACTACAATAAAACGTAATGTGACTACCGTTTAAAATAAGCATATAAAAGAAATAAACCAATTAGTGAAATTAGCGCCCCCCCCACTCATAAATTAAGGGTGCAAAAACTTCTGTACGAACATCCGACATGAGTTCCCACTGCCTGCAGCACTGTATAGTAGGCAGGCGATAAATTCAGAACATTTTTCTGTATTTAAAACATAAAAGAGAGCAATTAAAAAATGTCTTTAAAAAAACACTTCTGAAAAAAAAAATCATTATCAGTATCAAAAATGAGAATTTAAATTCTATTAAAACTGTTGCTACACGCTACAGCAGCAGAAAGCAATATAATGCAAGGACTTATTGTTGCCAATTTCTAATTTCTAGTAGTAAAAGAGCCAGTAAGGAGTATTCTAATCTTTTATTTAACGTTTAAAAAACACATTTCTTGCTATCTAAATAAATCAGCATCAAACAGGCACCTCCAATTTTCCGTAAACCAACCAAAATCGCCGATTTTTTAGCAGATATTATCGCTCAACCAATCAAAGTTGAAAAAAAAACAGAAAACAGTGTGGCAAACAAAGAGTCTGCCAGGTTGTCAAGATGGTTGCTAGGCTGTGACGTCATTTGAAACTAATCCCTTCTCTTAAACACTCATTATTATTAAATATGTTTTCAAAGCATGTGTTTCACCTTCATGCTAAAATTTTGTGTTTAGTTAAAAAACAGTCCATCTTGAAACATTAAGCCATCAAGTTGGTTCATTTAATTGTATCCCGGTTTACTTAATTATTTTTGTGAAAGCTTTATAGAACCAACCAACCGAAAGCAAGCGGAAACAAAGAAACGTATTTTTGATGAGCGATGCTTTATGAACCAGCTAACAGAAAGTAATCTGAGGGAAAAAAGGCGTACTTTTGATGAGAGTGATGCCGGAATATTAATTAATTACTCAGCTAATAATTAGAATATTAAAATTCTGAGGATATGGTGCATTAGAAGAAGCCTTGGACTCTTTTCAAAAAAATTTTGAACCTCATATGTGCCGTAGATTTTGCTAGCCACCGCACACAGACAAACAGACAGAGCGATTTGTTCTTTTATTAGTATAGATATACCAAAACTACATAAAACCAAAAAGTACCAAGATTTTTTTTCCATTGTTGTTCTTAAGTCTTCTTGGTGAGGGAAATTTTCCAAACCAGCAATGCATATTTTCAAGGAAATCTGAGATGTTTGAGAAAGGCTCACATGTGATAGATACCCTAGCCAAATGCATTGTGAACAATGTGTAAATTACAGGTTTCAACACTAATTATGCCAAATTTTCTTATAGCTTCTTATACATCTCTATCCAAAATTTTAAAAGCTGATTTATTTACATTAGGACCATCTGATCCTAACATAAGCAAATAATTTAACTTCATTTTAGAGGCTTTCATAACATTCATTATGTTGTTTGTTATGTCTGTTGCAGTTGCATGACCTAAAAGCTCACTTTCAATATATTTTTCGGCGATACCGCCAATTTTTCACTCCAATACCTGGCAAAAATGTCTAATTGTTTTAAGTTCTAGTCATTTAATGTCTCATCACACATGAGAGTAAAAAAGGGATTCTTGCTTGAAATCATACCTAATTTGCTTTAAAAAATATGAACCAAGGCCATGAGATATGGCATATGATACTTTCTTTGAACTTAACTGCATACCTTGTGGCAAAGGGGAATCTGGAAACATTTCTCAAAATAAATTTTGTATTCCATCTGATGACTGAAATGAATAATTATTTGGGGCCACATGAATTATTCACAGAATCTCGGAACGGTAGATCTTCTCTTACTCATTTCAAGTACAAGTACTCAATCCACTTTTTTTTTTTATTTGATATTTAGACTCAAATTTTTTCTGCCAGTAGAATTCACAAAGCGAGATTAAGACGAGGTGCTTTGTTTTTCTGAATTATCTTTGTGCTTCGTTATTTTGGCATGCTGCGTTAATTGCGAATAACCACTGTTGCTGATGGGAATCAGACATTGACCAAAAAAGACAAAAACCGTGATAATCATCTTTACACTTCACACACGATTCACCGATTTTTTTTTTTTTTTCCCATGAAGATCAATCTGATCTATCCAGGCTTCATGAAATTTCGTCAATCTATGTTCACATTCAGTCATTATGTTAATGTACTGCAATAAATATGCTTTTTCTACAATTAAAATAAAATAAAATTTAAAATATATAAAAATTATGTATTGCAGCTGAATACATGATAAGAGAAACTAAAATAATCGCAATAAAACACTCAACCACTTTGAATATTAAAACTAACTCAGCAAGCAAAGCAATGCATGTGAAAACATCAAGTCATTCAAAAACATTTCTTTACCGATACCATATCCAAAAGAGAAATAAGTGGACACCGAAGCCAAGGAGATTAAGCAGTTTCCACAGACAACTTTTAATCTCCCTGGCTTCGAAGGCATGTATAAAAATCCAGCGATCTACATCAGACCCTCTTTCTCATTTGGAATTGGCTAAAGCGAAGCTAGTGAGCATCATGTGCAGAATTGAGCTATTGCTCTTGCTTGGAAATATGGCAAAAACAAAACAGCAGAAACAATCGTAAATGCTAGCAGGTGAAGATATTAATACTAAATATATGAGAAAGTAGGGAAATATAGGACATTTTTTAAGGTTATTTTATATATATAGGCCAACTCTGACCCCTGTAAATATGATGTCAATTTTTGTTGCAAATATATCAATAATCTATTATGCATTAAAATATATTTGGATCAGAAATTCGATAACAACGACAATTTGTGTAAAATCTCTTATCATTCAACTGCTTTTAGAGAGCAACTAAAAATCAGCTCACTCTATTGCTGATACATTTCTGAATTTTCACGATATTTGACTGATTTTTTTATATGAGTTGCTCCATAGAGTTAACTATTAAATCATGAAAAAAAAAATCTTTGTTATCGTTTGCGTATGCACAGATAAAAAAATATTTCATACAACTACTGATACTTCATCAAATGTTTAACATTTATATTCCAATTGCACTTTATTGTTTCTAGTACATTTTGCCAAATTTCCTGACACTGGTTGTTAAATTTGGTTGAAAACCTGCACTATATAAGTAAAAAACTTGCAAGAATATTTTTAACTTAAAAAAAAAAAAAAAATCGCTATATCTCCATGAATATACATGCTATTCACAAATGAATACACATATTGTACAATATCCACAAATTTGTATTCTGTAGCAATAGATCATTTTGTGCATTTTATTTTGCAGCGAGATCCCAAATATTATTATTTTTCTTTGATTTTTTGTTGGCCCCTTAATTGTCCTCCTTATAAAATCGGTGTTTGATAAATATGAGTTCAAACATATTCTTTGTAATCCTAAAGTTCCAGAAGAATCCAAGTATATCTTTAAATATTCGACAAAATGTCTAGAAAGTGCCCTGTGATTAATGGCCATATAGTGTATTAATTAAAAATGATAATGAACATCACAAAATGGCACACCACCACCAATCATCTGGGTTTCTAAAGCAGAGAAGAAAAAAAGAGTAAAAATGCTCAGGGTTTTTTTTCGCAGTTTGAAACTGCAGCATAAGCTTTCCTTAACGAAATATGAAAAAACAAAAAATGCCCACTTAATGATCATATGTTTACAGTTCTAATAGTGTTAGTAGTTTGAAAAAATATTAATATTGAACCTTCAAAAAAAAAAAATTATTCATGTTTTTTTTTTTCTTCTCCATACTTGTAAATCCACATCCACAACAGTGATCAAATATGAATAAACAAAAAGATACCTACTTATTCTTGATAGCTTTGTCTTTCTAACCATGTCTTTGATTTTTAAAAATATTGTTTAAATGCCAATTTCATGTTTTTCCGCAATTTTTAACAATGAAAAAAATTAATATTCACCTTTCCAAAAAAATATTTTCTGAATGCATATTTCGTATTTTCTTTTGTTTGCAATTCCTTTTAAATCTTTATCCACTTTTCAGGTCGAAATACAAATAACCATAAAATGCTCACTTATTCCTGGTACTTTTCCAGTTCCAGTAATGTCTTCTGTTTAGAAATAATATTATTATTTACCATTTCAAAAAAATTATTTGGAAGTGCTTTCACAAATTCCCCACTTTTTTCATTTTCCTTAATACCAATTGTGTTAAATCAGAAACTCATCTTTCAACTTTATGGTGTACATGTTTTAAAAGAGGGAGGGAGAGGGCATTTTTTATTATTTAAGTTTTCTCAGCTTTTGGTCAGAATTAAATCGGCAATTACTATAATGGTGGCTCCTTAGTTTGTTCCAATAGATTTCTATTTAAAAATAAAAAGTTATACAAATTTGAAGATGTATGCTGCCTAAGACAGTGGAGTCTCCAACATTAGGTTCGTTTGGTAAAGTTTCTTGATTTAAAATCAAAAGACCGGATTGTGCCTAGCACACTCAGTGTATGTTGCCTAAGAGTAGGATCCTCGAACTCCAGGTTCATTTGGATAGATTTCATTTAAAAATATCGAATCATATAAATTTGATGGTGTATGCTGCTGTAGGCAGGACCCCAAGGTTCACTTGGAGAGATTTCTGCTTCAAAATATAAAACAATAAAAAGTTGAATGTGCCTGCTGCTGAAGGCAGTGACACCTCCAACATCATGTTCATTTGGAAAGTTTTTAGTTAAAAAATATAAAATCATTCAACACTGATTTTAGATGTTTATTATCACAATCTCTGTCAATGCCGAATAGGTCACCTAGTTTAAAAACAAAAAGCACATATTTCAAGGGGGCTTTGCCCTCTGAACTCTCATTTTCTCGCTAATTTTCACAGTTTTCATTGTATCATTTCTTGATTTTAATATGTCTTGGAATGTGATTTATACTGTGGTTTTATTAGGTAGCATCTTGTATAGAATTTATACTGTGCACTAACTTTGAATTATCAATGTGCCAGATGCATGTTGTTTGTTGTATAACTTTTCAGACTTGAATTTATGCAGGTTCTGGCTACAATGTGTAAAGAAATGAAACTAGCTTATAGTAGTATTATTTTTCTCATAAAAATGACATTACTGGAATATTTCCCAATGTGACTTCTTTGTATGGATTTGTAGCATCACTTTTGTTGTCTACAGCAGACTGTGAAGGGGGATTCAGTCTCATGAATATAACAAAAACTGAGTTGAGAAACAAACTGACAATCAAGAATTTAAATAACTTAATTATGATTAATTTGGAAGGGGAATTTTGAAAAGAATTTCCATTAAAAAAAGCATTTGCTGTGTGGTATATAGCCAAATCTCGAAGGGTCAATCTTACAGAGTGATGTATTTGTTTGTACATTGCATTACTAAAAATAATACTCATGTATATAGAAATTTTGTATAAATAAAACTTTTTTTTTCCTTGGCTAAAGCTATTTTTATTTGGCTAGACGTTATTGGCTGCAATTAGCCAAAAAGCTAAAAATCCCTTTTTCCTAGATTAAACCCGTTATGGACTACTTTCCAATAAGTTCGACAAAACTGCTTAATTCACTCACTTCTGTAATTATGCTCCAGAATATCCTCTTCAGGGTTCGTAAATATCATGATATTTTCGAAAATATCAAAAATATCCGATATTTTCAAAGCAGTCAACTTACTGCTGATAATAAATGTTTTTGAGCATAATATACATTAGAAACTAAAATATATTGCACTTAACATGAAAATTTAATCAAACAATATTCTAAAATTGCATTTATCTTTTTTTTTTTCTGTTTTTTCACTTAGAACAAAATTGAAGATGAACTAATTGAAAACAGTAACAATTTGCTTTATACACTTATAAATAAAACTAACTATAAGATTCAGTATCAAGATCAAGTATAAAAAAATCAGATATTTTTAAAACAAAATTTTAAATACAAAAAAGTATTTTTAATTTAAAAAAAATAACATAAATGTAAGTATAAAATTTCTTATTTCACATTTCCTAACATGTTGTATAGTTTAAACTCAACTGAACCAAAACTTGAGAAAAGATTATTTTCTAATATAACTGCTCATTTAAATTAGTCAATTTATCTTTCAATGGTTGTTCTGAATTAATTATGTCCCACATAATTATTAGTTCAACATTTAAAAATAAAAGCTTCAAATCCAAAGCTTGAAAAATATATTTGTTTTCTTTTTTGGCTAAAAAAGTCACATCCAGATGAGACAAAAGTTCTTTATCAGATTCACACAGTCAATAACAGTTGAAAATTCATTTCATTTACACTGAAATATTACAAATACAGCATACAACTGAAAATATCAAAATATCTTCTGCACATTCATATTTAGAAAATAAATATCAAATGCAGAAAATATGAAATATCTTGATACATTAAAAATAAATATCAAGTATATGAAAATATCAAAAATCTTGATATTTTCAAACTAAATATCTGTTATATATTATGATATATATCCATTGATATATATCTGCAAACCCTGGCTGTATATAAATATCCAAATTACATTTTATCTTTCAATGGCTGTTTTGAATTAACTGTCTCACATAATTATTAGTTCTACATTTAAAAATAAAAGTTTCAAACATAAAGCTTGGAAAAGATTTCTTTTCCTAAAAAAGTCATTGCCAGAGGCAAAAGCGAAATTTGACTTTCCATAAGACTTTTAGCATTAGTGCGAAATCCTGCAATTTCATTGGCTATCGCTTCACCGATAGCCAATGAAATTGAACGGAACTTTTTTCCCTGAAAGGACAAGTATAAGAGTACTGTGTAAAGCAGGCACATGGTATTTTGGTATCAAAAGCGTATGAATGATCTAGCCCAGTGGTCAAGACTAGGGCTGGTTAAAATTTTGGATTTGTAATCCTAAAGTTGCGTGTTCTGTCCTTTCGCTGGCGTTTTCACTTTTTTAGAGTTTTGTTTTGATTTAAGTCAGTTAGTTAAAATCAGTCGATCTTTATTACCAGTTCTTTTGTAATTTTTTTTATCAATTAGATTTTTTAAAATAAATTAAATAATTAAATTAAGAAAAATCATTTAATCTATTTTTTAATAATTAAAGTAAACATTTATTAAAATGCAATAATAAATTTCCTAGGCTTACATTAAAAGTATTTTCATGTTAGAGATTTATAAAGTTCTGATCATTTTAAATTTGTCTGTTAATATAGTAACAGATCAATGCAAAATTATCAGAATTAATATATTAAAGGTTTTTTTATTTTAAAATTATCCTCGAGACATAAAAATCTTTATTAATTTATGACAGGTTGCTTTATAATTTTTTATTCTAAATATTACACTAATATTTAAATTTAATTTTAATATCTTCTACACTTTCATGAAAAGTACTTTTATGCTAGAACTCCAGTAACATATAAATAGTAATTAACAGAATTAAATTATTAATCTTTAAAAATGAATTATTTATCATTTATCTATAAATTACATTAATATATATTTTAATGATAATTTAACCATTGAAGACAGTAAATTACTATACTTTAAATAATTGAATGTATGGTAAAAATGCAACAAAAACAAACATATATATATATATCTGTGATTTAATAAATATTCGCAAAAAGTTTTATTATATATATATACATATGTTGCAATAAAAATGTAATATGCATCAAACATGAACAATGAAAAATATTTTGCTATTAGTTGCAATATAAATCTTTAAAATAACGATTATTATTATTATCATGGAGATTTTTGTTTTAATTTTACTACATAATACCACTTAGGAGCTAATGTTATATAATTAAAATAAAATATCTACTTAAATGCAATAATACTATCTTTTAAACTGACATAGAAAAATATTTTTATATATCTAGATGGAACTTCAATTACTTATTTTTAGTTAAGCTGCCAGAACTTGAATACTGATTGCAAACATCTGAGAAAAAAAAAAAAAAAAAGTTCTAAGCAGCTTATTATAACAATCTCATTATTTTATCATAATTTAACTAAGTCAATGAGGTTTTAGAACTGTTGATAATTTTCTTATAGAAAATTAAATCAAATTTAATAATTAATTATATATTATGTTATTAACTTTATAACAATTGATTTTGTGTTCAGTTTGAGAAATATATACGCTTTTTTTTTAATGCATCAAGTTATTGTTATCAAGATATACAATTGATGAAATGAGTAGCAGCGTTGTTACTTGTAAAATGGATTTTTTCCTTTCAGGGAAAGAAGTTCGGTTCACCGATAGCCAATGAAATTGCCGGATTTCGCACTAATGCTAAAAGTCTTATGGAAAGTCAAATTTCGCGAGGCAAAAGTTCATTATCTACAGAATGACACAGTCAATAACAGGTAGAAATTTCATTGACACTTGCTTTGAATGTAAAAAACAAAAATTATCTTGCTCAGTGATATTTTGAAAATAAATATAAAATATACAAAATATCAAACATCTTGATATTTTGAAAATAAATATCAAGAATTTGAAAATATCGAAAATATCAAAAATCTTGATATTTTAAAAATAAATATCGGATATCTTGATATATATATCATGATATATATCCATCGATCTATATCAACGAACCCTGATCCTCTTGCATTTCAACTTTAACACATTCACTTATATGGAGACTTTTAAACCTGTTGGGTAATTCATAATCAGGTCACTGCCAATTTACGAATGCGTGATTTTTGAGACGCTCTTTTAATAATATCCATATTTAATTTAAACCGTATTGTTCCTAGAATTAATCATTTTTAACATCGGCTCAGGATCAGATTAGCTAATCTGTTGCTTCTTATCTATAATTTCTGCTAAATCTGTAGTAACTTGAATTGTTTTAGTAATTTTTTTTATATGCTATTAAATACCTTTGCTAGGCGACTATTAAAGAAACAGACATGTATGGTGTCAAATTTGTAAAAGTAAAATGTTTTATACTTTTTAAACAGCTACATAAAATTCCATTCCTTACAGATTTAATTTCAAACATCTGACAAATGCATTGCCAAAGTTTAAAACCTTGAATAACAAAAAATATTTATTACTCATAATTTCATATTTCAATAAATTTTCCATATGCAACATTTTCTTTTCAAAAAATTAAAAGAAATTAAAAAATTGACAGCAATCTGAATTCATACAGAAAAGCATATTAACATGGAAAAAAAAGTTATTTTTGGAACAAATCAACCAAAAGCTATACAGCTAAATCTGGATACATCAACATTTCTACCAAATATCAAGCTTAACCGGATGCTTTTTGCGGCAGTTATTGCAGGGCATAAATGCACATCTACTGACATATTAAAAACTTTTTGGCCTTCCACAGTTAGCTTAGCCTCAACTGAAATTTTGGTCAAGTAATTCTGCAACAAAATTTTATAATGAACAGAAAGCCAATTAAATTTATTGAAGAATAGTGTTAAAATGACTATTTATAATCATGTATTCACAATCTATCGCAACTACTGGTTAAGCACCTTGGTTGAAAACCCAAATGCTATTTTAAGCTGATTGTGACTGAAGTCTAATCAGGGTAATGGCAAATACACAGCTGCCAACTCTTTCTTTTTCAAACTCAAATAAGCATTTAATTCAGAAAAATTCTATAATGAAATGTTTCTTGTTACTACGTAGTTAATTATTAATCTCTTTTATTCAATAAAATTTCTGTATTTATTTGAATTGGAAAAAAAAAACTGGACATTTAAGAGCCATTCGAACATTTATCGAAGCTTTTTGCATTTAATCAGCAGTTGAGGTAGATGGTGAGAATACGAGCATTATTAATACTACCTGGTACAGATCTGCACAGCGCAGCCCAAAGCCCGAGCTTGGTCTCCAATCTTTTCGGCCCGGGCCATACTTTTATCTGAAGGCGCAGGCCGGGCCTAGTTACTGCTCTTTACGGGCCTTACTTTTTTCCTGAAGGATTGGCTGGGCCTAACTTATTTTTTCTGTACGGAGTCAGGTCTGGTTTCATGCCTAGTCTTCATGGCCCAAAATTTTCAGTGCTAGTTTTGACCCAGCCGGCCTGGTCCGTTCAGAGGTCAGTAAATTTAGGCCTTGCCCAAAAACTGCATACATTTTTAAATCGCCATTATTCTACAATTGAACGTTAAAATTTATTCTTTTTAAAGAATAGTAGATTTCTATGCTTATTAAAATATAGTAAAACATGGGAAAAAGAACCTGCCTATGACAGAATAGTGAAAAAACAAATTTCGTCAAAATATCACAAAAAAAATTGCAAATTTCGCCAAAAGATGGTGAGAAAGCGCAAATTTCATCAAAAGGTCACTAAAAATAATCTGCAAATTTCGTCATAAGATCACGGGGAAAAAAAAAAAGCAAATTTCTCAAGATATAATGAAAAAACACTAATTTCGTCAAAAGATAGTGAAAAAAAAACAAATTTTGTTAAAGGTAAAATGCAAATTTCATCAAAGCTGCAGAAAGAATGCATAGATAGTGCCAAGGGGCATCCCCCCCACCCCCCTCCTTTTCGTCCTCTGCTGTAACCTTTCAGAAAAAAATTTTCTACTCAGAATTAACCCCTGACGTGAAACTACATGAAGATCCGAGAAAAATTTATGAGAAATAAAAATATGAATTAAAAATAATTATTAAAAAGTTACTAAAAAGTAAACTTGTGAAAAAAATCTTTTTAAAAAGTTTTCCTTAACTGTTTGCTTTGTAACTTCTTTGCTTTGTACATTTAATGAAATAATTTAATCCCTATAAAAATTTCTTGTCATAACTTAGAAGCAGTGTTTAATTCAGGGGTGCAGGCCACCCTTCCTTTCCTCCAAAAAATTTGTGTTTTCAATGATCAAAAAGTGCAGATTGTTTTCTAATTTCTCGTTTAAAATTTGAATATTTTAAACCTTTTTTTTTTTTTTTTTTTTTTGCATAGGATAGCTAAGCTGTCTTTAATAGGACTGTTTTTTACTTTTTCGATTTTGGTTGCATTTTTTTTTTTTTTTTTTAAGTTACTTTCAGTTTCAAAACTGGTTCCGAAAGTGAAAGTACCTTTATTTAAAAAAATCTGCAACCGAAATCGAAAAAGTAAAAACAGCCTACTAAAGATAGAGCCAACTTTTCAGGGTTTTTTTTTTTTTAAATTCAAATTAAAACACTATGAATATGTACCACAGTGGAACACGTCTAATTACTAAATTTTATAGTACAGTAAACATCCTCTAATCCAGCATCCTAGATAACCCGGCACAACTTTTGGAAAAATATAGTGTTCCTTGTTAAATCACTCCTGGTGTTTAAAGTAATCTGATGGAACTTCAGAATGAGGAATAAAATTTGAAACTTTGAAAAAGTCATGGTGTAAAGTTTGGCCTGAAGAAATGCACGAAATTGTTGAAGTTACTGAAAGCGATACAGTTGACATCGAACTAGACGATATTTTAGGTTGTTTGCGTTTGGAGAACCTCATGTCCTCACTGAATAGATAAGAAATAAAAGAATAGGTAGAAGCAGATTTTGATGAGCCGACATAGAAAATTTTGACAGATGAGGCCATCATTCAGAGTGTTATCAACCCAGCAGTCCCTAAAAATGTTGAGTCTGATGAAGATGATATGGACGATATAAACAACACTGGTTGGAATCAAGCAGCTGATGCCTTAAATATACTTATCAAGTTTTCTGAGAGCAGCAGTTCGTCAACGATGCAGAAAATATGACACTCCTATGACTTACTAAACAAGAGAAAGAAGTCTACTACAAAACAAACTGCTATTCGAGATTTGTTTAAAAGTGGCTTCTACAAGTAGGTTTACTACATAGGTCTACAGTACAAGTTTTATTTATAGTTATGTGCCGGATTAGGGGAAGTTTACTGTACTATGAATTTTGTTTGACTTTGGGGGGGGGGGGGGGGATCCTGAAGGTTTGAACCTATGTATATGTATGTGTCAATTCAAAAGTGAGGTCTACATTGCATCAGAAAAGAACAAATTACTCAACTATCTTTATTATTAAAATACACAAAAACATGTTGCAGTACAATGATTTAAATTAGATGTGAAAAGCTGTCAACATGTCACCAGCTACACAGAAAATTACAAGTAGCTCAGGAAATTCCTTTTTCATTATTATTATTTTTTTTTTTTGCTTAGAAATTCTAATACAATTATAAAAACTGCTTTATGATTTTTACAAAACATTTTTTTACAAATTTGTAAAAATTTACAATTCATATATATAAAAAAAAGAAAAATCCAGATAATAGTGTATAATCAATCAATCATTATTGAATTCCCTTACTACCTGATGTCCATTCAAAAACTTATTTGGCTGAAGTATGATTCTGATATAAGATAATGCAATTAAACTGAATATTCTCTCCAAATGTTAAGGGGCTGGGATGCTTGCTTAGAAGCTTTAATTCATCTATTATACATTTAAAATATTCAGAGCCTAAGCACAGATCAAGCTTCTAAAACGAGCATATGCTATTTGCAGTACCTATGAAAGATCACAACATGCAAGTACATACACTGATAAAGTTTTTAAAAACAGATAATTAAAGTGAGATAAGTTGAGAAACATATTACAGCTGAGTACATCAAAGAACAGTAAACACATGAAGAGGGAAAATATTCTAGAAACAAACGATCAGCTACAAGATAAATTATTTGCAAAGTAAAATACATCAACATACACCGATTCCGCGTACAATCCATCAGTATCCTTGGTTATTTACACTTAAGGTACAAAGCAAAATATTACTGAATGATGCATTGCTTATGGCCATTGCGTATTTTCAATCTTGATTTTGGACGATACTTTTCCAGGTATTGCAACTGTTTAGCATTTATTGCTCCTCGCCTCTTCCTAATAGAAAAAAAAAAAAAAAGATTTATTAAAGATTATTTATTATTATGGAATTTAAATAATAAAATAAAAATTAACCTTCCACAATGGAAATGAGTTTGCACAGGCCTGTGACAAATTTATCTATTTAAATATAAGGTTGTACTAAAAATCAATACTAATTTCACTTTGATTATGTAATTAATCCCAACATGCATGTTGATATTATTAAATAGTAACACTGGATTATTTATCAATACATCTGTCAAATATTGATATTTTTTATTAAATATTGCAATAACAATATCTAAGACCTACTAATTCTGCTGATATATATCCTTAGTGATATTGTTTTGCATGCAATAAGGTTTCAAAACCTGAGAAACAACACTGAATACCCCATAAACTAATACTGCACCAATGTGAAGCATTATCTTATTCAATCCTCACAGTTGTCCATGTATTTATTCATTGACATACTTTAACCAAAACAGAAAATGTATCACAGTAGATTATCCCTCTTTTGTTAAGATCTCCAAAGTAAGGAATATCCTAATACATTCACTTGTTACATTCATTGCTATCCCTGCAAACTAGGGTGTACAAAAAAAAAGTTTTTTTAATAAAAAAAAAATTGGATTTTTAAAAATTTAAATCAGATTTTTATTTTTTTCCCCCTGCATTAAAATACAGAATAGCTACCAATAATTTTAGATTTCTAAAACAATTCAATCTCTAATTGCTAACAATCTATGTTTTTAAGCTTTAATTATAATTATTAGTTAGTTTAATTAGAGTAATTATAAAAACTGCATTAATTTTCATTAGTACTATGTATAATAACGTTACATACATTAATATTTTGTAATAATTATCTAAAACTATATTATATACTATTGATACTTACAGTTATTAAAATTATTAATCACTGCATTTAATATTAAATTGTTAGCAATGCCTGAAATTAATAATTATTTAACAATTAACTATTTAGGAAAAAAATATAATTTTTATGCTTTAATTACTAGAAGAAATCCTAATTTAGTATTCATTCTAGAAAGAAAATAGGGTGCTAATTCCCAAAATAGGTACTAGTTCAGTAAAAAGAGAGCATTACTTCGTGAGTAAATATACGTATTAGTAATGTGTTTAGTAATGATATAAAAGAAAAGTATATAATTTTTTAATATGATAAATAAAGTGACATTAATTTTTAAGGATTTTATGAATTACAAATCGAAAAATACACTTGAATAATGCAATAATATTGTTGTGTGCTTTTTTATTTTTTAAGAAATAAAGTTCTATATATTTTGCAAGGTCTTGGGCACACCGATTTAGAAGTACTTATGATATGGGGAAGTTTTTTACAAGAAGTCTCTAGTTACAACTAAAGGTGAATTTCACTAATTTTAAAAAAAGGGGTGTATTTTCGCTAATTTTGAAAAGAGCAGGGTGCTGCAACCTTAAAGAATTGCTTACAGGGAACAGTAAATAATTGCAGAATTAATAAAAACTGCCAATAACTACAATTTTATTAGTTAGTAGCACAAGTAACAAAACATGTAAATATGATTTGCAGCTCATTTTACATTTGTACTAATCAAAACTTACACACATGCATATGTAAATAAAAAAGATTTTTTTTTTAGTTATTTAAAAAAAAAAAATTTACACCCTAGATTTGTCACCTATGACCGACTAACCAAAAAATGCCTTAAAATTGATTTATTAAAAAAATAATAATTAAAATTGCTGCCTTCTCAATCCCTAACTAATTTCTTTATTTGGTGCATACATGTTCTGTCATATCTCAACCCAACAAGAATAGTAGCGATCTTTATTAAAAGATGGCAGAACCATACATAGAGAGTATGAGATTGTAAGGTTTTGCATGCAACCAGTGACATCGATGCAGTTGTAAAAAATGACTTGTTTAGAATAGCTGCACTTTAGCGGCTCTTATAAATATGTAAATAAAACTATAAGTAATCTTACAGTTATGTCTCCTTGCTTAGTAAATAATAATAATAAGAGTGCGGCGATGTAATATGTTCAAACTGTAAAAAACATTATCTACCAAAGAAGCTCTTTCAGAGTTTAACATTTTTATACTAATTAGTTCTATTTCTCTTATACATTCTTTTATAATAGTTGTTGAGCAGGTGTCATTCTTTCATTCTTCTTTAGCTCCAATTTGCTATAAATTTATACTGCAAAAGCAAAATGAGAAAATAACATACTGGCTACTTATTCTTTTACTTGCAGAAATTTAATGTATTTGCTATGCTTATTTTATATAAATGGATGAATTTGATTAGTAAAAGGAAATAATGACATTGCAAATTATGTATATATGGGTCATTCTCTGAAAAGTGGCTGTTTTATTTTTTAAAAATGCAGACCAATAAAATTGCCTCAAAAATCTCAAATACCTTATTGCTATATTTATCAAAAAATAATGTGAACCAAACAGTATTTCATAGTTCTGATATTTTAATTTCAAAGCCCTACCATTGCTAAAATGTTCAAATAAATGATTGGAACCGGAATTAAAGAACAAATTTATTTATAAATAAGGAAAATGCTATATTTCACATACATGTTAAATAGATAAAAGTTTATAAAAAGTCTGGTGCCATTGTGGCACTTGTGAATTAAAATTAAGTGGCTTCATAGACATATCACCGCCCTTGAAAGGGTTAAAGAAAAATTATAATTAGAAGTCATACTGTCAATAAATAATACTTTTTTTACTCTATGTCAATTGAAAAAAATAAAGATAAAGCATTAACATTTCGAAGAGTTAATGTTCATTTGAATTAGTACAATTTTTTTTAAAACTTCTCCCTGTAAAATAATAAAAATTAAAAATTTATTATCTTTACTTACGGTAATTAAAAATCTTATGAGTTTTTTAATGTGTATTTTATTGCATTAAATTTTCTTATTTTACTGTTTAGTACATATATAAATGCACTCAGATCATTCCCTCACAATGTAAATCATTCCCTCATATTAAAACTATGAGGGAATGATTGTGAGGGAATCATGATGAAATACTTCTGAAAACCATGTTATACAAAAGGTGATTAGTCTTAGGTATATTTTCAGTTACTAAATATCTTTTGAAACACATTTCTAATAATATAACATAAAAAGACATTTCATTAGTTTTTATTAAATTTATAATAGATGAGGGAATGACGCATAATAAAAATACTTACATTGATCTAGTACTTCAAAGCCATATACTAACTATTCAAGAACGTTTTTGAGCAAACAACCAAATGGATACTTCACTTTACTCTTGTACAAACTGTCCCAGACATATATAAAGCATGTGCTGCTTTCTACTAAGTAAATAATGGCAAATTTATAGTTATGTGAGGGAATGACGACAAATGCTAGGGACATCATTAAAAAGTGCCCTAATTCATTCATTATATAAAAGATAAATACATGGCTAAATATGTATTTAAGTGTGTTTAATGGATTGCGAAAAAAATAATTATAAATATACGTGCCGTGCTGCAATAGCAGAGAAAGCATTTTCTTTCCTACATGTGTGAATGGGGACATAGTGAAGGAATGATATTTTGCATTAAAAAATACATTAAATTTATCAAATTTTAATTAGCAAATAATTACAGTTTATATGTATAACTGATTAATATTGATAGTTTAAATCACTTTTTCTTTTTGTAATTTTAAAAATATGTCTTCAAGACCCCTGGGACATAAAATTGCCACTTTTCAGAGAATGACTCATTAGATTTAAATATCATTTTAAAACAAAATTCTTTTTATAACAGATTAAAAACTTGCATTTTACAAACTTACTTAATATTTTATAATAATTTTATAAGGAATAGTGCATACTTATGAACAATTATTTAAAGCACTTTTTTTGCTTATGCATAAGGGAAAATACCAATAGAAACTTTCCAAATTATGCTCACCTTAGATTTTAATACATTTTTATGTAATTTTAAACATTTAGAAAATTTATGATTTTAATCAATGATATTTTTTAAAAAAATCAGTTGATTAAGATCATGATTCAATCACTGATTTAAATAATTTTATTAAAATTGTTGACACCCTATTGCAAACTACAAATTCCACTGTTTCTTAAGGACGAATGCAGACTAATACAAATAATAATCATCATCATATTCTTCAGCATGGGTTAGGCTAAATCAGCCTGTTCCGGCTCCATCGATCAATCCATCAGAGCATAGGTCTACCTCAGTCACGGTAAACCCTGGGTCTGTAATTCAGAAGCTTTTATGGCAATCGGTCATTACTCATACGCTCTACGTGATTCTTCCATTTATTCTGATAATCTACTATTTTGTGGTTGATGTTGTATATTTTTAAGTCTGAGCGTATGGAATCATTAGTAAGCCTGTCTATTCTTGTGCATCCCTTTGCAGATCTTAAAAACTTCATTTCTGAAGCCTGTATTCTGGATTGTTCTTTGGTATTAATAGTCCATGTCTCTGAACCATGCAGAAGTGCTGACGTAGCCATTACTTTATAAAATTTAAACTTAGTTTCTGTATGTGTTTTATTTTTTAGAATTCTGATCAATGATCTGCAAATATGTTGGAAGTTATGCAATTTACTTTCCAAGTCTATTTTTGTTATATGTAGTATCACATCCCAAGTACTTGAAGTCTGAGACTTGTTCTATTATCTTATTATCCAAGACAATTTTAGTTCTTATGGGCTCTTTTCCTTTGAAAGCCATCAGCTTGGTTTTTTTTATAGATATCTTCATATTATAAGTTTCACATAGTTTGTGTAGTTCATAAATTGCTCTTTGGAGGTCATCCTCATTGTCCTGAAAAATTGCTTGATCATCCGCAAATAGAATTGTAATACAAATAAATATATGTAAAAAAATGTAATACAAAAATACAAACGTATAAAAAATATAATACAAATAATAATAAAATATCTAAAATTGAAAGCGTCTGGTGTTTTTTGGCCTTAGTGTATTCATGTGGGCAGAGCATAATTTGTGGAAAACAATTATTCTCCTGAAGTCTTATTGCGAAAAAATAAGCATCAAAGCATAATAATTTGAATAGCTTAATTTCAGCCAGCAACATGAAAATTTTATTTCAAGTCAACCCAAAACCAGGTCTTGATAATATGATTTTTGTCAATTCAATCTGATCCCGAAATTAAAGAAAACTAATCCAGATTTTAATGTGATTATGGAAAAGTAGTTACAATTATATCATCAATATTAAATTTGTTCTAAAGTAAAACAGACGTGTGTGTGTGTGTTTGAAGATAATCAGTGAAACCAGACAATGTTTGCGTAAAATTAGGTTACCTAACCCCAAGATAAGTATAGTACAGAGGTAGGTCCATCCGCTGTTCTCCGTGTATTGGTTGATAGAAATTCTCCCCTGTGACGTCAGTGGTGCAAAGAGAAACTTTGTTGCTCCTCAGTTTAGCAAAGTAATATGCGCAAAATAAAATGTAAGCTTCACTCAATTAATGGTTAATATAATTTTTCATGAGATTAATGATTTTTTTTATTCATTAAATTTAACACATTGTATTTAAAACAAGAAATGAAAACAAAAATAGATAAAATATATTTTTTCTCATTTTACTTTTAAAAAGAAACAATTTTGACATCCTGTACATTTTTTTTCTCTTTTCATTATAAATTTACATATTTCCTCTTTTACAAACGATGCATTATTTACGTGAAATAACATGTTTCCTATATATGTGTGTGTGTGTGTGTGTGTGTGTCAGGGCTGAAAAAAGACCAACCCGTGTGGGTTTTTTGGGGTTTTATTGGGCTTTTTGGGGTTTTATTGGGTTTCTTTCGGGTTTTTGGAGTTTTTTGTTGTGCATTGCTTTGAACAGTGCCAACTATGTTTAATTACTTACTTGTTATGATTCTATTATATATGAAAGGTAAAATTTCAATTACATTTAGATTTTCAGACATCTTTGCATAAAAATCGATTTGAAAGAACTGCAAGACCCAACCACTCAACCCTCACCAAATTAGTATAATCCAAAGAACTTGTATTTTTAATTTTTTATGACTACATAGGAAAAAATGACTATAGTTTATAGATTATAATTCATTTCTTTAATAGTACATAAAAAATGCATTCATAATGTATTATGTATTTTTGCAGTTGTGGCTGTATTTAATATTTCAATTTTACTTATATGCAGAGTGTCTAAAGAAAAAAAGTTTTCTTATTCAGACAGGTGCAGACTAAAAATGCCTCCTTTATTTTTTTCTGATTTTCATCGTATCTGTTATCTTAAGTTGTACCCTTTAATAACAAAAATTAGAAAATTGGGATTTTTGAGTGTAAAACAAAATGAAATATTAAATGCAGTTCAACTGGAAAAATACTTAATACATTACAAACATATTTTTAAGCAACTGTTATAGAAATTTTTTGATAAATTATATGAACCTTAATGAATGATAAGTAATATATATACCGGGCGATCCAAAAGTCAGGACAAACTTTAAAATTGAATAATTCGAAAGCGAATCAAGATACAGAGATACAGTTTGCACCAAACGGATGGAAAAGAAACCGGGTTTTGTATGGCAATGAAAAAAAAAAAAAATTCTGTTGGTGACCAACAGATGGCGCTGTAGTGTTTTATTGCACCAAAAGATGATTTACAAATGAAAAAATGTTGACAACTTACAAGTCAGCTTAATTACAGTTAATTAATGCTACAGTAAATGTTCAATGTGCTGTCCATCATTCAGAAGTACAGCTGTGAGACGAGTCACCACACCATTCACAGCATTTAGTAGCATTTCTTGCGTTATGGCAGACACATTTTGACGTATGGCATCTTTCAGTGCTGCCGGTTGGTCGCGGTACACTTTTGATTTCAAGAATCCCCACAGCCAAAAGTCACAGGGTGTCAGATCGGGAGATCTTGGAGACCATGCGTGATTAAAGTAGCGACTGATAATGCGATCCTCCCCAAATGTTGAGCGTAGCAAGCGTTGCACAGGCAGAGCAATATGAGGTGGTGCTCCATCTTGCATGAAGGTGACCGTTTGGAGTGCCTGTCGCGCTTGCAGTTCGGGAATAATGTTGTTCTGTAACAGTGCTACATATCGCTGACCAGTGACAGAAACTGTTTTGAAACCCGTCTGTGTGACTTCCTCGAAAAAAATGGACCAATTATGAAATCAGCAGTGAAGCCACACCAGACTGTCACTTTAGGCTGTTGCAAGGGTACCTCAACGAATGCATGTGGATTTTCTGTGGTCCACACTCGACAATTGTGGGTGTTAACAGTGCCAGAGAGTGTGAAATGCGCTTCATCTGTCCAAAGCACAGTGTGAAGCCAGTCATGCTGCTCTTCCATCTTATTGAATACAAAATTCGCAAAATCTCGACGAGAATAGAAGTCAGGAGGTTTCAGTTCTTGGTTATGTTGCAACTTGTATGGATACCGTTGCAAAGTTATTCGCAGTGCTCTCCAGATACTTCCGTATGACACTCCTGTCTGCCTCGAAACTTCTCGAGCACTGCACTCCCCATGTGCAGCAACCGCCGAAATGGATTGCACCATCTGCTCCACTGTCGTGGCAACAGCAGCGGCTGTTGAGGGACGCCCACTTCTTTGATGTGACGCCAAAGAACCTGTAGCTTCAAATTTCTTCATCATTTTGTTCAAAGCAGAAACCGTTATTGGTCCTTTGCTATCTCACTTACCCTTCATGTAGCGATATGTGTGCAATGCCGCAGTGGCACTTTTCAAATTCTTATAATACAGTTTAACTAAGAAGGCTTTCTCACCTATGGACAGCATTTCGATGCATACAAGCTTCGACTACCCTTACCTGCTGCAGTTGCTCCTTTTATATCGTTTGCTGCTTTGCATAATCCTACATCAGAAATTCGACAGCGCAATCTGTTGGTCGCCAACAGATTTTTTTTTTTTTGATGCCACACAAAACCCGGTTTCTTTTCCATCTGCTTGGTGCAAACCGTATCTTTCTATCTTGATTCCTTTTCAAATTATTCATTTTTAAAGTTTGTCCTAACTTTTGGATCACCCGGTATATATATATATATATATATATATATATATATATAATACTAGCTAAAGTACCCTCCGTTGCACAGAATTTTAAGAATGTTTGTTTTGAAAAATCAAGGATTGTGTGTTAATTTACGTAATTTTCACTCTTTTTTTCCATTTAATCCGGCCAACAGATTACCTACTTACTTAGTAAATATAATCTATGATCTGAATTGAGACGGAGATTAAAACATTTTGATGAAAATTTGTTTCCGAGTATTTATTATTTAAATAATTCTTTCGTGATTAAAAAAAAATGGCAAATACAAAAATTCTATGAATTTTATTTTAAAAAAATTTGACATCTTTATTTCAGTTCTTCACTAAGAATGAGCTCTAGGGACCTAAACCTTTATGGAAATTCTAGTATACATGCATACACAAGAGTACATACATATGGAATAGATTTAAAAATGGCAAAAACAAATTCAGAGAACCTCAAAATGTTAAAATGCCAATTATCTTCTTGAGCTTATGCTCGGGTTTTTATCATGTTTCAATGCGTTTTTTCAAACTCATATGACACCACACTATATACATGACTATATACATTCACCTGCTGACGTCCATTACATTTCCAATGTGACATAATATTAACTTCTTTTTTAAATTTGTCAATTTATTTCACTTTTCACATGGAACTCTTGCAATAGAAAAGTAATTGTTGTGATAAGAATTTTATTGTGGATTTTTAATTGTTAGCAACTGCTATAACGTAAAATGTTTAAATTTGATAGAACTTGCTGTTAAATTGATGATGTTTTATTAATTAAATATCAACTATAAATTATTTAGATCCCGGATTACTTTAGTTGCCTCGGCAGTGTTGTAATACACATATGTAACATTTCACAATCCTGTCTTCCAAACTGTCGATTTGTATAGAATTACAGAAAGACAAATTTTCATTTTTACATATTAGATAATGAATGATAAAATATAGTCATTTTTCCTTTTGGATAATTTTAATTTGTTGAGGTTTGGGTTTTGCAGTTCTTTCAAATCATTTTTATCTTTTTATACAAAGATGTCTGAAAACCTAAATTTAATTAAATTTTTATCTTACATGTATAACAGAATCATAACAAATAAGTAGTAGTAATTGAAAATAAATGATACTGTGCAGCAAAAAACTCAAACCAAAAAACCCAATAAAACCCACTTTTATGTGGGTTTTTTTGGGTTTTATTAAGTGGGTTAAAAAAAAAAAACCCCACCCGGGTTTTTTTGGGCGGGTAGGTGGGCAGACAGCCCTGGTGTATATGTATATACATATGCATACACTTTTTATCATCACCATATTGAAGAATAAATTTATTGATTAAAGTTAGGATCAATTATTTACTATCGTAGCATTTTACTTTAATTATGAAAATAAAATCAATACAATTAATTCTACAGAAAATAATTTAAAAATCTATAGCTGTTTTTACCAACATTTTCCTTGATATATTTAAAGTATGTGAAATAATACATTTAAATAAATAACAAAACGTATGACATACATAAAATAATCATATAAAAACTAAATATTCATGCGTAAAAAATGATGTGTGCTAAAAATTATGAAATATTGACATATGAATGATATGCATATAAAGGCTGTTCTCAAATCCAATCTCGTCACTTTTTGACACATTCACAAATTTATTTGCATTCATAAATTCGTGAAATTTACAGCCCGTAAGTCAGATACCAAGAAGTCGAATAATGTTTTTCATGTTTCTATAAAAGCAAATTATATTTCAATAAATGTTGTCAACTTTAGCATTTTAAGCAGATTTGCGTGTGGCCACAGTCTAAGAAAGATCTTAAAGCTCCTGTCCCTGCACACGAAAACACTTTCGAGCTTATGCTAAACCTATGGGGAGGTTATTTTCTAATATCTCGTTTGCGTTTTGACATTTTTAGAAGTTTTTTTTTTCTTTTTTTGCATTGGATAGCTGAGGTCCATCTCTACATCGCTCCTTTTTTACATTTTCGATTTTGGTTGCATATATTTTTTATAAAGTTACTTTCACTTTCGAAACCAGTTCCGAAAATGAAAGTGTCATTCTAAAAAATATCTGCAACCAAAATCGAAAAAGCAAAAAAGGAGCGATGTAGAGATGGTCCTCAGCTACCAAATGCAAAAAATAAAAATAAAATAAAATAAATAAAAATGTCGAAATGCAAATAAGATAATAGAAAATAACCTCCCCATAGGTTTAGCATTAGCTCGCGAGCGCCTTCGCCTGCAGGGACAGGAGCCTTAAGCAGGGAGTTGTGGATTATTATTTACGATTTATTGTATTTATGTAAAACGAAAAAAGTTATCCTGAGGCATTTTCCAACCATTTTTAAAAGTAAAGGCATAAAACTGGCCCGTCTGACAATTGAAGTAATTTGGAATCAAAATGTGGCTTTCCAATTTTTGATAAATAAATTACCTACTGAGACATAAGCGATTGTGGTCCTGTGACAACCAGTCTTCCTCCTGCTTCGCGGCGTCGCTTGCTAAAATTTGGTTCAAAATGTCCAATTTGGCCCTATTTTCCCAAAAATCTTTTGAGTTACCAAAAAAAAAAAAAAAAAAAAAAGAGAGAGAGAGAGAGAGAGAAAAAAGAAAAGTCTTTTGATTACCTAGTTTCTGAATAATACTTACCAATTTCACGTGTCTCCAAACAAAAATGAACGAAAAAATGCATCAGAAAGTAGCTCTTTTTAGGGTTTCGTTCATCTGACGAAACCCTATTCGTCTCACTCCTTAGTCTGTCTGTCTGTCCGTCACAGAGCTCGTTCTCAGAAACTATACATGTTAGAGATTTGAAATTTTGGGTACTTATAGCTGAACACCTCACATCAAAAAACAAATAATAAAATTTTTAAAAAGTTGGTAATTAACTGAATAACGGGCTAATTAACTTCTAAAATTAACCAATCCATCTTTTTAACGCAGGTTCAAACGGACCTTCTCCAAATCATCCGTGTTTCTCCTAAGGGTTGCCAGTAAAATGAGCCGATGCATGGTTACCACAGAGGAAATTAAGCCGAAAAATGAAGTGGACATTTTAAAGCAAAATCGCATATCAGAAAATATTGATCCGAGAAATTTGTAAATGGAACAGACAGACGCAGAAAAAAATCTACTTTCATTTGGTATAAAGTTCACATTTCTGCGATGTGTATAAGTTAAAATATCTACTAAAAATAGATCAATAAAAACTTAATTTCTTTAATTGGAAAGACAAGGAAAAAAGATTTCAATTCGGCGGGAAAGCAGGTAGACATGCCGACGCTGCGGTTTTTCATAATACCATATTTTAATACGAAATTTTAACTTTTTAAATATTAATTTTTTTGGCATTCCGATGTCAAATTCAGGGTGTCTACAGAAATTGTAAAAAAAAGTTCCCTGATTTTTCCATGATTTCCCTGACTATCATTATCATACTTCCCTGATTTCCATTATTAACAATACGCATACAGTATTTTTTTTATGTAAACCTTCCTCGCATAACACACTTATCCATCTTGCTAATATCTCATTTGGGAGAAAAAACAAGAGATAAAGAAAAAAATTGCCTAATATTCATTAAGTATTGGTTGAAAGTTTTATAAATCTGAACACAAAATTTAATCCAACTTCATACAGTGGCCAATGGATATATGGTGACCAGTAAATCTCCTCATTTTCTGAAAAACATTAAATTCTAAGACTTATCTACATCTGACGGGATAGCTAATTGGATTCAGCTGGCCACCTGGTCAGGTTATGCTAATGTATCATTTTAAAATGGGTAAATTGCCTTCAATATAAACACTATCAACAGAAAATGAGGAAATCTGATCACCTTAATTTGCGTTAAATATCAAAAACTCATACTATGTGCATCTTTTAAAAAATATTCGGAAAGACTTATCAACATGTGAAAAAATATGGTATATAAAGTAGAAGAATCAGTCTCGTTGGCAAGGTGAAAATGCGAATAGTTTCGCATATAGACAAATTTCCCTGATTTTCGAATATTTTTACAAAGTTCCCTGACTTTTCACTGATTTTTCCAGATCGATAAACCTCCCTGATTTTTCCATGATTACCTGATTTCCAGATTCTGTAGACACCCTGAAATTTCTCACTGATTTCATTGATACCTATTTCTAAGTCCTATCTTAATTACAAGCTGAAATATTAATTATTATTTAATTAATCGGTTTAACTTGCAGAAGAATTAATGTTGGTAAACGAGTCGGTAACTCCCACATGTGTATTTTAAACAATTCTTTCTAAGTGAGCCCCTAATTATGTTGGAGACATGAAATTTTGGGTACTTATAGCTGAACACCTCACATCATACGACAAATCATAAAACTTTGAAAAAGTCGTACATTTAACCCTTTGGGCTCCCACATGTGTATTTTAAACAATTCTTTCTAAGTGAACCCCTAATTATGTTGGAGGCGTGAAATTTTGCATACTTATAGCTGGACACCTCACATCAAACAACAAGTGATAAAATTTTGAAAAAGTCATACATTAACCCTTTGGGGCCCCGCATGTGTATTTTAAACAATTCTTTCTAAGTGAGCTCCTAATTAGTTTGGAGGCGTGAAATTTTGCATACTTATAGCTGGACACCTCACATCAAACAACAAGTGATAAAATTTTAGAAAAAGTCGTACATTTAACCCTTTGGGCTCCCACATGTGTATTTTAAACAATTCTTTCTAAGTGAGCCCCTATTTAGGTTGGAGGCAGGAAATTTTGCATACTTATAGCTCAACATCCCAGATTACACGTCAAATAATAAATTTTGAAAAAGTTTTATGTTTAACCCTTTTAACTCCAGATCGTGCATTTTAAGCAATTCTTTCTAACTGAGCTCCTAATTAAATTGGAGATTTTAAATTTTGCATACTTATAGCAGAACACCTGAGGCCAAGCGACAAATCATAAAATCTCAGAGTCTTACGTTTAACCCTTTGAGCTACCACATATGTATTTGAAGCAATTTTTTCTAAAAGAACCCCTAATTAAGTTGGAGACATGAAATTTTACATATGCATAGCTGAATACCTCAGACCACAAGACAAATCATAAAATCTTCAAAAAGTCTTATATTATTTACCCCTCCGGTCTCTAACTTGCGTATTTTAAGTAATTTTTCTAACCTCCGCCCTTTTAATCAGGGGAGAAATTTTCTAACTTTTGCCGACACTCCTTTGACCCTTCTTTCATATTATGAACCATAGCCTTACATATTTTAGTTCCATTTTTTACTGCCAGATGCGCCTACTGATCTCGGTGCTATGGGCCCAATCCCCTCGACTAATATATCTATGGATAGTATGTAAAACGGGTTTTCGTTCGAATAGATGTTTATTTAGAATCGAGTGCGCCCCCTGGTTGCGAAATGTGGAACTAACAGATTTTTCAAAAAGATAAAGTGTTTTGAAAAGAATATTAAACGAAACCCTCTGTGCGATCTGAGATCACACTTACCCACTTGTTTGGATTTGAGAACAGTCTTAAATGAAACATTATTGAAAGAATACTTTACCTTAAAGATTACTTTTAGCAAACTGCAAATTCTTTTTCTTATATTTTCTTTCTTTTGATAAATTAATGATATTTTTATTTAAGTTTTTAATGCGAATGAATATTCGCATTCGCAAATATAAAGATAATATTTTTTCGTCCACGTTAGGAAAGTTTAATTTTAAAACATTGAACAAAGAACGTGTTATATCAAGTTCATTTTTTAAACTGTTACCATGAATTTGGAGAAAAACATTTTCAAATTCTTTAACAATATTTAACCAGTTTTTAGATGGTTTTAACAGCCCACCCATATTTAAAATGCTTAGCTAAGAATTCTCGTCCTGTACATCAGGGGTTTTCAAAAAGTCATCTTTACTTTTAAATGCTAGATAACCTGCCAGATATTCAAAACTATCTTTTTCTACAAGGCTGTATTCATCAACACTCAATGCAGTACCGCAAGTTACTTTTAATTTGGATGTTCTTTTATCAGATGCTGGGAAAAGATTTTCAGAAAGTGCGTTGTCGGCTATTTTGCTCTCTTTTTCCATATTGATGAGCCCTTCTACACAGGAAGAAGTGAGGACATCACATTTTTCATATTCTGTCACATTTGCATGTACAGATGGGGACACAAATTTTCTGCTTAACAAGAGCAATCTTAATCTATATTTAAACTGGCTCGGTGATGGGTGGTCATAACCATGACCCATTCCTCGAATCTGTGAGAAAAAACTTTCTAAGCAGTTTTGATTCAATCTACTCGTTAAAATATATGAAACTCCGGATTCAGAAAGTATATTGTAAAGATTCTGTAATGATGTTATTGATACTACAAATCCAGTTTGAAATGGAAGCATCAAATTTTTACCCTCAACTCTCAAAGTCTGAATTTCATTTTTCATTTTCTCCAATACAGAAATTTGCTCAGGAAATGAAAATCTATAGCCACATCTTAAAATAACTTTGTCCGTGGGAAAGCGAGAATTTAACACATCAAATGCATCATTTACTAATTTAAATAAGGGGGAAAAGTACCAAATTGCACACGAAACATGATGGGAGAAAACCTGCACCGCAAAGGACTTAACTTTCATCTTTTCGATACTTTTAAGTACTACGTGATTTAATGAAAGTTTTGGACATAATTTTAATTCCTTTTTGTCCTTTTCCAATAAATTTAGTAAAATACTTTTATTAATTTTGGTGCCCGATGATAAAGTTAATCCACTGTTAATCAAATGATTTTCTAAGCAGTTTTAATAAATGAAGGGCGTCAGCAAAAAGAAATATATTTCTACTTTCATCAAATGGATTACGAAAATGTGTATTATCAGCATTTATATTTAGTTCCTTGCATAGAGCTTGATTTCCGCCACCAAGGTCAGAAGTAAATGCAACTACTTGGAATCCAAGCTGTTCAATCTGTTTTATGATTTCGAATAACAAAGTTTTGGTCATTCGGCAGTCAAAATCATAAAATATTAGTTGTTTCCAAGGCGCTAACAGTCCTCTGATCATAACAACTTGGGCATTTTTATAAGGTCCTAAAGTGATATCTTCAGCATGATCATAATCTATTTTTCCATCAACACTCATTTCGTCTATGATTAGAACACATAGTTTTTCAAACCTCATTAACGTTTTTATTGAATTTGATAAAATAAAGAATAATTCTTTCAGTATTCCCCGAGAAAATGTCATTTCAGACACCCATCTTTTCAACATACTCAAACTTGGCAAAGGAATTTTCATCTCATTCTTCACAAAAATGTATCTTTTGGAGAGACCTCGGAGAGATAAAGCTGTTACAATATCCTCTGAAGATCATTTCACACGTTTTGTCGAAATTAGAGCAAGTTGTTGGCTTTTGGTGAATACCCCATTTAAAACATTTCCGACAATTTGTTCAGTTTTTTTTTTCTTTTCAACTTTATTATGATAATACAAAGATGAAATTTTTCTAAAGGAATAATAGTAAGAAGAGGATTTTTTTTGTAAATACTTATATCCTTATTTGAGTTTCTTTAATTCTTCCTCCAAATGAGACATTTTCTCATAACAAATTTCCTTATTTTTTTTTCATTTGTTATTTCTTTACAAGTATCACAAATTTGTAAATTCTGAATATTGTCATTTTCACAAACTTTCAAATTTGGCATATTTTCAGTATCCAATAGCTTCTGTATTTTTTTATGGCTTTTCATTTTCGCAAATTTCTATCAAATATTGCTTTAATTCTCGTTTTCTGGATCTCTGGATTTTCTGGATTCGGAATCTAGCTCTCTTCAGATTTTTGTGGCTTGTTAAGATTCTGTTTCGAAGACAATATTGTTGGGATATTAAAACGAGGAATTGCCCCAGCAATCAATCGACGCTTTGCTGGAATACCGAATTCATATTTTAAATCTTTCAGGAAATCATCACAGTTGAAATGAGCTGAACAGATTCTAGCTGAATTTACAGAGAAATGATCTTTTCTTTTGCAGGCTTCAAACCAAGCAATTTTCAGCTTTATTTTTTGGAATGCGGTGGAAATAAATACACGTAGTATTTTCATCATTTGTGCAATTAGCGACAGCACACCAAGGCATGTTAATAAAAACAAGAACTCAATTTTAAGCTAAAAAATTAAAGAGCAAGCGCATTATAACAAAGTAGCATACTAAACAATGACAGTCGCGGAGCACATCGCACCAATAACGTCACATCCCACACCTCCGCTCCCTTAAGTAGACTATTCCCATCGGCTGGACCTACGATCTCTCTTCTAACTATCTTGACCTAACCCAATGCACTATCATAGCGGAAAGTTTTCTTGATCAAGTTTGGTATGAAAACTAAATATTTGGTCTATGCCCATCAAGTTAAAAAAATTCAACCAGGTCTAAAATAGCCAAAATTCAATTTGAACAAACATAACCCACAATTAAATTTCTATTAAAAGAATATTTTATACATTTTTATGTAGATAATTTTTATTTAATAAGTCATGTATTTAATCTTACCACGAAAATTAAATATTGGTGAAAATGGGATTTTTTAAAGAAAAGTTAATGCCATAAAATAAAAAGAATATGTAAAATACCATCTTTAAAGAAAAACTTTATGAAAATAATGCTGTAAATGCAAATGTTGAATAATTGGTTCATTTTTCTATATTTCGATTTCATAAAAAAAAGGAAGGGGTGTGAAATTATGTATGAGCAAAACAGATATAAAATGTTGATTCTTTCTACTGTTTTGTGTTTAAATTTTCACTACTATACCATTTGTCTTTTGAAAATAATAAATTTTCTATTCTCCTCCTCTTTAAATTTAATATTGCAATGTATCACCAATACCAAAATTAACTTGTTTATCTATCATTCACCCCTTTAATAAGGACTTCAAACAAGAACCAAAAGAAAATCAATTAACACTACAAAAAAAAATTTTTTTTTTTTTTTCCAGTTTTGAAACTGAACTGAAATTATTTTTCTGCTCCAGACAGAACTGAATAATAGAAACATTAAAATAGCAATTAAAGCCTTTGTGCAGGAATATTAAAAAGCAGTAAACCAACTTTTAAAATGCACAAATAATGCGTGAAAAGTAGCAAACAGCTGTTTCGAATCTACAGCAAGATTCTTCTTCAGTGCAAGATAGGGAAAAAAGAACAGCGTGCTAGAAAAAGCAAGGCTTTACTGCTTTTTAATAGAAACATTGTTTTTAAATATTCAAAAAATACAAATCATTGACATCACTCATTTCTGATCTTTAAATTTTATATAAAGCATGTAAAAATTTACATCAAGAATTATCTATACAGAAATTTGGTAAGCTGACAAAAATGAAAATAACTAAGTTATAAGAATGGACGATACCATTTTGAGGCATTGTTCTAAAGTACCAGCCCAAAGAATTTATTTCAAATAACTAAGTACATTTATATATTCATAGTTTCAATGACCATATATGAGGGGCTCACAACCATAGTAGACCAAGTCCACTTAAAAATGTGATAGTTCATATAGAAGGTACCACAAACTATGCTTTTTCTACTACCATAGTGCACAAAGTCTATAGTTCACATACTTTCTCATAAATTGTATCTGTGTCCAGAGTTGGTGAAGTAATACAAGAAACCTTTACAACCATGCTGAATCAAGTCCATTCATCCATGTACTGCTCTTTCATCTATGGTCCATTCTTGCCTCATTGCTATTAAAAACCTTTGTTACTTTAAATAAATAGCAATTTCAAATTTTCTGAAGAAAAATAAACATTTGTGCATTATCAGATGGATAAACTATGAATGGAAAGTAATATTGTTTTTGATGACACCCCCTCCCTCCTTTCAGTAAACGAACGATAAACATACAGATAGCGTTTTTCTTATAAAAATTATTACAAGGAAAAAACCTCTATTCACATTGCTCGATCTTCGGCCTAGAGAGGAATGTACGACAATGAATAAGACCCCTAAGATAAAGAGAAACTTTATTACAAAGTCTTCAGCACAAAGTTTAATTTACTTTTCAAGCCGACAAGTACAGATACATGTAAATTATGTGATAGCAATCAAGCTTTCGACAGAAAATGATGAACAGATTTAGATAAAATGTAAAACTGTCTGTGAACTCAAATAATTTCTTAAAAATTTTCTGCAAAAAAACGCTGTGCCCCTCCTGAGTCCTATATCGCTGCTAACAGCAAAAATGAAAAGTTATATATGAGTGGAGTGCCACTAAGCAACATCACTAAAAGAAAAATATTAATTAAGAAAAACATTAATATTAATTATTAAGCAGAATTTTTTTCTGCAGTCTGCAACACAAGCAGAAATTTTATAAGCAGTCTGCTGAACTTAAGGACAAACGCCCTCTTTCAAATGCCTCACATTACCTTACATGCACTCAACCTTCTCACTTCCCCTCCAGTTTTCTGAATTAGACTTTATAGAAAAGAGGATAATATTTACTAAGATATTAAAACAATATTCCCCTTCCGAATGTAAAAAAATTCGGTAAAATTTCCAACCAAATAAACTTTAAAAGCAATCAACATTCAACATTTATTTTTTAACACAAAATTTATTTTTAATCTGTTAAATTAATCTCCATCACCCCTCTCGGTGCTGCACTGTTTCTGCTACTGGCCCTGGCAGGAGAAAAAAAAAAGCATTGTACCTGCCATTCTGGCACAAACGCCACGCTTACAATATTTTTAAGTTTTTAACTCGTATGTGCTGCGGCACTTCTTCCAAAAAATATTGTACCATGGTACATGGCAAATAATTTCTAGCAAACTTTTTTTTTCCTCCAGTTGAAAAATAGTCTGCAGACCTTCTCAAGAGTCTGTGACGTGCGTCGCACTGATTCTCTGCCGGGGTCTTGATAAATTTTTTTTATAAAGAAATTTGTAAAAAAAAAAAAAAATCAAAACTGTCTGCAAACTTTGAAAATTTTCTGCGAACGGCATTCGCGTGTTTTTCTATATTATCTGACTCTGGTGATGAAAACACTAGAAAAAGTACTGAAACTCCAAAGTAAGAATCTTCCAGTAGAGGTCAATAAAACACTTCAGAATATTTTTTCTAGTGTATATTATGATGACAATGATACTATTGTGCATAGTGAATGATTTACAACAACTGGTAATATGTTTCACTCTGTGTTTAACTTAGATTAAAAAACAGAATAAGTAAATATAAATCAAAATCAATAGTTTTTGTAATCATAATAAACAAGTATTTATTTACACATGGAAATTTAACAACCATATTGATCCAAGTTCCCCCCCCCCTTTTTTTTACGTCTAAATATACAATAGAAATATGAATTTGTCATTTGTAAAAGTAGTAACTCAAAAGTATTGAAGAGCTCCACTTGCAGAAAGCTAAACAGACTAGAGAGAAAATGAAAAGTGATAAAATTAAAGCCCGAGATGAAGCTTACTGCTGAACATTTGACTTGCAAAAAGCACTTCCCTTTTTTAAGCTTTCAACATCCATAGCTTATTATAAATGCAATCTATATGTTTATAACTTTCGGGTGCATTCCTTTAATAATAACATGGGATACAAGTATGTCTAGGATAAAATAGAGGGAGGAAGAGATTCTCAAGACCTTTCTAGCATTGTTGCAAGACACCCAAGAGAGAAAGCCTCTAAGCATAAGAAAATTATTCTATATTCCGATGCCTGTAGTGGCCAAAATAAGAATATCAAAATGTCTCTTACGCTGTTTAAACTAATTAATAGTACAAACATAGCAGCAGGGTTAATTTACCACAAATTCATGGCGTTCGGCCACTCTTTCCTTCAAATGACGCAGAATGTGGTCTAATTGAAGCAGCAAGTCACAAGAAACAACACATCTATGTTCTGGATACTGGGAGGAATCCATTATGAATGGAAAGAGGAAATGTCCTGAATTTGATGTCATTGAAGTTAAGAATTCAGACTGTCTCTACTACAGCTTTGGAACAATTACAAACAGAAAAAAGGATACTGAGGGAGCTTGTTTAAATTTGATGAAGAGTTTCTCCCTTCATGTTACTGTTCAAAGAAATCCACATTGAGGATCAACCTTTTCGCAAAATTAATTTGGAAAAACGGGCTCATGGGTACAAGTTACTTTCTTTGCCAAATGTCAGTCAAGATGCCTTTTATGCGGGCCGTAAAAAAATCACTGACTGAAAGGAAAGATATGATGGATGATCTTCTGCCATACATTACGCCAATTCATCATGTATAATTCAAGAATCTTCCAGTAGAGGTCAATAAAACACTTCAGAATATTTTTTCTAGCGTACAGTACCGGACCTCAAATCCGGAATCCTAAAATCTGGACGACCCAAAATCCGGAATGGAAAAAAAGAAACTGAAATTCCGCGATGATCTCGAATAAATATTTCGTAAAAACATCCATAGATGGCGCTACGCGCGCACGTAACACAGTGCCGAGCCAACTAGAATCAGCAATTTTATTTTATTGCAATGTTTTTCATTCATTCATTAGTTTTAATTCAAATTTTCTAACAGAATTATCGTAGTTAGTTATCATAGTTAGAAATTTATAGCGATATCTCGGTTGCATTTCAATATTTTTAAATGATTTTTTTTGCATTCGATAGCTGAGATCGATCTGTATGCAGGCCGTTTTTCACTTGTTCGATTTTGATTACAGATTTTTTTTATGAGCATGCTTTCAGTTTCAAAACTGGTTCCGAAAATGAAAGCGTCCTCATTAAAAATATCTGTAAACAAATCGAAAAATTAAAAAACGGCCTTTGTACAGATCGATCTCAGCTATCCAATGCAAAAAAAATCATTTAAAAATATTGAAATGTAACCGAGATATCTTATAAATTTCGTCCATAGGATTAGCATTAGCGAATGGGTCTTTTCACTTGACTGAAGTAGCCTCTTAAATAAACATGTTGAATAAGCAAAACAAACAGCGGATAGATATGTCGTTTTTCTTTACTTTCTTTTCATCTAGTGTTTTTTTTTTTTTTTTTTTTTTTTTTTTTTTTTTTTTTTTTTAAGAGGTACACTAGCTTTCTAATAACTTATCATAATTTAATAAAAATTTATTACACAAGCTATTCACTATTATTGTAACTTGCTGAAAATTTGAAAGAAATTCGTCAATTAGCAACGGAGATAATTATTTTTAAGGAAAGAAACAGTGTCGCTGGGAGCTCGTTACTATGGTTTCAGAGCAAACTTAGGGACAAATGGCGGTTAATAAAGAGCCTAATTCGGCTCTCGCAAACAACGATGTATTTTCATTTTTAAAAATGTTTTTATGTTCCTAATAATGTGATGTACAGGATTAAAAAAAATTCTTATCCTTATTTTAAATTATTTTTTTTTAATTTATGTTTATGTTTGTTTACTTATACCTCATACGGCAATCCGCGATATAGATTCCTGGACCTAACTGGCGAGCAACAACGCATTTTCATTTTCTAAAAAATGCTTTAATATTTCTAAGAATATGCAGTAATAGTATTTTTTTTTAACTTATTTTTATTTTGAATTACTTTTTGTAATTTGTATTTTTGGCTTTATTTACACTAAGCCTAACATGGCAATTCGCGGTATAGATTGCTCCGTGGCATGTAAAATTTTGCCAAGGGCATGTACTGTATCTGTTTATTTATTTTGGTTGAGGACCTAAAATCCGGAAAATTCTGAAATCCGGAACGGGCGCGGTCTCGACCAGTCCGGATTTGAGGTCCGGTACTGTATATTATGATGACAATGATACTATTGTGCATAGTGAATGATTTACAACAACTGGTAATATGTTTCACTCTTTGTGTTTAACTTAGATTAAAAACAGAATAAGTAAATTAAATCAAAATCAATTGTTTTTGTAATCATAATAAACAAGTATTTATTTACACATGGAAATTTAACAACCATATTGGTCCAAGTTCCCCCCCCCCCCTTTCTTTACGTCTAAATATACAATAGAAATATGAATTCGTCATTTGTCATTTGTAAAAGTAGGGCACTAAGAAAATGATACTTTAACTTGAATATTGATGTATATAATCCTTATACATCACTTGATCTGAATTATTTATTAAAAATTTTAAAGTGTTATTATTCACAATAGAGAAAAGTGGATTTGGCTTACTATGGTTGTAAACCCCTCATATATTATAACACAGTACACTTTATCAGTCCAACAAAACACTATGAGGAGCAACTGAACTTGATTTCAAACAGAAGGCATTCAATTTAAAGTTTGAAGCAAGGGTATATTTTTCACTGAAAAATATAAAGCACTGCTAAGAATAATTTTCTTATAGAACTTGTTTACAGAATTTAACGTAGCACTGTTGAAAAGCAAAATTCCTGGTAATGTTTATTAATGAGCATGAATTAACAAGAATAGAAAATAGAGTTAAATGTAGATTTCAGAATGGAAAATTAAGCTTTCATTCAATGAACAATGAAACTGAAGTCACTTGATTGATTAATATTTTTTACTTTACTCTAAAACATGAACACTGCAGTGAATATTTAAAAAAATTAATACATGGATAAACCGCAATGTGTGGTTATACAATATTTAATATAGATATTAGTATGTAGATAGAACAAAGTTAATGATATTCTAAGAAACTTATAGTGTCATGAAATAGTGTACTAATAAAAATTCACATGGTTAATTTCATGTGCCTATACTTCTGTGAAAATTTATGCATCAGGCTATTCTGGAATTACAGAACTTCTCTATTTTAATGTTCTCAAGAGCAAATAGGGTGTTTTATGGAACATTTATTTTTCTAATTCCACAGAAAAAGTTTACTTTTAAATTATATAAAAATATAATCTGATGACCAGATTAAGCTATTTCCTTAAAATTTAACACCACCTCTTTCCGACTCCCAGAAGAGAAATTCTTTTCTGATACAAATTACACATTAAACAAATTAAAATTTTTATTTATTTTTTATTCTTTATTTTTTTTGTTATCTCATGATTACTTAGATTGAGAAAATTCTAGATTTCAAAGTGAGGAAAAACTAAAGCAAATCATTATTATTTTTTTTTTACTATATTCAAATAAAACTTTGGAACACAGAATTACATAAAAAAATATTATAGAGATAAAGTAATTTATTTTGAGCTTTTTAATTCCATATGTTTTCAAATTGACAGAAACCTAATTTACGATTTATAAATATATGCAGCAGGAAATTTAAACTTGCACTATGTGCAAAACTACTTAACAGATGAGACAATATTTTAAAAAGATGTTAAATTACTTTAATATCTTAGTACTTTCAACGTTTCAACTATAAAAACAGTCTTTCGTCAGAGAAATATAAGAAATACTACTGTTATTAACGTCTAATTTTCAAAATTCACATAGATGGTGGACGAAAGGAGGGAAAGTGGAAGTCAATTTTTATATCCGGAAAACATTGGTAAAATAAAACATGGATATAGGGAAGTGGAATATAACTCATTTTATGATTCTTTAAGCAAACTGAGCCAAATTCTGGGTATATTGTAGGATAAAACGTCATTACAAACAGTATTTTCTTTAGTAGTAATTTCTATTGATTCGTGGATAATTAAATCATAATTCTTTGAGGGATACATAATTTTTGCGTCTTCGAAATTAACTTGTAAATTCTGCTTCTGATTAAGTCTTGACAGGGCTGTTGTAGGTCGTTTATACTTTAAATCTCTCAAATGTTCTTTAATACGAACTTTAAGTTTACACAAAGTCATTCATATGTATTCGAGATAAATATTTTCTGTTTTCAGTGGAATTATATATACTCCAGAAACTTCATCTTTCAGGATCGGGTCTATTTTAGCACTAATTAGATTTTTCAGTTTTGCTGGAGGAGTGGCGATTAAGTTTATGCCAAAGCGAAAAAGCGTAATCGCAGATTGTGAAAAAGTTACCCTGTCAATAGACCCAGAGAAAAGAGATGTTGCGAGAAGTGTTATGTATAATAATGTGCAAGCATTCGTTACCAAATCAAGTATTAAAAATAATATGGTAATTAATCGACTTAAAGCTGATCAAAATACTATTATTATACAGGCAGAAAAAACAAATAAACTCGCAATAATGAACCGTATGGACTATATTGCAAAAATGGAAACATTCATCGCAGATATGGAATGCACACCACTTAACAAGGATCCAAACAACCAAATCCGGAGTAAAACTGAAGCTTTAATCAATATAGGATGTTGGCCACCAATAATGAAAAGCAAATTGAGAGTAAATAACATCGCCACCACTCCAAGACTATTTGGGAGACTAAAGGACCATAAAAATAATTGTCGTTTAAGGCCGATAGTTGGAAAATGCAGGCCCAACGTATTTCCTTGAAAAAGCATTTGTTCCTTTTCTGAACCTTTTTCTACCACTGTCAAACCATAGTTTAACGTTGACCACTGATTTCATTAACCTGATTAAGGATTTGAAGCTCAATAAGGCGAGTGTTTTAGCAAGTTTTGACATAATTTCACTTTTCCCATCAATCAACATTGACGAAGTAAAATTACTCATTAATAACTTTATTGATAACGAGCCATCATTAAACTCAAATGAAGAACACCGTAAAATCTGGACTTAACCTAATAACTGGAAATAATATTTTCATGTTTAATAAGAGGATTTATAAGCAAACTAAAGGAGCACCAATGGGTTCTCCCATCAAGTATTTTAGCCGAATTCAAATTACATTCATTTGAAGAAAGAATTTTAACAGACAGCATTTTAACTCCGTCAGTATGGTATCGTTATGTGGACGACATTTTCATAGTATGGGATCATGGTTTATCTGAATTGTACGCATTTCTTAACAGAATAAATAATATGGACCCTAACATAAAATTTACCATTGAAATAGAAAATAATAACGAGTTGTCATTTCTTGACGTAATGCTAATTAAAAATTTATCAAATTTAACGATTGAGCGCACGATCTACAGGAAAGTAAATAAGTCTAATAGCACCATTCCTTTTGAAAGTACACTACATTTTAACTACAAACTTGCTCCATTCAACTTTTATATAAGACGAGCGTTTAGTGTTCGCTCTATTAATCACCTTGAAAATGAATTAAATACCATTAGAAACATTGCAGTTGAGAATGGTTTCCCAATATGCATTATTGATAAGCTAATCAACTCACAGAAGAACCATGTGAAAATACAAAAAGCTCCACGGAGTAATACGAGATACAGTAGACTCCCTTAAATCCGCGAACGTCTAAAACAGGGTGTCTACAGAAATTCTAAAAAAAAGTTCCCTGATTTTTCCATGATTTCCCTGACTATTTTTATCAGACTTCCCTGATTTCCATTATTAATAATACACATACAGCATTTTTTCATGTATGCCAATTCCTCGTATAACACACTTATCCAGCTTGCTAATATTTCATTTGGGAGAATAAGATAAAAATTGCATAATATTCATTAAGTTTTATAAATCCAAACTTAAAATTTAGTCCAACAACTTCATATAGTGGCTAATACGGTGACCAGAAAGTTCTCATTTTCTGAAAAATATTCAATTCTAAGACTTATCTAAATCTAACGGGATAACTAATTGGATTAAGCTGAGCACCTGGTAAGGTTATGCTAATGTATCATTTAAAATTTTTAAAAATGTGTAAATTGCCTTCAATATAAGTGCTATGTACAGAAAATCAGGACATCTGATCCCCTTAATTTACGTTAAATATCAAAAACTCATACCATGCGCATCTTTTAAAAAATATTGGGAAAGATTAATCAGCATGTGAAAAAATATGGTACATAAAATAGACGAATCAGTCTCGTCGGCAAGGTGAAAATGCAAATATTTTCGCAATATAGACAAATTTCCCTGATTTTTCCAGAGTGATAAACCTCCCTGATTTTTCCACGATTCCCTGATTTCCAGATTCTGTAGACACCCTGTAAAATCCGGATATTTTTTCAGATGTAAGCAATGAAATTTACAGTTAAGTTGCAGGAACAAAATTCAAGATAGCACCGAAATCAGCGACTACCGCAATGTTTTTTTTACTAAATTTTTTGTTAATCACTCTCTTTTGGTTATTACAGCTGATTTATTACTAAATAAATTTACATTACTTTTGATTTTGATATAAATTTGCATATCTATATGATGACGTATCGATCTTACGATCGCTTTACCACTAGATGGCAGCATAGGGCTTTTGGAATTGAATCGATTTCATCGGTAATAATTTCATATTTTTTCACTTTTTAATCATTTTTATTTTACATAATTATTTTAATAATTACTTACGTTTAAACAAATAAATTATTTTAATATTTTAATGTTTCACTTTATTGTAAGCATTCATTATAATTTCCCTTGCTTAACTACCAATCAAATTAATGTTTCAAAAATGTAAACAAATCAATGATCAGAAATCTGCAAAATTCTAAAATCCGCACAACCTCTGGTCCCAAGCTGTGTGGATTTGAGGGAATCTACTGTATTACAAAATGAAGTACATACCAGGACTTTTCAAAAAACTCAGACATGCACTTTTTTACTTTGGCGTAAACTTAATCGCCACTTTTCCAGCAAAACTGAAAAATCTAATTAGTGCCAAAATCGACCCGATCCCGAAATATGAAGTTTCTGGAGTATATATAATTCCACTGAAAACAGAAAATATTTATCTCAAATACATAGGAATGACTTCGCATAAACTTAAAGTTCGTATTAAAGAACATTTGAGAGATTTAAACCCGGTAGCAGAAAGTGCGCGACGTGCGTCGCAGATTTATTTTGGACCTTGCAGATAAATTTGCCAATTTGAAAAAAAAAAAGTATTTTCTTAAAAATAAAAAAAAGTACGAAAATTCTGACAAAAAATATCGCGAATTCAACAAATGGTCGCCAAAAAATATCAATTTCGACAATCGTTCGCATAAAAAATCAGTAATTTATAGCCAAAGGATCGCTATAAGAACGCAAATTTCGTCAAAAGAGCCCGGAAAAAAACATGAATTTCGTCCCAGGGATGTGAAAAAAATGCAAATTTCTGTCACAGGATCGCTGAAAAAAACACGAATTTCGCCAAAAGAATGCGAATTTAGTCAAACGATTGTAGGAAAAACACAAATTTAGTCACACGATAGTGATAAAATGCAAATTTATGTCAAAGGATCGCGAAAAAACGCAAATTTTTGTCAAAGGATTGCGGAAAGAACGTGAAATTTCGTCAAAAGATCTCTAAAAACGTAAATTTCTGCCAAAAGATCGCTGTACAAACTTGAATTTTATCTAAAAATACAAAACCGTGAATTTCGTTCAAGGGGCGCGAGAAAAACGCAAATTTCTGTCACAAAATCGCGGAAGAAATTTGAATTTCATCAAAGAATCGAGGAAAAAACACGAATTTAGTCAGACAATCGCGGAAAAAATGCAAATTTCTGTAAAACGATCGCGAAAAAACGCAAATTTCTGTAAAACAATCGCGAAAAAACGCAAATTTCTGTAAAACAATCGCGAAAAAATGCAAATTTCTGTAAAACAATCGCGAAAAAACGCAAATTTCTGTAAAACAATCGCGAAAAAACGCAAATTTCTGTAAAACGATCGCGAAAAAACGCAAATTTCTGTAAAACGATCGCGAAAAAACACAAATTTCTGTCAAAGGATCGCGAAAAAACGCAAATTTCTGTCAAAGGATCGCGAAAAAACGCAAATTTCTGTCAAAGGATCGCGAAAAACGCAGATTACTGTCAAAGGATCACGAAAAAAAGAAAATTTATGTCAAAAAATCGGAATTAAATTTGCGGAATTTCGTCAAAAGATCTCGAAAAACGTAAATTTCTGCCAAAAGATTGCTGTACAAACTTGAATTTTATCCAAAAATCCCGAAAAAAAAAAAAAACGCGAATTTCGTTCCAGGAGCATGAGAAAAACGCAAATTTCTGTCACAAAATCGCGGAAAATTTTCGAATTTCATCAAAGAATCGAGAAAAAAACGAATTTAGTCAGACAATCGCGGAAAAAACGCAAATTTCTGTAAAACGATCGCGAAAAAACGCAAATTTCTGTAAAACGATCGCGAAAAAACGCAAATTTCTGTCAAAGGATCGCGAAAAAACGCAAATTTCTGTCAAAGGATCGCGAAAAACGCAGATTACTGTCAAAGGATCACGAAAAAAAGAAAATTTATGTCAAAAAATCGGAATTAAATTTGCGGAATTTCGTCAAAAGATCTCGAAAAACGTAAATTTCTGCCAAAAGATTGCTGTACAAACTTGAATTTTATCCAAAAATCCCGAAAAAAAAAACAAACACGAATTTCGTTCCAGGAGCATGAGAAAAACGCAAATTTCTGTCACAAAATCGCGGAAAAATTTCGAATTTCATCAAAGAATCGAGAAAAAAACGAATTTAGTCAGACAATCGCGGAAAAAACGCAAATTTCTGTAAAACGATCGCGAAAAAACGCCAATTTCTGTCAAAGGATCGCGAAAAACGCAGATTACTGTCAAAGGATCACGAAAAAAAGAAAATTTATGTCTAAAAATCGGAATTTCGTCAAAAGATCGCGAAAAACGCAAATTTCTGCCAAAGGATCGCTGTAAAAACGCGAATTTCGTCAAAAAATCCCGGGAAAAACGTGAATTTCGTCCCAAGGGCGCCGAAAAAACGCAAATTTCTGTCACACAATCGCTGAAAAAATGCGAAGTTCCTCAAAGAATCGAGGAAAAAACGCAAATTTCGTAAAGGATCACGAAAAAAAGTTCATTTTTGTCAAAGAATCGCGAAAAAACGACAAATTTCGTCGGAAAATCGCGAAAAAAAAAGGAAATTTCCTCATAAGATCGCGAAAAAACAGCAGATTTCGTCAAAAGATTGCTAAAAAATGGCAAATTTCGTCAAAATATCGAGAAAAACGGCAAATTTCGTCAAAACATCGCGAAAAAACGCAAATGTCATCAAAAGCGCGCAAAGAAAAACACATAATTATTGCTGGTAGTGGATTTTCGCTCCCTGTCCCCCCTCCCTTCCCCCTCTTTGTTGTAGGAAAATTTGCTGTGAATTTCAGATTTTTTTTTTTTTTTTTTTTTTTTTTTTTTTTTTTTTACTCAGAATCACCCCTGGTATTAATCAGTAAGAACGCTGTTTATTTTAACATTCATAATGTTTGTACACGCTGATGGAACGTTTGGACATGCTTGAAAATGTAACACGCTACTCCCGCAGACAATTTTCATCCCACTAAATTGCTGTCGCAGACACAACCATAACTTTCTGCTACTGGGGATTTAAAGTACAACAAACCTACAATAGCCCTGTCAAGACTTAATCAGAAGCAGAATTTACAAGTTAATTTTGAAGACTCAAAAATTATATATCCCTCAAAGAATTATCATGATTTAATTATCCGTGAATCAATAGAAATTATTACTAAAGAAAGTACTGTTTGTAATGACGTTTTATCCTACAATATACCCAGAATTTGGCTCAGTTTGCTTAAGGAATCATAAAATGAGTAATATTCCACTTCCCTATATCCATGTTTTATTTTACCAATGCTTTCACGATCTAAAAATTAACTTCCATTTTCACTCCTTTCGTCACCATCTATGTGAATTTTGAAAATTAAATGTTAATAACAGTAGTATTTCTTATATTTCTCTGACGAAGAGTATGTTTTTATAGCTGAAAGTATTAAGATATTAAACTATTTTAACACCTTTTTAAATATTGTCTCATCTTTTAAGTAGTTTTGCACATAATGTAAGTTTAAATTTAACTTTTTAAAGATGAATTAAGCATTTCTATTTATTTATTTATTGATGCAGCAGGGATGTAACAAATATTCATCCAATATTTGGTATTTAGCCTATCCGGCCCCTCTTGTCGAATATTCAATTGGCTTAATACTTCAACTGAATAATGTTGGATAATTAGGTGAATAAATTCAGGATAAAAATAATTTTTTTCTTATCGAAAGAGAAAAAATTAATGAAAGCACAGCAAAATGTTTTTGCAAATTCAAATTTGCTACTTTCCAACACATGCATACAGTCATTTCCATGCATAGATGCACAAAATTTGCGGATATTTTTATTCATGTACTAAGAAGGCTAATAATATTGGTTTGTTTCCTTTAAAATTAAATGCTAAGAATCTTTTAGAACTTAAAGTTCGAGATTTCAGATGATTTTAGGTTTAGCATCTTTTATTTATTTGAAGTGCAAATAATCATGTTATATAAAAGTACTTTTCTTGTCGCATGTTTGAGCATGGTGTGTTCAAATAATCTTGTAACTTAAATTAAGTATATATTTTGAATTTTAATTAATCCTTTAAATGATGAAGGACTTAAAACAATCTGCTCACATCAAAATTTACCTGACCAAGAGTTACTTCATAATTTATAAAATAAAAAAAAATACATTTTATAAAGTACACTTAACAGTAATGATAATGAGTTCCTATTTTAGCTAAAATGTACATCAATCAAGTGTATCTAGAGATAAAATTATGCGATTAATAATATAAATTTAGCAAAAGTCATGGTTTTTGTTAAAAACATTCAGGTATGTAAAATACTACCCACAAAAAAAAAAATTATAAAAAGGTATTAAAATTTCTAAACATACAAATAAAATTTCAATTTTTTAAGAGTTTAGTATAATGTCGACCTACTCTACTCTACACTTCTAAAAAGAGACCTTCAAATGAAAAAAAAGAAAAAGAAGTGTCCTTGGGATTGTGAAATCAATCGAAACCTTCGATGACACCTGGTAACGACGATTTGATATTCTGCATTTTTACCTGAATGTGCGTCTATATAGAAGAAAATCATTTTGTTTTCTTTTAATAAAAGTTATAGGAAAGAAAGAAAACTACGATGTCTGTAAAGAACCCAAGGTCGTAAGTTTTGAAAGATTTATTTATTTGTTTATTTTATATTTCACCATATTTCCTTATTTACATTTGATGTATTTCTGTTATTTATTAGAAAAGAAAATATTTACATTTGTTATTTTATTTAAAGTTTATTTACAGTATTTGTTATGATTATACAATGAATCCATGTGTTAATGAATTGTCCCTCCTCTTTTATGTTAATGCGATCGGGATTTGTTAAAAACTCTAGTGATAAAATGAGTGAAAGTGAAGTAAATATCCTCTCTTTTGACCCAGGGTCAGAGATGGATATACAATACTGGCTGAAACATTTTGACCAAGCATGCAGTTCTGATAAAAAAGATGAAACATGGAAAATGCAAAATCTCTAAATTTTTGAAGGGAGAAGCTTTAAAGGTGTTCATTAATGAGTGTCTAGAGTGTACTACTTTCAGTAAGATAGTTGAAATTCTTTCAGAAAAATTTATAAAAGTACAAGTTCCTAGATTTTCTGATTTTGCTTCTATGAAGCTAAATGATCTTAATGAATTAGAGAGTTATTTCAGAAAAAAGATTGAGATTGGTAGACAACTTCATTTATGTGAAACCATCATAGTCCAAGGTTTGACGGATGGTTTGAAGCCAGAATATCAGAATTATATCATTATTAACCCTCCAGAGAGCACCATAGACTGGTACAGAAAGGCTAAACAACTAGTAGTCATTCCCACCTCTCATGTAAACAACCATAATGTTAGGAATTATTCTCAAAATCATGGATCTTTCCAGTTTAATAACCAGGCTCCTAGACATTGGGTTCGCCCAAACCAGAATTTTCAAAGAACAAATTCTAATTTTCGGCCACAAAACCCTCTTAATGCTCAAAATTCTAGATTTGTTAGTCCTAGATTACCTATTACTCATTTTCAAAACAAGTATCCTAGTCGACCATGTCGAATGTGTATGAACAGAGGTATACAGGATGCTTTCCACTGGGAGGGGACTTGTATTTTTAATGTTGAACCTATGCAATCTTATGTTCCTCCTCCTAGTGAACAACAACAACCTAGTCATAATATATGACATTTAATAATTAATGGATATGTAAATAACAAGGAGTTACCTTGCGTAATCGACTCTGGTTCTACAATATCAATTTTACCTTTAAAATTTGTTAAGTTGTTAAATGTTAAAGTTATAAATATTCCACCTATTATTATTGGCCAAGCCAAAGGAACTGTTGAAATAAACTAATCTTGAAATTTGTTGTTTAAAATAGGTAATGTGCAAAAATGTATTAAATTTTTGTTATGTAAAACTGATTTAAATTATGCTATACTAGGATTGCCAGACTGTTCTAAGTTTAACTTGGTTATAGATTGTAATAAATGTGAAGTATTACAAGGAAACCTTGTATTAAATCGATCTCAAAGCATATCCATTGATAAATTAAAGTTACTTCATTTTAATGTCAATGAAAAGTATCAGAGAGTGCAACCCGATTATGGAAATGTCATGATTCCTCAATCCTTTGATCAAATTAATTCTAATGATTCTAAATTACTTGGGGAGGTAAATGCTATAAAAAATGAAACGTTAAAGGATAATATAAGGGATCATTTAGACTTTTTCCAAAAATAAATATGATGTTGGAAAAATTAATATTGAACCACAGCGCGTTTTGCTTAATTCTGACCAACCCATATCTATGAGGCCTTATCGCACTTCTGCAGTGGAAGAAAAAGAAATTTCAGATCAAGTTCAATCTTTATTAGCTGCTGGTTTAATTAAAGAGAGTTATAGTCCTTATTCTGCCCCTGTTACTTTAGTTATGAAACACGATGAGGATAAGAAAACTAGAATGTGTGTAGATTATCGAAAATTAAATGCAATAATGAAAAATGATGCTGAACCTTTACCACGTATAGATTGAATTATTGATAAATTAAGTCGTGCTCAGTATTTTTCCACTTTGGACTTAGCCTCTGGCCAATTCACCCAGCAGATACTGAAAAATTGGCTTTTGCAACCAATTTTGGACTTTTTGAGTGGAATGTTCTTCCCTTCAGTGTCAAAATTGGTCCCCCAATTTTCAATAGGACTCTTAGAAGAATTCTCACTAAATATAGAATTGATTTTGCTTGTTATTATTTTGATGACATAATTGTTTTTTCCTCCTCTTTAGAGGAACACCTGCAACATCTAAACCAATTATTTGAATTACGTAGGCTTGAAAATATTAAACTTAAATTATCTAAATGCAATTTTGTTCAAAATAAAATTAATTTCTTAGGATATGAAATCAAAAATGGTACTATAACTCCAGCTAATGCTAATATTTATGTCAAAAAAAATTTAAAACCTCCTTCTAATGTAAAAGAACTCCAAAGATTTTTGGGATCAATTAATGTTTACCATAAATTTATAGATAATTATGCCAAAATCAGACACCCCCTTAACAGATTACTTAGGAAAAATACTTTGCGGGAATGGAATTCTAATTGCCAAGATTCTTTTCAGAAATTAAAGGATGCCTTAATTGTTAAACCTGTCTTAAGAATTTATGACCCTGCATTACCACTTCATATGTTTGTTGATGCCTCACAGGTGGCAGTAGGTGCAGTTATTAAACAACCAGATAATAATGGGTTTTTACATCCAATTGCTTATTATTCTAGAGGATTGAGAAGTTATGAACAGAATTACTTTATAACTGAATTAGAATGTCTTGCCATCATTGACACCTTAGATAAATTTTATCATTACTTCCATGGTGTAAAATTCACCATTCACACTGATCATGCATCTCTTGTTTGGTTAAAGAATACTAAGCATTTGAGAGGTAGATTATTTAGATAGTCTTTGAAGTTAAGCATGTTTGATTATAATATTGTGTATGAAAAGGGATCCATAAATATTGAAGCTGACATGTTGTCAAGAAACGCTGTTTTACATTATTTTCAACCCTTAACTTTTCTTCTAGACGTAAAAGAACTTATAGAGATGCAGGAGAAAGATAATGTATGTGCCAAAAACTATCAAAATGAAAATGGGATTATAATAGTTAGAAAGAAAGGATTTCGAAAAATAGTAGTCCCCATGTCTTTAAGGAGAAAAATATTAAATGTTACTCATGAAAAATTTGGTCATCCTGGAATCCAAAAAATGTTAAATTTAATTTCCCCTAATTATTATTGGCCTGACATGACTCAGGATATAACTAATTTTGTCAAACATTGTGACATTTGCCAGAAAAATAAAAAACCCAGACAGAGAAAATTTGGCTTACTACAAGCTATGCCAACCACAGATCAACCTTTTGAATGTCTTTCTATTGATACTGTGGGAGGATTCAATTACTATAACTCCACCAAAAAATATCTACACATCATAATAGACCACGCGACTAGATATGTCTGGGCTTTTCCATCAAAAAGTGTTACTACTGAGACCTATACTAATTGCTTAAAACAAGTTTTCAATATTCAATGTCCTAAACAATTATTCTGTTTCAACAAAATTTTCAATGTACAGGTTCCCCAAAAAGTGTTGAGTGATAGGAATGCAGCTTTCACTTCATCTAGATTTAAAAAATTTCTTCGAAATCACAATATTAAGCAACGTTTAACATCAGCACATCATCCACAAACGAATGGGAAATACGAAAGAGTGAATCAATCAATAGTTACTAGATTAAAGTGTAAAGTTAATTCTACTACCTCTAAAATCCCTTGGACAAAACTTTTGACAGAAGTAGTTAGTGAATACAATAATACGTCCCATTCCATAACCAAATTCCCTCCTGCTTATTTACTTTTTGGTCAATTACCTTATGATTCCCCCCTAAAACAAGATTACTACCCTCCTGTGAATGAAGCCCTTAAAATTGCTAAAGTGCGTACTAATGAGTTTCATTTGAAGAGTAAAAAATATTATGACTGAAATTATGTAGAGCCAAAGTTTGAGGTAGGAGATCTTGTAATTTATGAAGATTTCAATCACCCCAATACTAAAAAGCTCTCAAGTTTTTACTGGTCCCTGTATCTAAATTACGCCCCTACTTTTCACCAGATCAATTAAAATTATCCCATGAGAATTCACAACAAACTAATGTTAAAGCCCTGGCCTAATATTAAATAGTCGTAAATTATAAAAAGTAACTAATAAATTATAAATTAATCAACAATGCTTTTCTATATAACAGTGTGTTCTCGAAGGATCCACGAGAACATTGCTGCTGAAGTTTTACTTGAATTAGTTGTTTACGCAGGCGCAAATGAGTTGATTTGAGTTAAAGATTTCTTATATTGAATTGAATTAGATTAGAATATTAAATAAATTTTAAATTTATATGTAAACTATGAATAAATGTTAACTGGATTAAAATAACTTAAAAAAAATTAAAAATTTAACTATAATTATTAATACTAAAACATTATAGAATTTATGCAAATAATTGTTGATTATGCAGTTTTTTCCTAGATTTCAATCCCAACTTGTTTTTTTCTTGCTTACTTACTTATTTATTTATTTTTTACTGATTGCGTAACCATGTAGGAAATGAACGAAATATTTCGACACATATCGAAAAACACCTGTTAAGATTTTGTTTCAATGATATTGCTGGAGAATTTCAGAATTTTTTTCATTTTTATTTTGACTTGATATAATTTCATTTCTTATTGAATCTGTATTGATAGGAGATTACTTTTTATGCTATGTAACTTTTTACCCAGCCAATATCATTGAGTGCAATAATCTCTTATTATTATTTACTGAAGTGATGAATTAAAATATGACTTTGAAATTATTGATGAAAATTTGAGTTATTGTTATTATTGAATTAAATTTACTATTGCTAGATACTGTATGATAGAAAGTATAGATAATTTATTATTGAATATTGAGATAAAAGAGAGGTAATAAAGAAAAATGAGTGTTATGATAAATGAAGTCAATATATGAGATATCTGAGAATACTCATAAATTAAATATTGTGATAACATCTGAACATAATGAAAGTAAAATACTTACTAGAGAATTTATGGAAAAATGGTAATAGTATGGTACCGCTATTATCATAACAATACAATACTATAGAGTGCATATGGCACTAGATTTTTTGACAGTTTTTCTTGTGTCAAAAATGAGCAATAATTGAATTTCAATGGACTATAGCATAGTATCAGGACAATATAATCATACCAGTTAAAAAACTGTAGGAGATTGATACTCAGTTGAAATTTTTGTACATAAATTTTAAATTTATTATATTCATGTTTTCCTTTTATTTATATGACATGTGAATTGTATGGAAAATTTCTACGTTATGCAGTTTAAGTTATAGAGATTAAACTAATGTTTAATCGTGATGTGGAAAGAATGTAAATTCCTAAGAAAACTCCAAAACAATTCTAATATTGTCAATATCTGTTAATATTGTAAGTAATAAGTTGTTAGTAAAACAAGAGGAGATTATTTAGAATATAATTTACTCCATGTTGGAGAAATATTTATATTATCTTTGTAATTTTAAAAAACAATTCCCACAGTTTCGCGTTTAAGCAGTAACTTATTGATTTGGTTTTTGACAGAATTGGAGAAAAATTTCAGACTACTGGGTAACACTATTGTAATCCGAGTTCATGCTTTTCGCCAATGAACTTGTGGGTCACGGAGCCACCAGTTCACCGGTTTTTAGGGAGGGGGGGATATTGTTATATGAAAATTTTACCTTTTACTATTCATTTAAATTATTCTAAATTGCCAGCCTATTCATTATTTCCTTTTTTTTTTAAATACGCTCTATTATTTATTTCTAGCTAAATTCCTCTATTTTTAAAACGCATATCTTAATAATAGATTTATTCCAAAATGTAATCGAAACTTTTAATCCCTTCATTAATCTTTATCGACTACCAAACTGTAAAGTTCTGAACGCAGTTACTTATTTTTCGAATGTTTATCAAAGCCATTTTTACTTTTTTATTCTATTTCATATCTTTTTCCCGCCAGCTGGGAGACAACCTTTTCACATCGAAATCATTCCATTAGCGGCACTGGGATTCTTTCCTGTGACGTTTCTTGATCGCTCTCCATTGGCTTAGTGTCAGATCCCAGTTTCACTTCGAGGCTCGTTCGTGATTTTCGTTGGTTTAGCTTGAAGTTTTCATTTCAATCGGAATTCCTCCGCGCATTCTCATAAATAGCGAGAGCATGAGCTCAGAACAAGAGATTTTTGTGCTGTGATTGTTTACATAACCTGTTACCCGGTGTCCTTAGCCATGTAGAATATTCATTTCGTAAATTAACATCTATTTAGCATGAGTAACTAGTTTAAGCTCGAGTGGAATGCTCTGATTTCTCATCTGCGGGAATTGTTTAGTGTTGGTATGTTCTGATGGAATAAACAGTTGTTCTATGACTACGTTTCCATGTGTTTAATTGGGAAAACCACATATTTCGTCATATGCCTTTTTTCACCACTCACGCTGCCTTGTTTTTATAATGAAGTAATAAGTGTTTGATTGGACTATACCAATATTATCATCGCTCTACAGCTGCTATATTTTCACAGAGTTGATACCTCTGCTAGCAATGCTTGTGCTAAGTGGTAGGATTGCTTACAACATCACCAACAGCTGATTAAAATGTGGTATGACTCCAGTAATACGTAATAAGCACGATGTGATATTTCAACTGAAGCCCAGTGGTGTAGTGGTCAGCACGCCTGTCTGCCGCACCGCAGGTCGAGAGTTCGACTCCCGACTGGGCAAGGTTCACTCAGCCTTTCATCCCTTCGGGGTCGATAAAATGAGTACCAAGCTTGCTTGGGAACTAAACACCTAGGGTCTCGCGTTAGGTTGACCACCTGGCCGGGACGCATGCTGCATAGCACCTCGGGGTCCAGGGTCAAGAAAACAGAGATGGGCACTGTCGGCTCAGATCCTTCTTGGATTGTATAGCCACAGAGTTTTAGTTTAGATATTTCAACTACATCCATTAACTTTTTTTTTAAATTTGAAAATATGTATACAGCATGTAAAAGAAAGAACTTTATTATTCTAAAGATTAATAACAAAAATACAAACAGATAAAATGACGTACAGTTTGCAGAAAAAAAAAGAAAACAGTATTTTTTTTTTTCAGCCTTTTCAATATAAGCTCTATGTGAGCTGAGTCTCAAGCACGAAAAATGTTAAATCTGTAGTCTATTTCCTGTCAACTGCTTTTTAACATTCACAGTTTAATAGTAAGGATTAGGAATTGTACACTTTCCTTTAAAATGGAAATATCAGAAACGGGTATTTGATAAAAAATGCCTTTTAGTAAGGATACAATGCGCAATCCTCACTGTTACAGCACAAAGGTTGAAAAACACTAAGTGGGAAATCGACTACAGGCTCAACATTTTTCGTGCTACCAATGAAGGTCACAGAGCTACAATGAAGATACTGTAAAAAAAACTTAGATTTCTTCATCCTTTTGCCATAAACTACAACACAATTCAAAGTAGCACAAAACTTTAAACTTACTGCCTTATCAACTCAACTGCATCTTCATATTTCATTCCCAATTCTATTAATGCTAAAGCAACAAGTACTGGGGCACTGTAAAAGAAATGTTCATATTAAAATATTCGTTTTGAAGGAAATGGGATGAATGGTGTAGGAAAAATTCATTCAGCAATGGAAAAACTATTAAAGTAGCATTATAAAATTTTAGAAGAGAATTACATAAAGTAATTCCTATAACAAATATAAATAATAAAAGAGTTATAAGAAATATTGTAAAACTTTATAGGCTAAAGCATGCTTCATACTGAAAAGTTTCTGAATTCACAAAACATTCCGATGTTCAAGTACCAGATAACCAAAAATTTTATAAGGTGAAAAACCAAAACTATTTTCAAACATAAAAGTGAACCTTTTAAAATGAAGAAGAAAATTTAAATTTTCATTACAATTTATATACTAAATTAAAATGCTCTTTGATGTCACGAGGTTTTTGGAATTCTTAGTCCTTTATAAAAAAAAGATCTGTTAAATATTAAGGTAAGTTAATTTATTCAATACAAAATATACCCCTCCTGCAAGGGATTACACACAAAATATTTTATTACTTGCAAAAGGAAAATTATGCATCTTTAAATACCAATGACCTTTTTCTTTGCATACCTTCTCCAATTTTTTATTTTGATAATGTGTTACATACAGTCAGGGTACACTGATTTAAATTAGGTTGATTAAAATCACAATTTAAATAGCTGGGTTTTCTTTTTTTTTTTTTTAATCACCAATTGAAACCAATATTGAAATCAATGGTGGATCTAAGGGAGTGGCGAAGGGGCGTTAGCCACCCCCCTTGGGCCAATAAAGAGTTTGCAAAACGACACTATGCATCCTCACGGGAAATGATTTAGGGCGAAGCTCGAGCCTGACGCGACCCCGTTCCCGCACCAGTTTAAATCCACAAGACTCGGGCTGGGTCAGGTCTTCTCTCTTTTAGAGCCGGGCCGTGCCCTGATCTTAAATGTTTCTGCAGATTCGGGTCGGGCCAGACTTATTTTTCTTCCAGGTAGAGTCTGGCCTGGACTTCATTTTTCCTAGAGGTCTGCACTGCCAAAATTTCCTGGTCGGGGCTCGGCCTGGAATAAAAGCTAAATGTTTGGTCCGTGTCAGCCCATATGATAAGCATTATCATCCCGACCACGACCCATGCACTTCTCTAAATTCTTCCCCTCGAGCCCAAGTTGGTTTGGCATCTTACTTATTTGTTATTCGTAAAAATTATATTTATGTTGTACATTTGTTTAGCGAAATCACAAGAAATTTAATTTGATCTGATAAGTAGCAGAGATGCATTTTTAAAAATCCTACTTTTTTTTTCTTTGTAGAGATTTAAAATTATGATTTTCTTACGGGATTTCATTTTAATGTAATTGTCCAAGTCATATTTTTACATAGTGTTTACGTACATAATTGCCTATATAGTCATAAGTATTATTGTTTTTCTGTATTCATGAATTTCGAACATAATCTGTTTATAAAATATGAACATAAGTAAGTGTGCTTTATGAATAATTTTAATTGCAAAATGCAGGCAGGGCTGGAGTCTATTTTTTTAGCTTTTATACCAGGTCGGGCCAATAATTTTTTTTGTGTGGGTTAAACCTGGTCTTAGGCCTGGACACTTCAGCCAGAGTAAACCTAACTGACATATCGAAGCCAGCTTTAATTTTTTTTTAAATACTTCTTTCAGCTATCACATCATAGCTACTGAATAATACTGGGTGTCCTAAAATGGACTGACTGATTTTAAAATTCAATAAATTGCAAATGGTGACAGCTATTTAAAAAATACTTGCAGGAGGGTTATGTAAGATGTCAGGAACAGGGGTAATTCTGTTGCGAATTTTTCGAAAATTTAACCCTCTAGCAGTGCATTCCGTGATTTCCACGGCCAACGTAACAGTAGCAAAATTTGCGCAACTTGCAATTTTCGCAGCAAATCTTTTTTTTTTTTTTTTTTTTTTTTTTTTTTTTAAATCTAATTCTATTTTTGAAAAAAAAAAACAACTCTAATTTTGGACATATTTTAACTCTAAAATATATGCATATTTGAAATGTGTAATAAAATAAATGTGCAATTTTTAAACCTATTTTAAATAATAAAAAAAAAAAGAAAAAAAAGGAAAGTTACTTAGCGAGAGAGTTAAGGCATTCGGTTCCGAAAATTTGAAAATTCCACCAATCAGAAAATTCGGACATAAAAATAACTGCAAATTTTGACAAATTGGCTTCATAAAAAATATCTATTTTGTCAATCTTTTGCAGAAAATAACTTCAATTTTGCTAAAAGATCACAGAAAAAACGCGAATTTGGTCAAAGGGCCATGGAAAAAACACGAATTTGGTCAGAGGACCGCGGAAAAAACACGAAATTCTTCAATTGATCACGTAAAACGCGAATTTTGTCAAAGGGTAACTCAAAGAACTCAAATTTTCTCAAAGGACCTCTGAGATAACGCAAATTTTGTCAAATGATCTCTGAGAAAATGCAAATTTCGACAAAGGATCATGGAAAAAAATGCACATTTTATCAAAGAATTGCGAATTTCGTCGTGGAAAAAATGCGAATTCCTTCAAAGAACGCGATTCTTTGAAAAAAAGCGAATTTAGTCAAAGAATCTCTTCAAAAACATGAATTTCGTCAAAGGATCGCTGAAAAAACGTGAATTTTGTCGAAGGGTCGTTGGAAAAAAACGCGAATTTTATCAAAGGGCTACAAGATTACAATAATTTTGTCAAAGGGTTGCAGAAGAAACGCAGATTTCGTCAAAGGGTCAAAGAAGCGTGAACTTCATCAAAGAGTCGTGTAAAAAATACAGTGGTCTCTTTAGAAAACAGCACGCATGCATACTTGTATGTTTATTATTATAGGTATAGTTTTTAACCTGAAATAATATACTGAACCAACTTTAACCCAAACACAGCTTGCAGAAATCTACATCCAGCCTGAAATTGATTCGAATCGAAAACAGCTAACCCAAGACCTGCAACAAAAATAATAATTAGTGCCAGGAGGGAATCCCCCCCCCCCCCTATCTGCTGTAACATTTCAGAAAATTTTCTTTGAATTTCAGATTTTTTTTTTTTTTTTTTTTTTTTTCTCTCAGAATTACCCCTGATCAGGTTTTTTTTTTTTACTGCAATTCCTTATTTTAGTTTAAAATAGCAACGATAGATGGTGCTGAAAGCAATAGAAGTAAAACCAGTTCCCGGAGGAGGTAGGCCAGAAATCGAGCCCGATTTAACAACTCTTGTTTGCAGCGACATCTATCGCTGCTATTGTAAAATAAAATCAAGAAGTGCAGTAAAAAATCTGACATCTTACATAACCCTCCTGCAAGATTTTTTAAAAATTGCTGTCACCATTTGCGTCACTAAATTTTATGATCAATCAGTCCATTTTAGGACACCCGGTATGTTTTTTTAATAAATTTCAAAGCATTCTTTACTGAATTACAACTGATCTTAGATATAAAGAGACAAGCAGTCTTATATCAAATTAGTATTCTTTACATAATCCTGAAAATTAGAATTCCTAAATAATTATTTGGGCTTATCCGTTACGGAGCTTTTACAGTATATAGCTTTTAGTCTTTCTTTACAAAAATCAGATCAGTACGAACCCTTCTCGCAAGAGTGAAAACCCAACGTGGTAGGCGCAGCTAAAAAGTAGAAGTTGACCCGACCCGCAGCAGAAAAGTAGAAGTCAACCGAGCCCAAAACCGACCCACAGCAAAAAAGTATAAGTTAACCCGACCCGCAGCAAAAAGTAGAAGTAACACGACCCGCAGCAAAATGTAGAAGTTAACCCGACCAACAGCAAAAAAGTAGAATTTAATTCGACCCGCAGCAAAAAGCCCAGTAGCAGAAACAGTGCAGCACAGAAGCGGGCGCTGCAGATTATTCTAAACTGTGCAGATCAATCCACAAGCTTAAAAAGAAATGCGGAGCTTAAAAAATAGCTAAAATTTACTTTAAGTCTCTAGATTTATGGTATTTGTGTTATCCTTTTATTATAGTTTCTTTATAAATGCAAATTTTGCTTATTTTATGAGTTTATATTATTTCTTATGATAGTAAGCTTAGTCTAGCATTGTTAGGTTGCAGATAAATTTTAGTTTGCTGCAGACTGACACAGAAAATTTTGCTTCTGGGGCAAAAAGTAGAAGTGAGCTAGACCCAAAGGCGACCCACAGCAAAAAAGTATAAATTAACCCGACCAGCTGCTAAAGATAGAAGCCAACCGGACCCAAACCTGACCTGCAGCAAAAAGTAGAAGTAACACGACCCGCAGAGAAAAAATTATCCCCGACCTGTGCATCAGATTGGAGTTTCCAAATTTCTAAAATCGCCCCCCCCCCTCCCCCCCCCTTGAGGACTCGCCAGATCCGCCCTTGATTGAAATTTTATTCTTTTGGAATATACATTGCTGCACCAATTCAGAATACAATAAAATTTAAAGAACCTGCCTGTAAATTTAGGTCAAAGTAAAAAAGAAAGCCAAAAAGAGATTTTTTACATTCCCAACTGTACCTATTAGTGTATATATGAGTGATTGCTTTTTGGGGGTCTGAACCCTAAGGCTCAAAATCTGAGTCAGATATGCAGTGGAAAATTGTTACTAACACTTTAAAATTGCAGAATTAAAAATCTCTTCTTACAAAACAAAAATAAGTATTCATCTGTAATACTCCTTTACTTGACAAAGTTTTGTGATTTTCATGCCTCTGAAAGCTTATTTAAAATAACAAATTTGTTATTTATACCAAACCACTGGCAGAAATCTGCAAAAGTCACAATTCTTATTCTTTTAAAATATCTGTGAGGAATTCTTTAATTTACTGATATTTTGTGACCTTTATTTCTATGAATGGTTCATTCATCTTTTTCACTTTTGTGCGATGTGGGTGTGTCCATTGTGTCAGATCATGGCGTACTGTTATTGCATATTTTACTTTCTACCAGTCATCGTATCTCTGTAGCATGGAAGTAAGGCTTTTGTCTCAGAGTGCACCTTTTACCCATGGTTGCTTGTTAGAGGCGAGTTTTAATGTCATAAATGGTGTGTCTTACTTTTTCACATATCAATTGATAGTTCCACTTTCAAAATGTTTATATTGATAAAAACAAAAAACAAAAAAATTTTTAATAATGATTTTTTTTTTTTTTTTTTTTACATCATAGTATGAATATCACGAAAAATAATTGTTCTTTAGTAGTAATTTTTTTTTTTTTTTTTTTTAGAAAATTATTTTGAAAGAAATTACTTAACACTGACCAGTATCTTTAAAAATAAATAAAAATAGAATTTAGTAAGCTACTAAAATAATTTTATTTAACCTTTAATTGGTAATCAATTTAATGGTTATTCATAAACAAAGGAGAAAGTGCCTAACTCAAATGGATAGAAAATAATTAGCAGAAAGCATTTAAATAAATAACTTTATTTCACTAAAACTACTTACCGACCAAGTCCAGCTACACAATGAACTGCAACAAAGCTATCTGGATCTTCCTTAAATCTAGTGCGTAAAAGATCAAACCAATCATCTACTATTTTGGCTGGAGGAGGAAAGCCATCATCAAAAGGCCAGTCCTAAAATATTGATGTGAAAGCTCAATATATTGATGCAGTTGACAATTAAAAAACTTATTGATATATTTCTGATAATAGAAAATTGAATTAAAGAGACAGATGTAAAACGAACATTTTTTAAAAACAGAATAAAATTTAAGCAAATAATTACACAGCAATAAACTTAAAATTCCACTTCTACCCTAAAAACATCTTGAAAATTTGTTAGATAAACAAAATAGAAATATATGAAATGATAAATTACCCATCATAAACATCTTAAGGAATATTAATGTTTGTGAAATCAATTCATCAAAATAAGTTTATTAACATGTTTACATTAGATGATTACTCAAAGCAATACAGTCCAATAAAATTTCTTTAAATGTGACAGTTATTAGATTCTGGATTATATTTAAGTTATAAATCATAATTAATGTCAAAATAAGTATTTGGTGATTATATTTAAATTATACATCCTAATTAACTTTTCTCTGTATTGAGAATGGACTACTCAACTAAGATTGCGGAAGAAGCTTGTAAATGTTTGTTCCTGCCCAAGGGAATAAATAGTAGTGATTTCCTTTACAGTTCTTGTTGGAATATAAATTGTCCTCCCTACAGACTTTTGTTTCTGCCATCATGGATGCTGAAGTGAATGTTATTTTGCAAAACACTGGATTATTTCAGACTGAACTTGATGCGCTCAACAAATGGATTGAACATTTCTATTGGCCAGACTCTTTACAATGTATTACAGGTAAGAAAACCTAATTTTAAAAAATATATTTTTTTTACTAGTTCTTCTTGAATTTATTTACTTATGGTGTCATAGTTTACATCAGTAGAACTGTACAAGAGAGAGACAGCACCAGATCTAGAGGAAGCAGCAATAATATTTTGAAGTAGTTATAAATGTATGAATCAACCATTGGAACAAGCATAATTATAACTTTGAAGCAGGTGAACAACCCTTGATACTATGAATTTTGATGAGGAGTGAATCACTCCATAACTGCTGATTGGATTAATTATAAGAGAAAAATTACTAATTCATTACATTTAAAAGTGGTAAACTTCATGGTAAACTATATTTTGAATTTGAGAGGTTCTATCCCAAATCAAGAGCCGGATATAGATTTTGTACTTTTTTTTATATAGATACTAAAAAGCAACATTGAAAAATTTGCTTATCTGAATATTAAACTGGAATTTCATAAATGTAATATGACATTTAAAAATATGTTTGGGGTACTTAATTTGTTTAATAGCTAATCAATGCTTAAACTACCGGGTGTCCCAAAAAGGACTGACTGATTTTAAAATTCAATAACTTCCAAACGGTGACAGATATTAAAAAAATTCTTGTAGGAGGGTTATGCATAAAGTCAAAAGTTTTATTACAGTGATTTTCGATTTTAGTTCGAATTACAAACAATAGATGGTGCTGTAAGCAATAGTCGCTAAATACAGGCTCGATTTTTGGTCCTTTCTGTTGTTCCATGCAGAAAAAGGAGATGGAAATGTAGTATCCGGGCCACGAAGTACCAAAAATCGAACCTGAATTTAGCCTCTATTGATCACAGCACCATCTATTGTTTGTAATTCGAACTAAAATCAAAAATCACTGTAAAAAAACTTTTGACTTTATGCATAACCCTCCTGCAAGAATTTTTTTAATATCTGTCACCGTTTGGAAGTTATTCAATTTTAAAATCAGTCAGTCCTTTTTGGGACACCCGGTATATTCAATCATACCACATAAAATTTTTTCATCTTGATTTAATTTATAATATTAAAATGTTATTCTTACATACCATTTAAAGCATAATGTCTGTTTTAAAATAAAGAAAAAAAAATATTACTTATCATTATCAGAAACATTTTATTTTTGACTTATTGCGATAACTTTATTGATATTTAACGTGAATTCTTATTGAAATGGTTAGAATTATACATGGATGCTTACTGCAAATCTTAGAATTAGGAGATTTTGCAAAAATTGTTTCTTTTCACTTGTATTTTTTTCCCTTCCATTTAAGAAATAATCATACTTAAATTTAAATATTAATAAGAAAAACTTAATTTCGAAATTTCTTTGTTACATGATATTTACACTGGAGAGAAAAGATTAAGTTCTTGGCAGAGTAAGCTGGTAAGAATACTGTTTAGTTTTTGTCACTCACTAACCTGTTCCCGATGGTGCGCACATTCTGGAAGTGCGCATCTGAGGATGCAGCGGGAAAATTTGATTTCACCTTCTGGGCCAAAGGATTTTGCGAAGCTAAGCCTAACTCATGTAAAGTGTTCTTTAAAAAAATATTAAAGGTTCATTTTTCCATTTAACTTTTTGAGATACACATACATGGAATAAGTTATTATATATACTCACGCAAAAAATTGAGGTATTTTCCTCGCTATTTTAGTATAAAAAAGACTTTTTAAGTATATTTAATGCATATTTTAAAGCACTTTTTTAGGTTAAAAAATAATATAATATGATCACAAAATTCTTACGTATCTTTCATGTAGCAACATATTAAACATTTTGCTCAAATAAAGAATTATTTTGTTAAGAAAAAAAATAATAGTTTTATTTCTATTTCTAACACATTCCTTAAGCAAAATAAGTGTTTTAATAAATGTGATTTATTCACAAATAAAATAATTAAATAAAACTTGCAAGCAACTTCTGCATGCTACATTTTAATACTTAATATATTATAGACATACATAAAAATAGTTTGAAAATGCTTAATTTAATTTAAAATATTTTTGAAAATTAAAAAATTATATGCAAATGTATAATCAATCATAAAATATCTATCAAATAAAAAGTATTGAATAATAATAAGTGCAATAGAGCTATTCTTTAAAATATACATTTCTAAACAGTTGTTCAATGCTAAAGATAATTTTAAAAAGAAAAGAAAAAATATATAGTTACGTATAATAAAATGAAATATCAAATAAAGAGTATTTGATAATAACGAGTAAACTAGAATGATAACTTAAAATACATTCATCAAAGAATTTGTTGATGTTAAAATATATTTATTTCTATAGGGTAGATGCTCCAGTTGTGGCCACTGTACCAGTTGTGGCCACATTGGATAAGTTTGTCCAATATTTAAGCTGTGAATTGATGCAGACAAATAATATGCATTTTTACACCTTAAGCAAACACCCTTTTATCATTTACAATCTCATTTGTTTATTTTTTGATAAAATGTGACTAAAAAAAATAAATGTGTGAAACTGTAGTGTGCGCTCACATGTATTAAGATTTTTGGTTAGCTGTCAAGTTTTCCAAATCTTTCAATATTAGGCACTTATTGGGTTCTGTTTGTCCTGAAACAAATTACTATTAGGTTTTATGAGGTAAGCTCCCTCTCTACTGCAGTTTCACATCTAAATTAATTATTTTAACAATTTAATGGGGGGTGGCAAAAATTGGTGCTTTAAATTTGCTATATGTACCAGTTGTGGCCATGGTAGTTGGAAGTGGCAAAAAAGGTACAACATATGTTCCACTTTTGGCCACATGATTCCTTATAGTGAGAATTTTAGCCATTAAATAAATTTTAAGAACATCAGGATAAAACAAAATCAATTTAGTTTTCTTTTATAATGTAATGGCTTCAATAATAAAAAAAAGCAAGTCTAATAGCAGTTCTATCAAAGAGATTTTGTTTTCTCTATCCAATAGATAATTTACTTTAGAAAGGACACTGTGCTAGTAACTAAAGAATGATATATTGCTAAAGAAAATATAGTATATTGTGTTTAGTATTGGTAAAATCAAAGGGGAGGGGCTATATGTCCTATATGATAAATATATTAAAACACAAATTTTGAAAGATTTTACAAATTATAAATTAAAAAGTTCAATAAATTACAGCATGATTTCTTGTATTTTTCTTAAAGAAATGAAGTTCCATAATTTTTGCCAGATTTTGGGCAAACAGATTTAGAGATACTAAATATTGCGAAAATCTTAACTAGAGATATCTAAATACAAGCAAGAATGTATTTCCCATTATTTAAAAAGAACAGCGTTCATTTTACCAAGTTTAAAAAACACAGAATTCTGTGTTCTTAAAAAATGGCCTAGAGGGAACACTGTTCTAGGATAAGTAAAATTAAGGCCATTCAAAATGTATAATGCCAGAACTACAAGCTAGCAAAGTTTTGGAGCACCAGAAATATAACTCTTTGGTGACGATTCACATGTTTTAATCAATCCACAATCCATTGGATAATTATAAAACTGATTTTAAATAGTTAATCTTGATGTCCTACAGGCACTTTTGTCCCTTTTATGAATCAAATTAAATATATTTTTTGTTTTTTTAATTGAAATTTTCAGTTAAAATCAACATAAGTACATTTTACTTGATGTTTTTATCAATTCATAAAAAAAAAATTGCAAAATTCTTTTAATATATTAACAAATATATATGTGGTAAAATAGATGTTGCATAAAAATGCTTCATTTTTACTTATTATCAATTAAAATGTTTGTTAAACTACATGATATTGGAGTGGCCACAACTGGTGCATAGAGATGGCCAAAACTGGTGCAGGGGTGGCCACAACTGGTACAAATTGATATAAATTATTTAATGAGTTATTACTCACAATATAAAATATTCTGTAGAAAATCATTATAATTCACAGAAAGACAAATTTGCTAAATAATGATGTTGTTATGATTTAATATGCTTCAATCGGTCAATAACTGTAAAATTTCTATTTCAAATTTTCTCTAAAGGTGGCCACAACTGGAGCATCTACCCTATTATGTATTTAAAATATTTAAAAATATAAATAAATTTATGAAATTAAAAGTATTGAATAATGATTAAAAATAATGAATGAAAATAAATAACAATTTAAAATATACTTATCAAAAATGCCATTAATGTTAAAGATATTAAAGGAAAATGTATCTAGCATCTTTATTGCGCATATTTAATTATACATTATTAATTATTTACTTAACCTTTACTGTTAATAATTTAATCGTTTTTTAAATTATCATACTTTTTATCATTTTAGTTTATTACTTTATTTTAATATTTTACTATATTGTAAGCATTCATTATAATTTCGATTGCATTATTACATTCAAGTGACTGTTTAAAAAATATAAACAAAGCAATGACAAGAAATCTACAAAATACTAAAATCTGAACAACCTCTGGTTCTGGTACCAAGCTCTGCAGATTTGAGAGAGTCTACTGTATAATTAAATATATCAAATAAATGTATTAAATTATAATGGGTAAAACTGACTATTAATTCAAAATATGCATGCTAATGTATGCACTTATTTATCAAAATAGAGTTCAATGATTGTGTTAGAATCCCTAACTCTCAGAAGTTTTATTTTCTGCAAATTGAGTTTTTTGACATTTTAATGAGTTTGGGAAACACTGTATTTAAATATAGTTAATTTAATTTAAAATGAATTAATTTGAAGTGATATATAAAATTATTGATGGTAAAATTAAAAAATGTAACCAAAAGTAACCCACAATCAGTAACTTTTTTCCTTTCTTTCTCTCTCTCTGTGTTTGTCTTTTTTCCCTACTGCTCAACTGAATTTGCCGGAATAAGAAAAAGTATAAAATGGAGTCACCCTTTTATTCTCAAGGAACAAATCCTAGAGCTCAGTAATCACAACTAGGCAAATAAGCAATTTCCAATCGAGATAAAAGAAAAAAAACTAATAGAAAATGTGCACCCGTAGTAGATCTACAAATAAGCCATTTCTAATAGAGATAAAAGAAAAGAAAAAAAAAAAAGAGTAATAGAAAACATGCATTAATTACGACTCTTAGACGCACAAATGAAGCATACTCATACGTCATATGTTTTCAGTTTATCAGTTGACCCACACATTCTCCCTTCCAAGTGCTGCAGAAAATTTTTTGTGATAAATAAAAAATAAAGCTTTATTAGACACGTAAAAGATTTATGATCGAAAAGATTTATGTTTCAGAAACATCAGTCAAACATAAATTGATGATGAAATCAACACAATTTTTTTTTTCATTGAAGTATTTTTTTTTTGAAAAACTGAAATTCACATGTATAAAAGAATATTAATAGTGGTGTACCAAGTAGTACTTTGGCCGAGTACCGAATACCGAGTAGTTGTGCAATAAGAAAAAAAAACCCACTGATGTGCACATAATGTGAGCTTCATGTACATATATATATAAATATACCTGTGTGTACACACACATATATATATATATATATATACACACACACACACCTGTGTGTACATATATAGTATATATAAATTAGTTAATTAAATTTGAAATTTATTTGTGCACCTTTTAAGACAATTTTTGACAATTCAAAACAGTAGCAAAAAAAGGAGAATTGACACATAACAAGTACAATTATTGACCAATATAAAATTAAAACATTCTTCAATCCTTAATTTATTCTGATACACGGAATCTGTCTATGAAAAATAAAAATGTTTATTGGTTACTGTAACAATTCATTGAATGATGCAAAACATTTCACATTTATTTTGTAACTGTACCTTATTTTCTTTTCATTAAAAATAAAAAGAGAGGTACAAAAAGAGATACAGGCTTTCTTAACAGAAGACTTATGTAAAACTGACACTCCATTTGCAGGGTGGGGGTGAGGATTTCAGATTATGTGCAACCTTGCAAAAAAATTCTTATGTGCACCTTCAACCACTGTTTATTCGGAACGTATATTTTCAGAGGCAGGCTAAATTTACAGTAGTAAAAGAAATGCCCTGTTTACTGATAATGTAGAACGTTTGGTGTTTTTGCACCATAATTTGAAATATAATAAATTTAATTATTAATTTTTTTATTGCATTTTCAGTTTCTTTATCCAAAATAAGTCTTTTTTTTTTTTTTTTTTTTAAATATATAGGGAAATGGAAAACTTATTTTTATTTGTATAAATGTGAAACTAAATTTTAATCTGGAATTATTTGATGAGGGTTTTTGTTCTTAACTTTTTCTATATTTTGTAGACATATTGTTAAATACAGAGTAAATAATTTTATGAATTATTGCATATATTATAACATTGATATTCGAATAACTTTTTACAGATCAGTTATAAGTTCATATGCTTAAAAAATGAATCGGTATTGGCCGAGTACTCGACCAAAATTTTGCCAAATACCAAGCACTCGGCAAATTGGCCGAGTACCGAGTCTTTACCGATTACTCGGTACGGCTCTAATTAATGGTATTCCATTTGATTTCCTAGTTAGAAGGAAATGTGATTTTCCCTAATATAAATTCAAATATGATCAACAAAATTTTTTTGTACGTTATACTTTTTGAAATACGAGTAACAAAAATGTAACTCAAAAATGTAATGTTTGGAACGTTTTTCTAAACGTTCCAAACTCACGGCACGAATACCAGTCGCTCGGGATGTAAGTGCCAACAGCGCCGGCACGTATACCGGTCGCTCGTCCCCAACGGGTTAAAGGGCAAGATTAGCACCGACCATAGGCCACCAGATGAAAAAAAAGTAGCTGTTAAAATCTTTTCTGCCAGTGGCCAACTTTCCAGCAAGGAGAAAATAAACTTTCTTGCATTCCATAAATGATTGCACAGTTGCTGCTTGTTAATAATAACATTTATTTGGTCTATTTAATTTTCGAGTATTACTAATAGAAACTGTAACAAAAGTTTGTTGTTTAGCCATTTTAAATTAAAAAAAAAAAAAAGGCCACATACAAACTACTAATACAGGTCACTGATGAAATTTCCAAGTTTTGCCCTTTACCACTCATGTAAAAAAAACCAACAATGATTGATTCTTGGTCATAAGAAACAGAAAAAAATATACAGGAAGGGGTCTGTCCATACTTTTTTTACAGGGTCCTGATTTTGTGAAAATTATGAATCTCATTTTACATTTGTAAAAAATTGCATTATATTTTTGTGAAGCTGAAATTGGCATTATATTCATTTACCTGTTTAGACAACTGAATTAAAACAACATAATATTTTAATGAAAAAATATGCATATAAATGAATCAAAATTTGATATATGTAAACATATTTACATTACATTACATACAGCTGGATAATAGGTTCTTTGGTGATTATAGCTGTTTTGGGACAGATCCAATTTGATTTTAAGATGATTAAATTTGTGAAGAGCTCATTTTTGGTATGAAAAACTTTTGTGAAGGATCCTTTTTAAAGATTAAGTTTGCAAAGGATTCTTTTTAAAGATGAGTATGCGAAGGGTCCTGTTTCAGATCAGAAGAATTGTGAAGGGTCCTTTAACCCTTTCAAGGGCAGTGACTAGACGGTCTAGCCTTCTAATTTTAATTCCAAAACTATGCAAAATAGCGAGTTTTATTTTCTAAGAAATTTGTTTGAATATTCTGATGTCAGTCAATTATTTCATCATTTTACAAACAGAATTCTTCTGCCCCTGAAAGGGTTAAGGGACCCAAATTATTCCTAAATAGACCCTGGTATACTAAAGAAATTAGCAACAATTTAACGATAAATAGAATAATTTAAATACCAAGACTCTTATGCCTTCCTTCTCCAGCAACTCTGTACTATAAGTAGCTTCACATACCCTGACGACTTCTTTCACATTCCTCCTTTTTAACTCCTTAAAAAATAAAGGAAAATTACTTTTTGTTTAAAAAAAATATTTATGTATAACATAAAAAATATAAAGTTCAGGGAAATAGATCTGTTCTAATTTTTTTAAAAATAAGAATCACTTTCTATGCTGAAAATTTTCTTAACTAGGGGGGAAAAAACATTTTATATCAGTCTATGGTGATCAGATTGAAAAAAAAAAAAAAAAAAACAGAACAGAAAAAACACCGACAAAACACTATTTCTATTACTGCCATTCAACACCTTTTTAAGCTTTCATTTATATTTATGTTACTTGTAATTGCTAATAAGTATCAAAATAAGTTTTGAATATTTTAAAAATGATGATTGTTTTAATATAAAAATTACAAATTAAATAACCATAAATCTAAAAAATCACAAATTAAATAACCATAAATCTAAATCTTTAAGGTGCTGTTTGATACTAGTAGAAATAGTTTTTAATAACCATACTATACATTTCTATTCAAGAATTTAATTAAAAAAAAAAAGAATACATTGATACAATTTTGAGGCAAATATTTAGTATCATAGTTCAAAATCTGCTTAAAATTAAAAAGCATAAAAAGAAAAACAGGCTCAGATTTTGCTTGCCATTTACCATATGAATTTAATTACGTTTACAAATTTAAACAGATAATTTCCAACTTAATTCATCAAATTATGTGAATGTATAAAAATTTTCATCTATTTTATATTAAAATTTCACTGTTACTGACCTTTGAAAAGCTGCATGATATATATATATATATATATATATATATTTTTTTTTCTTAATCTGCTAAGCAAAATATAATATTAATTAAACATTTTTTTACTATTTTAAACCCTACCTAAACTTCTAGCTATCAAAATAGCTTAAAAGTCTAAATGTTTAGATGAGAAATAAAATTTAGCTAAAATTCCAAAACTTTTATAAAATGCTTAAAATTTTCATGAATAACCTAAGTTTTGAAGAAGAAAGATAGGAGGAAAATTCCAATTTCGGTTTTATGCCCCTGAATTGCATGAATTTGTTACCATGACAAGGGCAACCTTGATGCCGGGAGCATTGCCCCGCGCATGAAAAGAGGCGAGTTGAAATTTTATGCTTAATGAGAAATATGATATGTCTAGAAATATGATACACCCCCCCCCCCCCCCAACTCCTTCCCCAGAACTCCACAGTGCCTCCTCCCTCCCCTTAAGAACTGAAACAAAAATCACTCCTGGAGATAAATGTTCGAATTCAAAACTCATTTTAACACGTTGAACGCCACGCCAGTCACTGAACTTTCTGTTTCGTCCGCATCAGTCATCAGTGACTGACACTTATAGATTGTGTAACGGGAATCTTATTTCATGGCCCAAATGGAAAGGCAAACAAAATAGACTTGGAATTCAACGTGTTAAGTTATATATATATATATATAAAGCTGTTATCCTGGGCAGGTTTGCTATCATTAAAAAAAGAAAGATTTGTCTGCGTCTGTGTGAGCTGGCGATAGCTGGAAAAACCTACCGCACATGGAAATCTTCAAATTTGGATAAAGGTACAGACAGATACCAATTTAACTGAGAAATACATTTTTCATTTTTTGATAATTACCAGAGATATTAATTAAAAACCCTCATTAAATGCTAATAAATGAGTTTCACTTTTCCTCAGTTTGCCAGTGTTATCATTTCCCCCACATGTTCAGAGAAACTTTTTTTTTTTTTTTTTTCCAAGCACATAGCTCAAAGACGAGAGGGAAACTTTTTTTGTGCACCTTAAAACTGAAATCAATGGGACCAAGGTGGAGTTATAATGATATCTTCCATTAAAAAAAAAATATGAATATATCTATTTTTAAAAAATCATTTTCCATCTTTTGTGCATTTTAAAAATACAATTGCCGCTGCTCGAATTGTGTTTCAACAGTACCTTTCATCAAAAAAATATGAATATTTACTGTTTCAAAAAAATTATTTTCTGAAGGTTATTGTCATATTTTATTTATTTATTGCAGTTTAAAATTGCTTGGGTAGTCTAGATTGAAATACAAGAAAATACTCCCTTTCTTTGAAAACAAACAATACAGGTCAGGAATTTGTCGTTCTCGGTTTCTACAACTCTTCAAATTTGCAATGTATTTTTGGCAAAACAAATTTATTACAAATATCTTATCTAAATTTTAAATAATTTTTTAAGAAGCTGATTTAAATCAACAAACCCTGATTTCAATAATTTTGGTTTTATCTTTTGTACTTATGATGTACATGAAAAATCGAATCTGTCTTTTCATCTCAGCAGGGTTCTTTTGCACTATTGCCATGCACAAGCTTGTTATTTCTGTATCCAATGATGATAGAAAGGTTCTGTGTGATTTTAAAACTCTTTCCATGGTTTTTAACAGCAACATAAGCTACTTTGGATTGTATGTATTTGACAAATCTTCAAAACTTTAATTTCAAATTTTCCAAAACACTCCTTTCGAATTGCACCTTCCCCCCCTCCCCCTTCAAAAAATATGTTTGTTCTATATTTATTGTCTAAAAATATACAAAATTTCAAGATGGAGAAATGATGAAATCCTGAGAAATTTATTTTGAATATGAGTGGTGTATATGAAGCACTGAGAATGCTAAAGAAAAATTGAACAGTTATTTATTTTTTGTACATTTTCTTAAACCAACTCCTCTTTTCTTTAAAAAAAAAAATTAATTTCACAGACCGTTCATCTCTCCATCTTGAAACTCAGCATAGCTGTAGACAATACGCAAAGAATCAACATATATATATATACAGTGGACGCTCGTTAATTCGAACTTTCGGTTAATTCGAACTAATCCAAAGGCCCCACAAAACTTGTATTGGAATTAATGTTAAAAATATCTCATTAATTCGAACTAATTTTTCATCACTTCGGTTAATTTAAACTAAAAATTTGGCAAAAGAAATTTCTTTTTCCTCGTTTAATGGAGAAAATACACGCTTTTTTATTATTTTCTGTGCCAAAATTATCTGTATTTCTTTTCTGTGTAAAGACATGCATGCCTGCATTCCTAAACTATTGTATTTCCGCTAAACGTCAGTCCTACTGTCCTCTTCTTATCAGTGCTTAACTGACAAAGTTCTCCGTTGTTACCTGTTTCCTTACATTCATTCAGAAACGTTTATGAATGGGTGGTGGTAGGAAAAGTACATGCCGTGACGTAACAACAGCAACATACTTTTCTTCCCTCACCGGCAAACGTGCACGGTAGTTAGAAACTTAAACCAAAACCATTGCAACATACTTTTCCTTCACCCTGCACCCCGCCAAACAGAACCCACCCTCGTGAGTAGAAACATAGCGCGCGGAAAAAAGAAGTAGGGAGGGGGGAAGCTCTACCATTCGTTTATTTGCTGCTGATTTTCTTAGAATTTCAGAAAAACCAGTCTTTACTTTAGATTCTAGGGAAGCTGCGTCCAAATTAATGTGCTCTGGTTGTTCTTCCTCAGTGTGTGGTGTGAACGTGTAAAAATTCAGGATGTCTACACGTGGAAAGTACAAAGCCCTAACTAGGGGGGGGGGGGGATGAAAGTGCACTAAAGTAATTTTGTAGCAGATTTGAAGCAGCAAAAATCGAATTTTGTAGCAGTAAAATCTATTTTTGTAGCAGCAAAAATCAGATTTTGTAGCAGTAAAACCCATTTTTGTAGCAATAACAACTGTTTTTGGAGCAGATTGAAATTCTAATGCTAATAAATAAGAAAACTCCATATTTTTCGCGACCTTTTGATGAAATTCACGTATTTTCCGCAACCTTTTGACGAAATTCGCCTATTTTCCGCAACCTTTTGACGAAATTCGCCTATTTTCCGCAACCTTTTGACGAAATTCACCTATTTTCCGCAACCTTTTGACGAAATTCGCCTATTTTCTGCAACCTTTTGACGAAATTCGCCTATTTTCCGCAACCTTTTGACGAAATTCGCCTATTTTCCGCAACCTTTTGACGAAATTCGCGTGTTTTCCGAGATCTTTAGACAAAATTCGCGTGTTTTCCGAGATCTTTCGACAAAATTCGCGTGTTTTCCGAGATCTTTCGACAAAATTCGTGTGTTTTCCGAGATCTTTCGACAAAATTTGCGTGTTTTCCGAGATCTTTCGACAAAATTCGCATGTTTTCCCGAGATCTTTCGACAAAATTCGCGTGTTTTCCGAGATCTTTCGACAAAATTCACGTGTTTTCCGAGATAGTTCGACAAAATTTGCGTGTTTTCCCGAGATCTTTCGACAAAATTCGCGTGTTTTCCGAGATCTTTCGACAAAATTCGCGTGTTTTCCGAGATCTTTCGACAAAATTCGCGTGTTTTCCGAGATCTTTCGACAAAATTCGCGTGTTTTCCGAGATCTTTCGACAAAATTCGCGTGTTTTCCGAGATCTTTCGACAAAATTCGCGTGTTTTCCGAGATCTTTCGACAAAATTCGCGTGTTTTCCGAGATAGTTCGACAAAATTTGCGTGTTTTCCGAGATCTTTCGACAAAATTTGCGTGTTTTCCGAGATCTTTCGACAAAATTTGCGTGTTTTCCGAGATCTTTCGACAAAATTCGCGTGTTTTCTGAGATCTTTCGACAAAATTCGCGTGTTTTCCGAGATCTTTCGACAAAATTCGCGTGTTTTCTGAGATCTTTCGACAAAATTTGCGTGTTTTCCCCCGAGATCTTTCGACAAAATTTGCATGTTTTCCAAGATCTTTCGACAAAATTTGCGTGTTTTCCCGAGATCTTTCAACAAAATTTGCGTTTAATTTGCGATTTTCTAACGAAATCGCGTTTTTCGCGATCTTTTGGCCGCATTTTGTTCGTTTTTTGACGAAATTAGCAATCCTTCGAAATTACTTTTTAGCCTTTGAATTTGAATTAATTGTATTCACGTTTTTTTTGCGATCATTTGACAAACATTGCGTGTTTTTAGTACTTTGATCGTGGTTTTTTGCATTTTCAGGCATGAGATTGCAAAAAGGTAAAAAAAGAGAAAAAGTGCATGAAACGGGAAAATGAGAAATTATTTAAAATAGCGCACGTTTATGTGCATGCTATTTTAAATAAGGTTATTTTATTCACAATAAAACTCTTAATATCTTTGTTTAAATGCTGCTTTATTAAGAAGGGGGGGGGGGGGGCAGTAATTTAAGGAAATACTATAAGTAATTCTAAACTGAAAGTTTCTATTTCAATTTCATAATTCTGATGCAATGTTTTACACAGCAATCTTAGGTAGTTGTCCAATTAAAATTTTAACATGCTTTTACTCAAAACATGAGTTAATAAACATGGCAAGCTAATGTTTAACTTGTCACTCAGCTGCAAAAAAAAAAAAAAAAAAAAAAATCTGGTGAAAACATTAATATTGCAGCAAATTTTCCGCGATCTTTTGACGAAATTCGCGTTTTTCCGCGATCTTTTGACGAAATTTGCCATTTTACGGCGATTCTTTGACAGAATTTTAGTTTTCCCACTATCCTTTGAACGAAATCCACGTTTTTTCCACGATCTTTTGAAGAAATACGCGCTTATTATGCGATATTTTGACGAAATACGCACTTATTACGCGATATTTTGACGAAATATGCGCTTATGCGATATTTTGACGAAATATGCGCTTATTACGCGATATTTTGACGAAATACGAGCGTTTTTTCGCGATCTTTGGACAAAATTGGTATTTTTTCCGACAATCCTTTGACAGAGTTCACGTTTATTACGCGATCTTTTGAAGAAATTAGTGTTTCTCTTGCTATTGTTTGACGAAATTCGCCATTTTACGGCAATTCTTTGACAGAATTTGCGTTTTTCCCACTATCCTTTGAAGGCTATCCGCGTTTTTTCGCAATCTTTTGATGAAATACGTGCTTTTTACGCGATATTTTGACGAAATACGCGCGTTTTTTGGACAAAATTGGTATTTTTTCACACAATCCTTTGACAGAGTTCACGTTTATTATGCGATCTTTTGACAAAATTTGAGTTTTTTTTCGCGATTTTATGTCCGAATTTTCGGATTGATGACCGATTTTTTTTAAATTTCGGAACAAATCACCCCTGCGAGAAACGGCAAAAAATCGGAAAAACGCGAAAATGCCAAAAAAGCGGAAAATCGCGGATCCGCGGAAGAATCTCATGCCTGCATTTTTGACGAAATCAGCGGCATAGAATTTGTTTTTGTTGTTGTTTCATGGATCCACGAAATCGTGCCAAATTTCATTTTGGCACCAAGCACGTTTTGCCGTAGGTTTGGCGCAAAATGGAAAAAAAAATAGCTGTTTTGTAGCTGTTCGGTGCAAGAAAGCGAATTTGGCGCAGGTCTTGAATCCCTGCCCTTGGAGCAACTGGATGTCCTCCCCGGGAAGAATTGAGATTATATGTTTTTAATTGTCAAAATGTTCAATTTTCCCCTCCGGAACTATTTGTTGCGTGGTGGACATCATGTTCAGCATTCGAAATCCTTGGTGGCCTGCTGGTCCGAGACCACTAAAAATTCAATCGGACCACTAATAGGAAAAATTTAGTGGCCTGTAGGACCAGTAACTTTTTTCTCCTCCCCGACAGGGTTACATAAATTTTCTGGGTCCTGAAAAAAACGCAACTGAACAAAAATCACACAATCTTATTTACAAAGTAATAATAAAAGTCATTAAGTGTTACAGTCCATTGAAATAACCAAAATGAAATATCTAATTAATAATTTTATAGTTTTTGTTTATGTAATGTTTATTTAATTTTTTGTGAATTAAAATTTTATATTTTATTATGCTGAAAATCTTGGATAACGACAAAGTAAGTTTAGTTTATTTAAGTAGGGGGGTGTCACTCAAAGTGTTAAAGGGACTTAATAGAATTTTATCTTGCAGACAAGTAATGATGCCTGCGAACCAGTAAATAATCATGCTTACTGGTCCTTGGGACCAGTGACTTTTTTTTTTACCAATTCTAACGCTGATGTTTTTGAGAAACAAAAATTGTTTTAAATCTATTGTTTGGTGGTAATTATGTTTCTTTTCACTTATTAATCTTATATTACAAAATACTGATTTTTCATAATCTGGAAGAAAAAAATTTGTGGAATTTGGCAAAACATATAAAAATATAGTCGCGGAAAAATCAGATTGTGAATTGAGGAACACTGCGGCTTGTGTGAAAACCGAAATTTGATAGGAAATTTTTTTTGTTGTTGTTGCCACAGATTTCTATATTTTTATTTTTCAACTTAATTACCATATTAATAGTATATAGATTATCGTATTTGATCTAACATTTCGCAGAGAAACTTAAGAATTCCAGAGATGTTGGCATCTATGATATTGAGAAATTAAATTTTAAATTATACCTAACATATGAATAACAAGCAAACAAGTTTATCAGTGATGCTGATGCTAAATTACTTTTCAATCTTCGCCCATAGATATTTCAAAATCCTTTTTATATACCTATATAGATATAAAAGTGTTTCTTTATATAATAATGGCAATTTAAGCATATTAATAAAATCCTGTACAGAAAGTTGCATTTTCAAAAATAATCACAAATTAAGCAACTGAAAAACTTTTTTCCTAAAATACATATTTAAATGCATTTCAAAAAGGAAAAACTACAATAAATTTTGATTAATTCTAAAATTATTTCTACAACTGAACAGAAAAAAATCAATACATATATACTAGGCATTTACCTCAATGAAGGCAGGTATTGTTGAATCTGTTGGTCGATCCATTATTAAAAATTTCATGGTTTTGTAAATTATTTCTGATGGTCCTGGTCGCATTGTTTTTTGCTTCATACTGGTCATTCCTTGTGCTCTACAAGTATTTAATTTAAGATTCAAATTTTATTCAAAATACTTCCTTTTGATTTAATTTCTTTGTAGAAGTGCTTTTTACTGACAACTTCAGAAAAGACTGTACAGTAGTATTTCAGAAAGCGAATATCTGGATAAAAATTCACTATTGATTTGGACGTTGTTTAACCCATATGTAAATGATTCTGGAAGTGTAGGTGCTTAATAAAAAAGAGTAAAAACAATATATACACTTAATTCCTTCACTAGGTTTGTTTAGTTTATTTGTGCTGAGCACGGCAATACTCGTCACTCCCTACCAGTACTTCCATCAATAAGAAAGGTTGAATTTTATTAACCTGAAAAAAAAGGAAAAAAATCAATACTTAAAAATATAAATACTTCAGAAAATATTTACAAAGGAACTTGTCACAGACAATTTAAAATTACAAGTAGATTACCATATGATTAAATGGGTACTTTTCAAATATAGAGACCTTGGTGAGATACAGAAAATGGTTTTGGCGAAAGAGAGAAATTTATACAAAGTCACTTTTTCAATATCTCTACAATTTATTATAAAGAAGCCATTTATCTACTTTTATATACAGGTCATTCCAGTCACAAAGTCTTTTCCAGTATTTGACCTGAATATTTTTGAATAAATTTATGTTTTCTATTGAGAGTGAAAGAAGATTAAATGTTATCTGCATACATTTTTTATAGTTACTTTATATTTTTTATATCTCACCTCTGTGTCATGTTACACAGCCAATGTTACTAGGAACTACTTTTGGTGCTGCTTGCACCTAGCATTGAGACCTGGTGCATTTTAAAGCCCTATATTATGAAGTTTGAAAATCAATAAAATTTTTCTGTTTAAATAATATTTCTTGATTTTACAGCAGCATAACTTTCTGAAAATGCAATTTTCGAGACCACTTATCGGACTTTAACATTGAAGTTTTTTAAAGGAAAGAATTTAAACATAAAAATTAGTTAATAATAAGTATAAAATATTGAAAAAAGTTTAAAAATTTCTTCAAAAACCCATGAATTTGATTATGAAAAATTGCAACATTATATTCACATTTTTGGTGGGGAAAAAGTTGACGATTATTTTCAAACACAGAGCTTTCTGGCAACCCTAGCCAAATGTCATATCTGTCTTGTGTGCATGGGACTTCAGTAGAAATTGTAATGTCCGACCTGTCTAGCTACAGTAATATTTCTAAACTGTATAAAAATATTAATTTAATCTATGATTACTTTTACCAAAGGACCATTTAATACAGCAACATTTCAATTTAAACATTCGAAACTTTACTCCATTCAATTGCAAAAACTTTATTTCTTTCGATTTCAAAAGAAAATAGTTTGCTTATTTTGTATTTCACTAAAAAAATAGTTTTCAATGATCTTGAAAGCTTTTATAGAAATATATTTACTATTTATATATTTATCATCTGCATAGAAAAAACAAAAGGAAAACCAAATTCTTGTTTCTTATGCTATCAATTCACAAACAAATCGTAATCCGATATAATTATAATGTAATATGTACTGGATAAGGCGGGCAGATGAATTGCAGCGCCATATTGGGCGACTTAACTCACTTTTGGCGTGAAATAAATAAAAATGTAATAATAAAAAATTAAAAGTATAAAAAGTACATATAATACATGTACATGTACAAAATATAATTTTAACGGAGAAATTTTATCGGTTCTCTAACTTTTATGTATAGGGCTACAAAATGCACCAGATCTCGATGCTAGGTGCGAGCAGTACCAAAAGTGGTTCCCTTGTAAGGAAAATGTTTGTTTCTAATAAACTATTGGCAACAGTTATCTTTTGTGTATTTCTAATAGTGACCTATAACCAACAGATCTCAACCAATTAACCCCAATTTTTTTCATTTTTACTGCTTTATAAAATTGAAGAGGACAATGGTTACTTAGTTACATGTTTTATTAATTAATTTTAAGAGCTATTAATATACAAGTCTTATTTTATTTCTAGTAAACATTCAAAATTATACATAGTCATGTAATAAAAACACCATTTCTCATTATTAAAAATAGCATATGCATGAAAATGCTTAGCAACAAGATTTTCAAAATTTTATTTAGAGATTTAATTTTTTTTTTACCTGTTTAAATGCTCTATTTTGTATACACTTATGTACCAAACTCTCCTCAAAAATTATATCCTTTCTAATTTCTCTTTTAACATATCAATAACTTAATCTCTCCATATGGACACATAAGAATGTTTCCATTTTGATGTGATTACATTTTGCCATTGTTCAATTAAATATCTTTAAAATGTGTAGTATATGTGGAGCTATGTAATATAGAATTTCAAAACACCAGTTTGGAGTCTAACTTACATCCTTTTCAATATTTATAACTATTTTTTCAGACATAATGCCTTCAAAGTTGCCTTTAACATTTATAAAGACTTATTTATTTGACAAAATTTAATAGAAATTTATAATTTTTTTAGTAGAAAATATTTATAAGTGTATTAAAAATTAATTGATCTAAATTTAAAACGAATTAGCTATATATCAACTTTTAAAAATAAAAACCGGCTTTTTTCAATAAAAACCGGCTTTTTTTAAGTGGCTAAAACCAAAAAACCCGGCTTTTTCAGCCGGCCGGCTAAAAAAATTAAATTTAAAAAAGCCACGCTGGGCGTGGCTTTTTTAAATTTTAGCCGGCTTTTTTGCAACCCTGGAACAAAACCTTTAATAGTTTTTATAATAATTAGATGTTGATGCTTTTTGACCAGGAATTACCCCAGGTGACCCTATATGCTTGGTTCTAAAATAAATATAATAATAATATAAAAGAGAAAGTATCACCATATCGTCTATTTCAAAGAATTCTTTTTTCATATCTTTAAAAAAAAAAAAAAATTAATAAGTATTTTCCAAATAACATATTTGAGAACTTTTAAAGAACTAAGGAGCTCTGCCGGGATGCCCCTTTTTCGCTGAATGATTTTCTGATTCCCCCCCCCCCCTTATCAATCATGGGATTATGTCTTTTCCATAACCCCCCCCCCCCCCTGTTTACTGCTTTTTTTTTTTCTTATTGCCCATATGTCTATATTTCTTATTGTCTTATTTTAAGAACAACGTTTGCAATATCTGAAAATGATTGCCCACGCCAGATACTTTTAACTTACTACTAATTAGGGATGCACCGAATATTCGGTATCTATTCGGTATTTGGATATGTTACCGAACATTCGGTTTGGCTGAATATCAAACTATTCGGTATGCTGAATATTCGGCTTGGCCGAATATCGAAGTATTCAGCTGAACCGAATATTTAAAAAAAAACTTTTAAAACATTTTTAAAAACCTTATACAACTTCTACGTTTAACAGTCAACTTATAAAGATATTCAGAATCAGGGTTGGCACGGTTTAAACCAAGTGGTTTTAACCATGGTTTAAACCACGGTTTAAACCAATTGGTTTTTTTGTCAAAAAAACCATTTGGTTTTTTTAGAAAAAAATCTAATCTAATATTTTCTCTTTTTTGTAATTTAATTGTTTTAATTTATTGATAGAAGTAATTTCTACTTTTAACACTTCATCTCAGCAGTCAACATGAGACATAATGAGCCTAGGTCATGTTTCTATGCATGTAGAAGGAAAATTAGCATGTGCTGATGAACATATCTGATACCCTAAAGATTTTTCTTAAAACATGTGAAATTAGAAAAGATAAAATAGATAAATAATATTCAATATTTAGCATAAAATATTTTCATTTAAAAAATGCAGCTTATTTACAGCAGTTAATAACAAAATATAATGATCTTTAAGATTTTGGTTAAGTTGTAAAAGAAAATTTTCTGGATTGGAAAAAATTATCCTTAAAGAATTTAAAAGAGTAACTTAAGATATCAAATTGAATAACACAGCTTGCAAAAATTGAGTGCTAGTTACAGCATTTCAATAATACCAATCAATCTTTTCTGTTAGTTGTTGAATCTAGTGGCCAAAAATGTTGACTTGGACACTTGGAGTTATCACTGAGAAAACAAAATAACCAGAAATATTTGGATATTAAAAAAATAATAACAACCATAGAATAATATATTCATGAAATGCATCAAATGTTTATTGATTGATTATTATATTATTAATCAAAGGATTCTTCATACGATTTTAAAAGGTATCAATGTTTCACTGTGTAGAGCAGTTTACTTTGAACATAAGCCATAGCTGTTACTAATAATGTTTAAATTAGAAATGATTTCAATTTTCTATATAATTGACTGTAATTACTTAATTTAAATATTTTCAAAAGTTATATTACTTATATAATATCCAAAAATGTTTATTTTATCAACAGATATGCATCTGTATGCAATAGGAAATTATATTTTTAAAAAACCCGGTTTAAACCAAAAAAACCTGATTTAAACCAAATAAACCGGTTTTTTTGGTTTTTTACAAAAAAACCTGGTTTTTTTCCAACCCTGTTCAGAATAAATAGAAACAGAATCATATTTAAATAAAAGAGATGTTTTTACATTATTTATTTTCTGTTTTAAGTATTATTTAAGAAAATTAACCAATCACGAGGATTTCCATAGGAATTAATTATGTACAAATGCAAGTTCCTGAACATTGTCCAGTAAATAATCTGTTTCTTGCTAAGATTTTAAGAAAAACGTTTGCAATCTCTGAAAATGATTGCCCATGCCAGATACTTTTAACTTACTACTAATGACTTAGTGCATTTAAAAACTTCCTTGATTAATCAAAGGGAATAGAACAGTTATTCTTGCTAAGTTGCCACCATATAAAATTTGAATAGACTGTATTATTTATTTACTTGTACTTATTCCTGACAAACAAATAATATATGATCCTGTACAATTTTTCTTCCAATTTTTAACAATTTCTCTTTGATTTTAAAATGTCTGTTTTAGAATTTAAGAAAATTTTATTCATTTGTTTTAATTCCCAGAAGAAGCTATGAAATTTAAAATTTTATTAATTAAAATTTTTTTATAAATATCCTCTTCTTAAATAACTCAAAGCAGATTTTTTTTCAGCGTAAAGTTTACTTGAAAAAAGCTTTTGTTTATTAGAATAAATGTTTGTCTTTTAAATATTATATAAAATTTTTTTTTAATTTTAAAGCCTTTAAACTTTGAAATATAAAAGTATTCGACAAGTCAAATATTCGGCATTCGGCCTGGCAGTTACTATTCGGCTAGCAGAATATTCGGTATTCGGTTTGTGTGTTGGCCGAATATTCGGTATTCGGCCAAAATGATTATTCGGTGCATCCCTAGTTTTGACACAATTGCAATTTCATTTTTTAACGGAAATATATAAAATTGGAAAGCTGACTATGGAGGCAATTTGGAATCAAACTGTGTTTTCCCTTTTTAGATAAATAAATTACCTATTGAGTTATAAGCAATTTTGATTACGTGACAGACATTTTTCGCCTTTCCTTGAGTAGCTATTTTTCTTTTGCGCAGGAATTCGGTTCAAAAAGTCCACTTTAACACTATTTTCTGAAAAATTTATTGCGTTTGAAAAAAAAAAAAAAAAAAAAAAAACGGAAAACATAGTTCGATTACATAGTTTCTGAATAACAACACCTGCTAGTTTCATACATCGCCGAACAAAAATTTGCCTTTTTGGACTTGAGAACAGCCTTAAATAAATGTTTTTGTTTCACTTTTTATTCTGTCATGATTTATTTAATGAAAACGATTGTTTAATTTAGTATTAATAGTTATCATATGCAGTTTTTAGTATATGAACGTCATATTTCGCCTTTTTGAGTAGTGAATTTTCTTTTTCTTTTTAATGGAAAAGCAATATTTTTGATGAATCAAAGTTCGGAAAAATCCGAAGTTCGGACATGGTAAAGTCCCGAGGATTCTGAACTTTAGACTTTGTACTGTATTCTCTTCTACTGTGATTGCTTAGATTATGCATATTTTTTTAACCTGTATCTGCCCACCTTTATATTCTAAACTGTACATAGTTTAAAATTTATATTACACTTAATTTAATACGCAAGTTAAAAGTGCAATTAAATTAAATGTACACATTTGATATATTTAGTCAATGTTTTGTTGTACATGCGTTCACATTAAATTATTTTTCTCGTTGAATTCCTGAGTTTTTTCCCATATAAACGTTATAGCTTTTATGCAATTTTTTCACAATGTGACGACTGATTATTTGGGTTTAAGAGCCACTAGCTGCTTAAAAATTTTAGGAATCTACACCTATAGTAAAAGACAGCTTCATCTTTTCCTTTAGGAGCAAAAAGAAAAAAGACATGGCATCAGTATAAAAGAATTTTTGGTACTACTTAGTTATCCTGTCGACCAATTTCGCCAAATTAAATAAATCGCCAAACCACTCGCCAAATTATACACATTGACAGAATTTTTATTTTAAATAATGAAAGAACAAATAAATTAGTAAAACAATAATAAAAATATGAATAAAACGTTGAACTAATGGTTTTTTTGGTCATTATTGGCAAACCATTATTGGCATTTAATCTTACAATTTGGCAACAGTAAATTGGCCGACGGGATAACTAAGAAGTACCGAATTTTTCTCATTATTTCTCAAATGAAGTTCCTTTTTATCATATTGCATTTTTATCAGTATATTTAAAAAATTTGCCTGTAAAGAACATTACTTCAAAATTAAAAGTAAGCTAAAAATAGGTTTCTCCTTACTAAACAATTACAATACCGTTACTTATCATTAATTATAACACATTTCATACCTACAAACAGTTTAAAGATAATATTAAAACGAAAATGAAAGCATAATAATTTCCTTTAATACTTTTCACCTTCAGTTAGTAACAAAAAATGCTGATAAGGCCACCTAATTGAACTTTATGGTTAAATTTCATTTAAGAATTCAAGGACGGTTATTCCATTATTCAAATAATCAAGGGCTTGAAAATAAATTTTTTTTAAAGCATTTTTTATTTCTATATTTTTCAAAATGTGTGAACTATATTTGTTGATTATATTGTTGTTGTACTATGCAAAAATCTTTATATTATTTTCAATTTTAATAAACTATTTTTAGGGTGTCAACGATTTAAATCATGATTTTAATTAAGTGATTTTTTTTTTAAAATCATTGATAAAAATCAAAAATTTTTTAAATGTTTAAAATGATATAAAAAAGTATTCAAATCTAAGATGAACATAATTTGGAAAGTTTCTACAGGTATTGTGACTTATGAATACACAAAACAAAACTTTAAATAATTGTTTCGAAGCGCAATTCCTGAGTATTGTGAAAAATTTAAATACAGTAAGTTTGTAAAAAGCATGGTTTTTATCTAACAAAGATAAATAGCATTTAATTTTAAAATGATATTTAAATCTAATATAACTTACAATGTCATCATTTCCTTTTAATAATCAAGTTATTCATTCTTTTATATACAATAAACATAGCAATAGAGTGTCAATGATTTTAATCAACTGATTTAAATCACATATTTTCTGATTTTATAAAATAGTGTGAAAAAGCATTAGAATCAGTAATGGAAATTATCACTAAATCACTTGTAAAAAATGTAATATTTGTTATCGTTAATTGTAACAATATTAAACTGCGTAAAAAGAAGTATTACACATTTAAAAAAATCTAACTAAATGTCAAATAACTTCAAGACATTATAATATTTAGAAGCTATTCAAATATTTTAATGTGGGGAAAAAAATCAAATTTAAATTTCAAAAATACAATTTTTGCAATCTGTTTATAAATTATGTGTGCATTTGCTGTATACATTGCTACAATTTTTGATCAATTTGATATACATACGCTTTAGAACCTGTGTAAAATTACCGACTGCTTTATGAATTTATCAAACTATTATTTATCACCTTTTTTCGACCACTTTTTCAAAATTGTAGATTGTGTTCTTAATTAAACAGTTAATTGTTTAATAATTACAAAATTTAATCTGTATCATCAATTTGAAAATAAATGCAATTTATCAATAACTTTAAAATATAAGCAGTATTTAATATTGGTTTACATAATTATTACAAAATATTAATGCACATAATTTTGTATGTTACTAAAGAAATTCTTATTTTGCAGTTTTTTGTAATTTCTATAATTACATAATTAAAATTTTATTAATTAAAGCTAAAAACATAGATAATGTTATTAATTGGAGGGTTATTCATTTTTGAAATGCTTAATTCTTGATAGATGTTTAATATTTTAACACACGGAAAAAAATCAAAAAAATCTGATTTAAATCAAAAAAATCCTATTTAAATTAAAAAAAATCAGATTTTTTTTTTTTTTTTTTTAAATGATTTGTTTACACCCTACTATTTATATATATATATATATATATAACATAATTTTAAATAATTATCTGTTCATGAATAAGATTTACTGACAAACTGTATAATAGTATTTAAAATGTTATAATTGATACCAAGAGAATTAAAGTTAACTTGTACTCAAGAAATGCGTTATCAGTGTTCAAAATTAGTGGTCATTAGTCGCCAAATGCAACAAAATTATTCTTGGTTGTCAAATTTGACGCCTAGCTCTTAAAAAATATTAACTATTATTTTAATGGTTAACACACAAAAAAAATAGTGCATCTATTGATTTCATGTTACGAGATACAAATGTGGATGTAGTTTTTTTTTTTTTTTTTTTTAATCTTACTAAATTTAGTTGTAATTATCAAAACTGGATAAAATTTGTTTTTGTTTTGCTAAGAAGTTATCAAGTTTTTATTTTGTTTTACATGATTAAATGCATTTTTCTATTAATTTCTAAATAGCAATAATTAATAATGCTTTATACTATCTGTTTTAGAGTTGCTTCCATTATTATAATCTTGGAGATTAAGAACTTCAATAATTGTAAATAAAAACAACTATTTTTGCTTTTCTAAAAAGTAGCATACAATGTTACAGTATGAAGTACTTTTGAAATTGCAACTAAAAATTTTAATTTGACACCTAAGATTTTAAGATCCTCTCCCAACTTTTTCATCAAAGAAAATATGTGCAAAAAACTCATGCATGCAATAGAGTTCAAACGAATTACAATTTAGAGTTGAAATTTTTTAAAGCTTTCTTTAGATTATAAAATAAACAAATTCAAGTATCGAACAAAGTTCCTGCTCATGTTTAAGAGATGATCAGCTGAGTCAAAAACATTAAAAATACTGCATTTCCCTGCCACCCTGTGCAAAACAGATATAATAGCGGAGTAGGTTAGCAAAATTGAAATCACAAAATAACAAGTATTTAATGTCACATTTTATAAAAGAATTGTTGTTTCATTTAGACATAATTTATTCAGCTTTTCAAAATAAGAGTTTATTACACAGTAACATTTTGATAACTTTAAATAGCAACAAATTATTTTAAAATCATATTGACCTCATTTTGTGTTATGTTTTGTTGATAAAATTAACATGAAGGCTAACTAAACTATACTATTTGCAAAATAATGTATAAAAATCATCTGTATAAACTCATGCATCTGAATCTAACCAAGTATAACTGTGACGAATAGCAAATATGCTTATATTCGGTGCAATTAGCTACAGAGAACGTTTAATAGAGTAAAAAATATATTTATTTATTTATGTTCCAAATAATAAATTTGTTTAAAACAGTATTTCATAAAAATATGAAAAATTTATTTCAAAGAAAATTTGCTTTTAAAAGTGTTTAAAAGCAATCGGTAAAAATATTCAAAATGTACACCTTATAAATAAATATGAGTAAATTATAACTACGTTTATTTATTTATTATTTAGAGTTATCAGTTCATCCTTTAATCTGTTTAAGGGAAAAGTTTTACGTCCGCAGAATACGAATAGTTGCATAAAAAATTTGAAGTTGAAAGTTGTTGGTACGATAAAGAATCAGTAAATATGATACCATCAAAACAACTATGCTTGCTGACTTCCAATTTAAGGGCATATGTCAAAACCAATGGCGGAGTCATGCATGCACTTTCAAGATGAAACATGTCTACCATGAAACGCTATATGCCCTAGAAGCTTTAAAAGGTAAATCTGAATGTTAAAAATACATTAAATGTATTTGATGCTCAGAAATCGCGTAGATAAATGTTATTTCGCAAGCTAAAAGGGACACAGCTGATCGATTACATTGCGATGGGACTAAAACTGCTACTAATAAAAAGGGTATAATAATTTGATATTGGAATTGAAAATATAATTATTAAATTAGAAATTTATTAAATAAACTTACGGCTATGTCGATACACATTGAAGCGTCCAGCATGAAGGAAATCCAATGCAACAAAATTCTTGATTTTCGTTCAGACCATTAGTCGCGACAGTAACGTAAATTACTGTGTTATTCAAGCTCGATTACGGTTACAAATCAACCTTACCTTAACTGGAAAACAATACCTTTCTGACGGCAACAACTATACTCCATGTTTGTTTATAAGTTATTATTCGCACTTGTAACGTAATAACTAGAATAACAGAAGTCTATGGTAATAACCGACAGGTAGAGCGTTTATCACTGCTGCAGGCTCTTTAATTCTAGCTTAGAATTGTCATTTTTAATTTCTAAAACTGTAATGAGCTAGGATTCATTAAAAATCATTAAACTTATCTATTTTTTTTATAAAATAATAAAAGTAGCTAACGCTGCTGTCGCTTGTGACCAAGGCTCTTTCTCGCCTAATATGAAAGCTGTTAATTTTTATAGATAAACTAGCTGTACCCGTCCACCAGGGCCGTAGCGACCCCCCCCCCCATTTGGGGGGGGCCTGAGCAAAGTCAGGGGCCCAGTAGTGAGCTATTGTACCTTTCAGCCGAATGTTTTTTTGTTTTGTTTTTTTTAATTATTTTTTTATGAATTTTTAATAACATTTTATTTTGTTTTATCGAAATTTATTTCTTTTTTGTCAAAGATCTTGATTAGATTTAGAAATAGAAAACAGATATGTGCTTTTCTTCTATATCCACCATTTTTTATAAAAGTTTTTGAAGGCTGTAAGTTCTACTTAAAAAAAAAAAATGGCATTTTAGTATTTTTGGGGTGCACCTATCAATGGGCGAAAAAGGTGAAACCAAAGGTTCAAAACTTCTTTAATACTATTACTTCCATCAAACGAAACAGATATGCGCTTTTTTTCTACAGGAACCATTTTTTTAAAGGGGCCCAGATGAAAGAAATTTTGCAGGCTCTAGATTCTTTTTGAATTGTCTTTTTTAGGGCCCCCTATATAAATGCGAAAAAGTTGGAGCCCAAGATTCAAAACTTTTAAGCCCATTTTTTGATCCAAATTTTTTAAAAATATGCTTTTAAAACTCACTTAGGAACCCAATAAGTTTCAAAACTTCGTTATACTATTACTTCCTTCAACCAAATGTGCTTCCTTTCTATAGTCATTATTCTTTTTAAAGGTTCCCAGATGAAAGAAATTTTGCACGCTCTTAATACTTTTTAAATTGTCTTTTTGGGGGCCCCCAATAAAAGTGAGGAAAAGTTGGAACTCAAGATTCAAAACTTTTAGGCCCCATTTTTATTATTCAAATGTTTTAAAAATATGCTTCTTAATATCATTGGGGGCCCCAACAAGGTTCAAAACTTTCTTAATACTATTACTTCTTTTGACCAAAACAGATATGCACTTCCTTTCTATAGCCAGTATTCTCTTTAAAGGTTCCCAGATGAAAGAAAGTTTGAAGGTTCTAATTTCTTTTTGAATTGTCTTTTTTAGGGCCCCTTATAAACGGGAGGAAAAGTTGGAACCCAAGATTAAAAACTTTTAGGCCTCACTTTTTTATTCAAATGTTTAAAAAACATGCTTTTCAAACTCGTTGGGAGTCCCAATAAGTTTCAAAACTTCCTTAATACTATCGGTTCCTTCAAACAAATGTTCTTTTTTTCCATAACCAGCATTTTCTTTAAAGGTTCCCAGATGAAAGAAATTTTGCAGGCTCTAAATTTTTTTGGATTGTCTTTTTTAGGGCCCCCTATAAAGGTGAGAAAAGTTGGAGCCTAAAATTCAAAACTTTTAGGTCCCATCTTTTTATTCAAATGTTTTAAAAATATGCTTTTTAATCTTGTTGGGGGGCCCCAATAAGGTTCAAAGCTCCCTTAATACTATTACTTCTTTTGACCAAAACAGATATGTGCTTTCTTTCTATAGCCAGTAGTCTCTTTAAAGTTGACCAGATGAAAGAAATTTTGCAGGCTCTAAATTTTTTTGGATTGTCTTTTTTAGGGCCCCCTATAAAGGTGAGAAAAGTTGGAGCCTAAGATTCAAAACTTTTAGGTCCCATCTTTTTATTCAAATGTTTTAAAAATATGCTTTTTAATCTCGTTGGGGGGCCCAATAAGGTTCAAAGCTCCCTTAATACCCCACCAGCAGAATTTTTTTCTGCAGTCTGCAACACAGATGGAAACTTTAAAAACAATCTGCAGAACTTAAAGACAAACCGCCCTCTTTCCAATCCCTCATGCACTCAACTCCCCTCCCCCCCCAAGTATTTGTGATTAACATAAAAGAAAAGTACTTTTTTTAAAAAATTTACCTTTCTCCTCAAAATTTTTTAATACCACTATCTGAAATATCTTTCATAAAATTTGTCAAAATTTCCGTGAAGTTAGAAAACAGAATAAAAGTAAAAATAACATATGAACACCAATTTCTAAAATTTTTGAAAAGATTGATACAATGTGAAAATATCAAAAATTATATATAGATGTGATAATACAGGAATGAAAGTGCACTAAAGCCACTTTGAAGCAGCAAAAATCGAATTTTGTAGCAGTAAAATCCGTTTTTGTAGCAGCAAAAATCTAATTTTTTAGCAATAAAACCTGTTATTGGAGCAGATTGAAATTCTTAGAAAAATAAAATTTGAGTAATTCATGCAAATACTATAAGTAATTCTAATGCAATATTTTATTTAGCAATCTTAGCTAGTTGTGCAATTCAAAATTTACCATGCTTTCACTCAAAACATGGCTAACTAATATTTAACCTGCCACTCAGCTGTAAAGAAATCTCGTGAAAGCATCAATGTTGCAGGAAATTTTCCCGCGATTCTTTGACGGAATTCACCTTTTTTTCCCTCGATCCTTTGACGAAATGCGCGTTTTTTTCGCGACCTTTCGACGATGTCCGCCTTTTTTTTTATCACGATCTTTTGACGATGTCCGCCTTTTTTTTATCACGATCTTTCGACGATGTCCGCCTTTTTTTATAGCGATCTTTCGACGATTTTCGCGTTTTTTTCGCGTTCTTTCGACGATGTTCGCGTTTTTTTTCGCGATCTTTTGACGAAATTCGCGATTTTTTGCGCCGATCTTTTGAAAAAAATTCGCGTTTTCCCCGCGATCTTTTGTCGATATACGTGTTTTTTCGCGATCGTTTGACGATATACGTGTCTTTTCACGATCTTTTAGCGAAATCCGCGTTTTTTAGCGATCTTTGCGCGAAATTCGCTTTTTCCCGCGATTTTTCGATGAAATTCGCGTTTTTTCCACGATCTTTTGACGAAATTTGCGTTTTTTCCGCAATCCTTTGACAGAATTCGCGCTTTTCCGCGATCATTTGTAAAAATTAACGTTTTTTTTCCCCGATCATTTGACGAAACTCGCGTTTTCCCGCCATCCTTTGTGGATAATTGCTATTTTTTCACAGCCCTTTGGCGAAATTGGCTTTTTTTTTCGATCTTGTGACAAAATTTTCGCCATCTTTTGACAAAATTCGCCTATTTTCCACGATCTTTTGACGAAAATCTCATTTTTTAGAGATCCTTCGATAAAATCCGCGTTCTTTCCGCGATCCTTTGACGAAATTTGTGTTTTTTCCGCGATCCTTTGATGAAATTTGCGTTTTTCTACAATCCTTTGACGAAAGTTGCTATTTTTCCGTAGCCCTTTGACGAAGTTAGTGTTTTTTCCGCGATCCTTTGACTGAAGCCGCATTTTCCCGCCAGCCTTTGACGAAATTGACGTTTCCTTCTTGATCTTATAACAAAATTTCGTTTTTTCTTCGCGATCTTTTGACGAAATTCACGTTTCTTTCGCGATCCTTTGATGAAATTGGCTATTTTAACTGCAAACGATTCACGAAATTGTTTTTACGGAGAACATTTGTCGAAATTCGTGATATTTACGTCCGAATTTTCGGAGTAATGACCGATTTTTTTTAATTTCTAAAGAAATCACCCTACGAGGATTGACTCATTTAATAATGGGCGTTTCACGATCGCGTGTCTAGAGTTTTCTCCGTGAATTATTTATATTTTAAAGGGAGTCGGAGCTTCGTTAATCGCATGTGGCGTGGATCGTATTATTATGTCACATGGCTAATAATTTCTAGCAAATTTTTTTTTTCTAAATTTTAAGAGTTGAAAAATAGTCTGCAGACCTTCTCAAGAGTCTGCGACGTGCGTCGCAGCGTTGCGCCGATTCTGCGCCCGGGCTTAATACTATTACTTCTTTTGACCAAAACAGACATGCCCTTTTTTTTCTATAGCTACCATACTTTTTAAAGGTGCCCAGATGAAAGGAATTTTGCAGGCTCTAAATTCTTTTTGAATTGTCTTTTTTAGGGGCCCCTATAAACGGGAGGAAAAGTTGGAGCCCAAGATTCAAAACTTTTAGACCCCATTTTTATTATTCGAATGTTTTAAAAATATGCTTCTTAATATCGTTGGGGGGCCCCAATAAGGTTCAAAACTTTCTTAATACTATTACTTCTTTTGACCAAAACAGATATGCACTTTCTTTCTATAGCCATCATTCTCTTTAAAGGTTCCCAGATGAAAAAAAAATTGCAGGCTCTAAATTCGTTTTTAATTGTCTTTTTTAGGGGCCCCTATAAAGGTGAGGAAAAGTTGGAGCCTAAGATTCAAAACTTTTATGCCCCATCTTTTTATTCAAATGTTTTAAAAATATGCTTTTTAATCTCATTGGGGGCCCCAACAAGGTTCAAAACTTTCTTAATACTATTACTTCTTTTGACCAAAACAGATATGCACTTTCTTTCTATAGCCAGCATTCTCTTTAAAAGTTCCCAGATGAAAGAAAATTTGCAGGCTCTAAATACTTTTTTAATTGACTTTTTTGGGGCCCCCTATAAAAGTGAGGAAAAGTTGGAACTCTAGATTCAAAACTTTTAGGCCTAATTTTTATTATTCAAATGTTTTAAAAATGTGCTTTTTATTATCGTTGGGGGCTCCAACAAAGTTAAAAACTATCTTAATAACATTACTTCTTTTGACCAAAACAGACATGTCCTTTTTTTCTATAGCTACCATTCTTTTTAAAGGTTCCCAGATGAAAGAAATTTTGCAGGCTCTATATTCTTTTGAATTGTCTTTTTTAAGGCCTCCTATAAAGGGGAGGAAAAGTTGGAGCCCAAGATTTAAAACTTTTAGACCCCATTTTTATTATTCAAATGTTTTAAAAATATGCTTTTTAATCTCGTTGGGGACCCCAATAAGTTTCAAAACTTTCTTAATACTATTACTTCCTTCAACCAAATGTGCTTTATTTCTACAGTCACGATTCTTTTTAAAGGTGCCCAGATGAAAGAAATTTTGCAGGCTCTAAATTTTTTTGGATTGTCTTTTTTAGGGCCCCCTATAAAGGTGAGAAAAGTTGGAGCCTAAGATTCAAAACTTTTAGGTCCCATCTTTTTATTCAAATGTTTTAAAATTATGCTTTTTAATCTCGTTGGGGGGCCCAATAAGGTTCAAAGCTCCCTTAATACTATTACTTCTTTTGACCAAAACAGACATGCCCTTTTTTTCTATAGCTACCATACTTTTTAAAGGTGCCCAGATGAAAGGAATTTTGCAGGCTCTAAATTCTTTTTGAATTGTCTTTTTTAGGGGCCCCTATAAACGGGAGGAAAAGTTGGAGCCCAAGATTCAAAACTTTTAGACCCCATTTTTATTATTCGAATGTTTTAAAAATATGCTTCTTAATATCGTTGGGGGGCCCCAATAAGGTTCAAAACTTTCTTAATACTATTACTTCTTTTGACCAAAACAGATATGCACTTTCTTTCTATAGCCATCATTCTCTTTAAAGGTTCCCAGATGAAAAAAAAAATTGCAGGCTCTAAATTCGTTTTTAATTGTCTTTTTTAGGGGCCCCTATAAAGGTGAGGAAAAGCTGGAGCCTAAGATTCAAAACTTTTATGCCCCATCTTTTTATTCAAATGTTTTAAAAATATGCTTTTTAATCTCATTGGGGGCCCCAACAAGGATCAAAACTTTCTTAATACTATTACTTCTTTTGACCAAAACAGATATGCACTTTCTTTCTATAGCCAGCATTCTCTTTAAAAGTTCCCAGATGAAAGAATATTTGCAGGCTCTAAATACTTTTTTAATTGACTTTTTGGGGGCCCCCTATAAAAGTGAGGAAAAGTTGGAACTCTAGATTCAAAACTTTTAGGCCTAATTTTTATTATTCAAATGTTTTAAAAATGTGCTTTTTATTATCGTTGGGGGCTCCAACAAAGTTAAAAACTTTCTTAATAACATTACTTCTTTTGACCAAAACAGACATGTCCTTTTTTTCTATAGCTACCATTCTTTTTAAAGGTTTCCAGATGAAAGAAATTTTGCAGGCTCTATATTCTTTTGAATTGTCTTTTTTAAGGCCTCCTATAAACGGGAGGAAAAGTTGGAGCCCAAGATTTAAAACTTTTAGACCCCATTTTTATTATTCAAATGTTTTAAAAATATGCTTTTTAATCTCGTTGGGGGCCCCAATAAGTTTCAAAACTTTCTTAATACTATTACTTCCTTCAACCAAATGTGCTTTCTTTCTACAGTCACGATTCTTTTTAAAGGTGCCCAGATGAAAGAAATTTTGCAGGTTCTAAATACTTTTTTTATTGACTTTTTTGGGGCCGCCCATAAAAGTGAGGAAAAGTTGGAACTCAAGATTCAAAACTTTTAGGCCCAATTTTTATTATTCAAATGTTTTAAAAATATGCTTTTTAATCTCGTTGGGACCCCAATAAGGTTAAAAACTTTCTTAATACTATTACTTCTTTTAACCAAAACAGACATGCCCTTTTTTTCTATAGCTAACATTCTTTTTAAAGGTGCCCAGATGAAAGAAGTTTTGCAGGCTCTAAATACTTTATAAATTTTCCTTTTTGGGGCCGCTTTTAAAAGTGAGCAAAATTCGGAACTCAAGATTCAAAACTTTTAAGCCTCATTTTTTTTTTTTTTTTTTAATGTTCAAAAAATATATGCTTCTTAATCTCGTTGGGGACCCCAATAAGCGGGCATCTATGTGCATTGCATATGCCGCCTATCCACTTATGTTCGAACTGTTTCGTTTTGAACATTTCATTTCTCTTGTCTCGATAAATTACTTATGTTAACTATACATAAATTACATTGTGTATTTATTTAATCTACTAGCAGAGCTTCGCTAATTGCTTTTTAAAAAAAAAGAACCTATTTTTTGGAGTTCTCCATTGGGGGCTTTCACTGCCTTTCGTAGCGTAAACCTTTTCCGGATATTCCCGTTCCGATCTTGAATCAAACAATCATTGAATTTTTCGATATTTTTTCGAATTTCGATGATTTTTTCGATAAAAGTGATAGTGTCCAGATAAAAGTATACTTTTCCAGCATCGTAGCTCACGTTACTACAGGAACAAATTTGTTATTTTTCCACTTCAGCTTAATTATGACAGCAGCAAAATCTACTGGATAATTCTTTGGTTTCAAAAAAAAAAAAAATGTCAAAAGACTCCGCAAAACGCGAAAAAAAAGTGTAAAAATCTTATAAAAAATTGGGCAAAAATTCAAAAATCGCTGAGAGAAAATTGATTATATCGAGCCAAAAGATTGTAACTGGAATGTGAAAAAATTGCCGTGAAAGACAAAAATATGTTAAAAATCACATAAAACGTTCGTAAAAAATTCAGAAATTTCTATGGACATATTTTCTATATTGAGCTAAAAGTCTGAAACCTGATTCCTTTTAGGGATGTCAAAAATCCGTGCCGCAGATGGCAAAATTTTTACTATATTGGGATAAAAGATAGAAACTGGGTTCCTTTTACACTGTCTCTCCAAGAAAAAAAGAAAGAAAGAAAGAAAGAAATCAGTAAATTGAAGGATTTTTTCCGTAACTTTTTCTTTCATTCAAACACACACACACAAAAAAAGCTTTGATTTGATTTTCTCATTTTACGCGAAAATATAGAAAACTCACCAATCTAACATAAAAATTACCTGAGATCCTTACTAAATTTGAAGATGCATTTTTGTCAAGTCAAATCACAGGAGTGTTCCGCAAACTTTGCTGCATTGTACTTTTCCCTATTAGAAACTGACCTTTTACGCATGACTTTTTTCTTCATAACACGAAGAAGTCGCGAATAAAACATCAAAATTTCTAGTAATTTTCCTTTCTAAAGACGAACGTTTCTTCAAATGTGAGATAAAATCTCTTCTAATCACGGGGGTCTTTAAAAGGGGAAAAAAAAAAAACGTTCGTGAAAAATTCAAAAATCGCAAAGGACAAAATTTAGTACATCGGGCTAAAAGACTGAAACCTGATTCCTTTTACTAATGTCAAAAAATACGCGAAAAAAAGTTAAAAATCACATAAAAAATTCGCGAAATATTTAAAAATCGAAGAAGACTACTTTACTATATTCGGCTAAAATAGAAAGATGGATTGAAAATTTATTCCTTTTATGAATGTGGGGGAAAAAGCACGAAACTCGAAAAAATACAAAAAATATCGTAAAAAATTAAATGAAAAAAATTCGAATCAAAAAATTTAAAAACCTGTTTCGAGCAACTTCAGGCATACAGGTAACCTTCCTGTCAAATTTTGAAACAGAAAAACATCTTGTGAAACAGAACATCTTTTTGAAACAGAAAAACATCTTGTCAGACAAAGAAAAACTCTGGACAGACAAACGTCTGTCTTTATTATTAGCTACTAGGAAACCCGTCTTCGTTGCCCAAAGAAAGGTACCTTCTATCCGAAGGTATTTTTTTTTTCTTAAATTTCAACTTGGGTGACAATTTTAAACTGGAGAAAAGCGGAATATATGACAACAACATCCCAAAAGTATTTTTTTTTTTTTTTTAAATTAGTAAATCTGTGCATATATATGTATTTAATAAAAGGCACCAATCCGAGAGGGAAAAAAATTGTTATAAGTGAATATTTTCTGCTTAAAGAAAATCTGTCTGGGCCACGCTGATAGCATTGCCAAACTGAAGAGAAAATTGAAAATACGAAAACGACTTCCATATTTTTTATTTATTTATTTTGTTTATGAACAATACTTAGCAATTCTACATTTGTAAAAGGAATTCAGTTTCAAACTTTTTTGCCAAATTTTGTCCTCTGCTGTTTTTAAAATTTTCGAGAATTTTTATGTGATTTTTAGCTTTTTTTCACTTTTCTGGTAGTTTTTTTAATATTCGTAAAAAAAAAAAAAAAAAAAAAAAAAAAAAAAAAAAAAAAAAAAAAAAAAACGGCTTTTAACCCAATATGAGTAAAGTTTGATCTCTATGAACTTTGAAAATTTTTATGCAATTTTTGGCGTTCTTTCGCGTTCTTCGGCGATTTTTTTGACATTTTTTTCCTAAATGGAAGAATTCTCAGTTAAATTTTGCAAGTCCTTTGATTAAATTCACATTGTAAAAATATCAAATCTGTTCCTGCAGCAACGTGGACGAAATGTTGAAAATTTGAATTTAATCTGGATCTAAATAAAAAAATTACAATAATTCAAGGTTCGTATGATTCGAGATCGGAGCGGACATAGCCCCTATGGGTGTATGCTGCCGAAAGCAGTGCAGTCTAACTACAAATTCGTTCAATTTGAAGTTCGTTTTGGAAAATTCGACCAGCGAAACGTCGCTTTTGTTGTTATACAATGGAACTCGGTTGGAAAATTAAATATAGATATTTCTCTAAAATCTTAGAGGGGGGGCCCGAAAAATATGTTTTTTGGGGGAGGGGGGCCTCTGAAGACCTTGCTACGGCCCTGCCGTCCACGTCCACGCGTTGCTGTGGCTCAGTTTGGCAAAATGGAAAAGAAAGAAAAGGGAAAGTGCATGTTTCTAATATGTTTAATTTCACAATACGTGTGGGTATAGAATATTTTTTGTTGTTACATTGTCTGTGCAGATATAGAGATCGTCTGATTTGTCGATTCTAGAACACGGAACATATAATTGCCCGTGTGAGAAGCAATTCATGTCTAGATCTAAACAACAGAATTTTAAAGCTTGGCCCAAAGCTTTGTTGATGGAGATTACAAACGCCAACCACATAGCTTAATTGCAATCTCTTAAATTGAAATTGCGCATCCATTGGAATCAAAGGAATGCGAGGATGAGGACACAGGCACACAGGGCCGGTGACAGGTTTCACGGGCCTCTGGGAGACCAAAAATATGGGCCCATACAACGTAAAATACGGAAATCCGCCGCTTATTCGAATCACTATGAAATCGAATCAACTTTTTTTTTTTTTTAATCTAGAGCATAACGTTTATTGTCGTTTATTTGAATCAGCGCCACTTCCTCTGATTTAATCAGATTCTTCTTTACAAGCAGTGTTAATTTAAACGGTAAATATTAAAGTTTGATCGAATCTTGCCATAAAATAATTTACTTCAGGTAGAGGTCTGCGCGGACTGGAATTTCCAGGCCCGACCGGGCCTTGTCCGTCCCGAGTGAAAGCTATCTTGACCCTACCCGGCCCGTGCAAAATTAAGTGAAATCAGGCATAGCCTGACTTAATTTTTTAAAAAAATCCCGCTTTTTCTCAAAATACAATTAAGATTTCTTTAATGACTACCCCATACATATTTGTGAGAAAATTGTACACTATATTTTATATTACTATACGTTCTCAAACCATTGACTATTGCATTAAAAATTTTTAATGTAGTTCAGAAAAAAGAAAAATAGTTAAAAACATCACAATTTTTGAAACTGGTGCATAATAAAAAAAGGTAGAATTTTCAAAATATTTCTCCATAATTTATTAAAGTGTATTTCCAAACAGATTCCCGTTAACAGAAATTTATTATCGCTATTACTATTTTTACAAAACAAATTGCTTGCCCGACACGCCCTGGGAAATATTAAGTCCAGTTCCGACCAGGCCCAAGAACGTAGAATGAAATGTATGCCTGATCCCGAGTCAGTTGAAAAAGTTAAGCCCGCGCACAGACACGGTTTAACTACTATCCCGATCTCTTCGTTGGACATGTTACATTTCTATATTGATGTTGTCAAGCTAGCATCGGCTCGTGCAGCGAATTTATACTTATTTTCTCCCTACTTCTGTTAATACTTTATCAGCTTAGTTTGACCCTTATAAAGTTGTTTTATCGGGCCGATAGGCCCAATTAATTTTTTTTCGGCCCGGCTTGTTTGAAAAATAGTCCTCATTTTGCCAGCTCGGCCCTTTTGAAAAGACGTGCTCATTTTACCGGCTCGGCCCTAGCCGTTTGAAAAATCTTCCTCGTCTTGTTGGGGCAGACGATTTTGGGTAATTCCAGGGTATTCTCAAATTTTGAACGCTCGACAATCCCAATACCTCTGACACATTTACAAACAAAAAATTTAAATTTCGGCGAATTTTAATCAGGTTTAAAATAATTAAGAAACGTGCCGCTCCCCGTATAAATGTGATCCACTTTGATTCTAAGCAATTGCTACCTGACGACAAACATTTCATAATTTGCATATCTTGAAAATTGCTTTTAAACACCAATTTTGATTGTATTCATAGTTATATAATTTTTTCGAATATTAATGTCAAAGCTCATAGTTCACATATAAAAATTGTTAGAAAGTATAAAGATCGCAACATGTTTGTGACGATTAATATTAATGCCACGAAATAGTCAATATGAAAAAGTAACGTTACATCTTGAAACGAAACATTCTTGAATCTTGATCGAATCGTTTCCACTTTGATATCCTAAGTTAAAATTTTCTCTAGATTCAAAATCATGTTTTAATAAAGGGAATTTAAGATCCTTTTACTATTTCAATATAGAAACAGCTCCCTCAAACTTACTTATTAATAAAATTTTAAGGAAGAGCTATTTTCCAATTGAATTGCTATTTTTATTTTCCCCGATAAAACTGTACGCGGGTAGGGTTCTGTTTCTTTTTAAAAACTAATTGTACAAAGACGCACAATACAACATACAAATAGTAGCTGTCGACGCCCGGCGTTGCCCGGGACCGTAATAATAGCCTTAATGCCCATAAGGCATGGTGACGTCACGGCGACGTCGTTGTGAAGTCACACTGTGATTTTGTGACCGTCGATGTGACGTCATAGTGACTAGAATGCGAAGTCGTTATGGCCGTTTTAGAGGTCATTTGTGACGTCACATTGTGACCACTCTGTGAAGTCACGGTGTGACAAATTTGTGAAAAGTGTGTCATTTGTGACTATTTTGGCATTAACTTTGTTACGAAAGCGACAATGCTTTGAAGTCACACTGTGACTAATTTGTGAAATATGTGTCATTTGTGACGAACTTGTCATAAACACAGTGATGATTTCAAATGAAAATCAAATTTCAAATTATTTGCTTAAAAGGCGCAAAGGCGAACATAGTGAAAGAGATTCCATGCCGGGACTCGAACCCGGGCCATCAGTATAGCGCACTGACATTCTACCGACTAAACCACATGGAACGATACCCAGCCTGGAAAAATTCTCACTATTACATGTTGGCAAGGCTACAAACGCAGCACGATGGAATATTTATCATGACCCAACGACATGGGGCAAACACGAAACTTAATTAAATCCAGCATCGATTGAAACTATATTAATACTTGAAAATTTTTCCAGAGAGAACCATTCGCCTTGCATACAATATTTCAAATGAAAATCAAATTTCAAATGAATTGCTTAAAAGGCAATTTTAATTTGAAATATTGTATGCAAGGCGAATGTTTCTCCCTGGAAAAATTTCCAAGTATTAATATAGTTTCAATCTATGCTGGATTTAATTAAGTTTCGTGTTTACCCCATGTCGGTGGCTCCACGGACTTCTAATATAAGTAGACTCCCAATTCCATTGTTCTTTCGGGAATGTTTTGACTCCAACATCTTTTGCTTTCATCGCCAAAAGGGTGCCGTATTTTGGCGGTAATCCTTTTATTGGCAAAGCAAAAGTGCGGTCAACTCAAGACAAACGCTGACAGACGATGTTTCGGCGGGAATCTGGAGAGAGATTCCGAGGAGAAAAACCGGTTTGGCGCGCTAAATCTGCCTTCCATCACGTGATGGAGGGCAGAGATGTAGTGTAGGAGACAAGAAAAGGTTGCCGATTTGGAGACTACTTATATTAGAAGTCTGTGGGTGGCTCACGATAAATATTCCATCTTTTGCTGCGTTTGTAGCCTTGCCAACATGTAATAGTGAGAAATTTTACAGGCTGGGTGTCGTTCCATGTGGTTTAGTCGATAGAATGTCAGTGTGCTATACTGACGGCTCGGGTTCCAGTCCCGGCATGGAATCTTTTTCACTATGTTGGCCTTTGCGCCTTTTAAGCAATTAATTTGAAATTTGATTTTCATTTGAAATATTGTATATAAGGCGAAGGTTTCTCTATAGAAAAATGTCTAAGTATTAATACTGCGATGAATTTTAAAGTAAACTTTTGTTGTAAATATAAAATCTTATCTTTTTACCGTACTTTTTAGCAAAATATCGCTATTTTGGAGCCCTATTCTTTTAAAACATTTTTAATCTCTCCACTTAAAAAACAATGCTTATCAACTGACATATTTTTTTATTAAGTTCTAAACTTGATATTGAGTACAAGCTTGATATTTAGAATGTGAAAGTTTTTTAATGTGTTGTGATTTTTTATTGCTTTATTAAATACGAACATGGAGTCTAACGGATATTAATACAACTATTATTTATAGAACGGTATGATAAGCAGTATTTATTTAAATTTTTTATTCCCGTCTATATTGTATTTTGTGAATATGAGCTAAATAGATTTGGTATGTTTTATAGGAAAAGACTGATCTGGGAAATAGAAAAAACAAGTAAGAAAAATCATGCGTTAAGCATAGATTATAAAATACTTTCCAACACTTCCTGAATGCTTTAGCAAGATATCGTAATTTAGGGAAATAACGAAAATAAGATAACTAAGTAAACATTTTAGAAAACGCATAAAACATTTGAAAAACTGATTTCAGCAGTTACCGTCCATAGCAAAATATGTTTTCCAATTCTTTTGAACAGCCCTGTATTTGATCTGTAGGTTGATACACTGAAAAAAATCAAGTACTCAAAAATGAGTAAACCGATGTACTCATGCCGAATTGAATATTTTTGGATCAAAAATGAACCTATGCTATCTCAATTTTGAAACATCACATGTTATCAAACCCAAATAAGAATAATTTTGTACCCTGTAATGGTTCATTTCACTTTGGCGGCATAAATGATGTTTATTAATGTAAATATTAAATTATGCACAGTATTTTAGAAATGATTTAAAAGTGCTTAGTAATATTGCTCTTGTCATAAAAATATTCTATTTGAGTATCTTGTTAAGAATTTTGCTATTTTTCTTAATAAATAATCAATTAAACGTTTCTTGTTAATAACTTTGAACGGGAAATAACTGTCAATACATTTTTACTTTAATTTTTAGGGGGGGGGGGGGGTGCAGTACATAACGATTCATATTTGACCACAACCATGGAATAAAAAATTAGTACACGTGTTTCTCAACTTTGAGTACATTTGGATCGGAGCAATTTTAGGTAGCTTTCATTACAAAAAGCTACCTATTGCAGCCGTTCGGAAGAAAGCGATTTCAAAAAATTTTGGCATATTTTCATCGATGATGACCCCTAGACCCCGAAACCACCCTCCGTTCAAAAGTTCATATATATATATATATATATATATATGTATATATATATCCATATATATATATATATATATATCTGATCTTTGTCATACTGTAACTCTCGTATTTATGAACCGATTTGGATGACACTCAGTGTGTACATAGTACATACCAATGTCTCGACCGAGTTCGTTGGTCAGCTTCATCCGCCATCTTGTTTCAAAATGGCGGCCATTTAAAAATTTTTTAAAATTTAAAATTTGAAATGTGTTACCAAAAATTTAAAAATTGAAAAATATTTTTTTCTTATGTGTTTGACCTTGATACAAAGATTCCGGAACAGTTTTTGCTTCGTCTATATCTTAAAAAATGGCTGAGTTATAGCACTTTGAATTTCTAGCGTGGCTGACATTTTGAAACGTCCTGATATATGTCACGCGATAACAGGCGTATTCATGAACCGATTTGGATAAAACTCGGTGTGTACAAGGTACATGCCAATGTCTCGACCGAGTTCGTTGGCCAGCTTCATCCGCCATCTTGTTTCAAAATGGTGGTCATTTAAATTTTTTTTAAAAATTTAAAATTTGAAATGTGGTACCAAAAAATTGAAAATATTTTTTTCTTGTGTGTTTGACCTTGATACAAAGATTCCGGAGCAGTTTTTGTTTCATCTATATCTTAAAAAATGGCTGAGTTATAGCACTTTGAATTTCTAGCGTGGCTGACATTTTGAAACGTCCTAATTTTTGTCACGCGATAACAGGCGTATTCATGAACCGATATGAATGTACCTTAGTGTGTACAAAGTACATACCAATGTCTCGACCGAGTTCGTTGGCCAGCTTCATTCGCCATCTTGTTTCAAAATGGCGGCCATTAAAAAAAAATTTTAATTTAAAATTTTAAATGAGGTATCAAAAAATTGGAAAATGAAAAAGATTTTTTCTTATGTGTTTGACCTTCATACAAAGATTCCGGAACAGTTTTTGTTTCGTCTATATCTAAAAAAATGGTTGAGTTACAGTATTTTGAATTTCTATTGGGGCTGACATTTTGAAACGACCAGATTTTTGTCACGCGATAACAGGCGTATTTATGAACCGATTTGAATGTAACTTGATGTGAACGTAGTACATACCAATATCTCGACCGAGTGCGTAGGCAAGCTTCATTCGCCATCTTGTTTCAAAAGGGAACATTTTAAAAAGATTTTTAATTTAAAATTCAAAGTGAGGTATCAAAAAATTGGAAAATGAAAAATGTTTTTTATTTTATGTGTTTGACTTTGATACAAAGATTCCGGGGCAGTTTTTGTTTCGTCTATATCTTAAAAAATGGTGTTGTGTTATAGCACTTTGAATTTCTAGCATGGCTGTCATTTAGGTAGCTTTCATTACAAAAAGCTACCTATTGCAGCCGTTCGGAGGAAAGCGATTTCAAAAAATTTTGGTATATTTTCATCGATCATGACCCCCAGACCCCGAAACCACCCTCCGTTCAAAATTGATATATATATATATATATGACCTATGTCACACTGTAACTCTCGTAATTATGAACCGATTTCGATGTAATTCGGTGTGTACATAGTACATACCAATGTCTCGACCGAGTTCGTTGGCCAGCTTCATCCGTCGTTTTGTTTCAAAATGGCGGCCATTTAAAATTTAAAAAAAAAATTAAAATTTGAAATGTGGTACCAAAAAATTAAAAATGGAAAAATATTTTTTCTTATGTATTTGACCTTTATACAAAGATTTCGGAGCAGTTTTTGTTTCGTCTATATCTTAAAAAATGGCTGAGTTATAGCATTTTGAATTTCTAGCGTGGCTGACATTTTGAAACGTCCTGAATTTTGTCACGCGATAAAAGGCGTATTTATGAACCGATTTGGATGTAACTTCGTTTATAAATAGTACATACCAATGTCTCGACCGGGTTCGTTGGCCAGCTTCATCCGCCATCTTGTTTAAAAATGGAGGCCATTTAAATTTTTAAGAAAAATTTAAATTTGAAATGTGGTGCCAAAAAATTGAAAATTGAAAAAATATTTTCTTCTCATGTGTTTGACCTTGATAAAAAGATTCGGGAGCAGTTTTTGTTTTGTCTATATCTTAAGAAATGGCTAAGTTATAGCATTTTGAATTTCTAGCGTGGCTGACATTTTGAAACGTCCTGATTTTTCTCACGTAATAACAGGCGTATTTATGAACCGATTTGGATGTACCTTGGTGTGTACATAGTGAGGGCCGTGCGAAGAGAAAACTGCGCCCGGGGCAACTTGTCAGTTTGGAGCCCCCCCCCCTCCCCCCCCCCCCCATCCTTCAAAATTGATAAAGGGCAGAAACAGAAATAAATTATATTGAATAAATATTTTGCATTTATTTTGAAACTTTAAAAGATATAATTTTAATTCAGAAATTCCAAACAACTAAATAACAGTAAAGAAAATTGCACTTATTTTGTTAATGAGATCATGATGTTTTGCGAAAGATTTTTCTTAACCTTTCTCGCATATTTTTCTAGCCATTTTTAGTTGTTGTTAGTCTTTAAGCTGAAGAAAATGGGTAAAAATAGCTAACAACCAGGTTGGAAACAAGTGGTCCCTTCAACCGATAAGTACAAAAAAGCAAAACAAACAAAAAACCTGCAGAACATAATGTAAAAGATAGAAATAAATTATAATTTCAGTACATTAATTAAGGAAGATAACTGAAACAATGTTTTAATTAAGATAAAATAAAATATAATGTCAGGCAAATACATTTACTTCCATTTTATTTTTCTTTCGTTTAGGGTAGCAAAATCGTTTATTATTTTATGTGTAAAGATTGCGTCACACTGAATTTTATAGAAAGTAAACTCAGGTTGCTTAATCTCTCGACTCATAGTAGATCTTAAGCAGTTTTGTACTATTTTATTGTTATTGGAATACTCATAAATTAGGTACGCTGTCTCCATGTTTTTGTAATTCCTTGTTCTCCCTAAGTTAAAATTATGGAGCAACTAAAGAATGTCTAAATGATCCATTTTATAAAAGTTCTTATCTAATGGTAGAAATGTTTTCGTATTTAAAACCTTGCTTAACAATTCAAGTTCATTTAAGCCAGCAATAAAGGGCAAGACCCAGGCAATATTAACTTAACAAATTTTCGGTTGATTTTAGATTCGCACCAGCCAGAAACTCAAATTCTTGTTGTACATTTCTCAGTTTCGAAAACCTCCAAATCAGTTGCATGGTTATAGTGTCTCTATGTAACACGAAATCCTTCACTTTCATATAAATTTCCACTTTCATCAGGAGCTTCGTAGTCAAATTGTTCTGCAAATTTTACGTTTTCTGTTTTGCTCAAATAAGGACTCTACATTTACCGACATAACCAAATCTTCGCTTTCTTGTTCAAAAATTCCCTCTCTTATTGTCTGAAATGTGTTTTTTAGTGTTTCAATCAGTTTGCTGGCGAGCAAAACATTGAAAGTTTTTTTCTTCTTTTTTTTCATGAGAATAATATTAACTTTTTCTATTTCATTTAAAATGCTGTGTCAAACTACTAGGACGTAAATAAAGGGGAATTTATTTATTTGCTTTATTAAGCTATTTCCTCCTGAGTAAGTTTACTCATTTTGCTTCATTTCTATAAGGTATTCCAGAGCTTTTAAAATCTGTGGCAATTGTTTGTAAACTGCAGATATAGCTCTATTTTTTCACGACCACAGATTATCGCAATGTTTCTTTAAATAAACTGATAAGTGGGACATAAGTATATCCCATCTTTCAGTAGAAGAGAAGAAAAAAAAACACATTTTATACAGTCCCGGACAGTTTTAGACATACACTAGCAGCACGAACTGTTTAGAGAATGTGCAGAGCATAGTAAAAAATAGACGAATTTATTTACTTCGACGTTTCGAGCTTACGCAACATTATATTGGGAAGCCATTATTTGCACCATATCACAACATTGAGCTATATAGGGTTGATGTCGGTATTGTTTATGACAGCCGATTTTCTACAAGTTGGATATAATAGGCCGGAGTGGGATGGGGGTGTCCTCTGTAGTGTCTTTTTAGGGAACCTAACCCGTATTTACGCAAGGTTCAAAGAAAACTACGGACAATTTCGAACGATTAGGCTGACGTCCGCGATTGGGTCGAACTCAGCACCTACCGTCTACCATCTTTGAGAACAGAACCTCTCGTGCAGCTGTCAATGTCGAGATTGTCGGACATTAGCTTATCTTAAATTTCTTGCGCTGATTTCTTTTTTTTTTTTTTTTTTTTTTTTTGACTTGATGCAGTCAAGAAACCTTTCCACGATTGAAAATTTTCCATTTTCGGTATCGTATAATTTGCGTCATTTGTTCTTTGTGAGGTGTACTGGATTCCTAAACTGGACTGTGTTTAAAATTCAATAACTTGCAAATGGTGATAATTATTAAAATAAATGCTTGCTGGAGAGTTATGTAAGATATCAGAAGCATTTTTACTGCGGTTCTCGGTTTTATTTCCCAATAGCAGACATAGGTGGCAAGCAATAAGTTCTCAGTGGAGGCCTAAACTGAAATCCCCTAGCATCATGGCATCATGTGGAGGAAGGAGGCTGAATATATAGAGTTGGCCCCTAAAAATAAGATTGTATTGGAGAATGAGACACACTCCATATATTTAACCTCCTCTTTCCGCATCAGTGTTGGGCGACTTCTTTTTTGGCCTTGATTGAGCACCCATGGCGCTAGATATTGTCTTTATAGTGCTTGTGTGGTTATACACTGATGGCATAATTGTCAATTCAGTATAAACTTGATTGATTTTCACGAATATGGTTTAATAAAGTATATAGCTGTAACCTGAACTGACTATAAACCTGTTTAATTCTTCAACAATTCATCGATATTTGTGTTGTAATGTGAAATTGTAAAATTGCAGTATAATAATTGAAAAAATCATTTGTAACGCGAGCAGCTAGTGAATCTGGATCTCCCCTGGGGGTTGCACTATCACTCTAAAGCATAAGATGAGTTCCCGAGGTGGTCATCCCTGCTTGCAGCGCCATCTATAGTTACAATTTGAACTAAAGCCAGGAATCGAGGTTTAAAAAAAAGACTACTGACATGTTACATTACCTTTCCGCAATTTTTTTTTTAAATAGCCCATTTAAATAGCCAGTCAGTCCATTTTAGGACACTCGGTATATGGAGTGCGATCAAACGAAATTGAAAAAATAACTTGCTCTATGAATTTCTTCTACAATCACTTTTCTTACTTCACTGGCAAGAAGGTTCATAATTTCATCCTGAATATAATTCACCATTTATATTTTTCACTTTCAATAATTTTCACTTTTGCTTTTTTCAAATTTGCTGTCAGTAGGGAAAGAAGGACAGTTCAGCGCCATAAGGCGGATTGCGGATTGTGTGGATGTGGGTGGAATCCACCTTGTGGGTGGAATCCACCGTGGGTGGAATCCACCTTGTGTGTGGAATCCACCTTGTGGATGGAGGAGGAGGGTGGAATCCACCTGTGGGAGGCTTATGTGATTATCCTATAGTAGGAGGGGCTAAATTTGTGAGGGGGCTTAATTTTTGAGAGGGGCTTAATTTTTTTTTTTGAATCGACTTAGAGTAGAGATGGAAATATCATACTATAACATAGGTCTTTTCGAGAGGAAGTATGAAGACACTAAATTTTTCGATGGGCTTATTTTTTGAGGGGGGGCTTAATTTTTGAGGGGGCTTAATATTTTTTTTTTCGAATTGATTTAGTATTAGAATGGAAATATCATACTATAACATAGTGAGTTAGGTGTTTTCGAAAGGGAGTTTGAGGGGTCTAAATATTTTAGTGGGGCTTATTTTTAGGGGGGCTTAATTTTTTTTTCTTCGAATCGACATAGAGTAGAAATGGAAATATCATACTATAACATAGAGATGTAGGTATTTTCGAAAGGGAGTTTGAGGAGCCTAAATTTTTTAGAGGGGCTTATTTTTTAGGGGGGGCTTATTTTTAGGGGGGCTTATTTTTTTTTTTTTTTTTTTTTTTTTTTTTTTTTTTTAATTGTCTTAGAATTTGAATGAAGATAAAAATGTCTTATGTTTTCTGAAAAAAATTTTTGATGCTGTCGTCTGTAGGATATCGTTTTAATATATTTTTGAAGATAGTATTTTTTTTTTTTTTCCACAAGTTTTGAGTAAGATTTGGACATGCAAAATAGTCTATTGGTTCGATGATATGTTGAAGACTTAACTAATCAAGAAACTATGTCTATATGTTTAGATTTTGATGTTTCAAAAGAAAAATTGTATTCCCCCTTATGTATGCACAAAGAGAGGTTGGTTTCTTAAGATAACTCATTAATACCTATTTTAACTGCTCACTCTGCGAATTCCTTTAATGTATATGATTTTTATTTTTAGTTTAACTGATTTTATCGATTTTGTGTACGACAGTTTAATTATTTTACGCACAAATGTATGATCATTTTAGAAAGCCGTGGTTTCGAACCTGCGAACTCAGATTCAAATTTCATTTTTTGTAACCGATAAGCTATCCACTATTCAAACCGCGCCCCAATATTTTCTAAGTTACTTTTGAACACTCTCTATATATTTTTTAAATACCTTCCTCTTTCTTATACTAGGGAAGTTATTACAATTTATGTTTAAATAGAAGAAATAATTAATTTTTTATATTTCTTTAGTAAGCAAGTCATTTTTGTAGATCGATTAGAAGGCTACCAAACGATTTGAATTAAACATTGTTTTTACCAGTATTAATCCACCTAAGTTTAGAATTGTACTTTTTCTTGTGAACCATATCCTATTTATTGAATCGTCTGAAATAGACTTTCTAAACCCCATTATCAACGTTTCTCACTATCTTTCAGATTTTCTATTTATCAATTATTATAATTTCAATCAACTCATAGTTTGTTATTGCAATAGATAATTATTTGATGATTCTACACTAGTTCTAATGAATTTTAAAACTACTACTTCAATTCAACTCATTCTTTTATACAGTTTAATAAATTTAGTATGAATTAAACCATTGGTTTGTCATATATTTCACTGAAATAATAAAATTAATTTGTAAAACCTTAGAATGACGAATTCAAAAACGTAACAATTATACTTTTTTGTGAACCATATGTTTCATCTGCTATTTCAAATCGACTTTATACATCACCCTTCCAGCAGATGCTTACTGACTTATACAAACATTCAACAAGTAATCAGCTTTTCAACACAAAATAACTAATATGTAAATAAGGATAACTATTGGTTTTAGGAGAGATTATTACACTTAGACACAAATTTCAACTATTCAAAAAAGTTTGGTAAATCTTTACTTCCGTTTATAAACATGATTAATCTTATCAGCAGATATCAACTGTCTTTGTTATACATTTGATAAGCGAATACTATCTTAGGAAAATGTTATCTAATTCGTTTTAATTGTCTTTTTCGTGGGAAATGTAACTGCTTACTTCATTCTACAATTATTTACTCGGATTTTTCGAAGAGATTTCAAACATAAACTTATCGACTGTCTTTCTTAATCATGTAATAGGTGAATGGAATCTTTTTATCAGGAAATAGTAATTATTTCAAAAGTGAAAATGATTTTTGGAGATATTTTAATAGTTTTTAACAAATTCTACTTTCAGAAAAGATAGCATTTTTTTGGATTGTAACACAACCTTTTAATATACTACGTGAATTGAAATATTTTATTTTCTGCATTTAAGTGACCAAAACTTTCAATTTTAATACATATATTTTAGTTTTATAATTTGTTTTTATTTAGAAGGGATTTTCGTGAATTCTTATCTTTTAACCAGAAATGACGAAATCGATAATTTATCATTATTTTCACATTCATCATACTAAAACTATTTTAATTTTTACCATTTTAATAAACAGAAAAAAAAAATGATTGTTTATTACCAAAGCACTACTTATTAGAATTTTTTCCTATAAATTACTTTTTGAAGGTTTTTTAAAAACCCATTAATCGATTACACTAAAGGCGATTTTTTTGAAGAAACATTGTTTGATTTGCTAAAAGTTAGGAATAATTTAAAATCAATTAGAATAATTTCATGTAAGTTAAAGAATAATAACTTATGTTTTTTACACAAATAAGTTTTTTTTAATCGAAAATTACTTTTCTGAAATACAGCACTCCTTATTTTTACCATACTTGATACTTTTAAAAGAAATATATTTATTTAGAAATTTGTTTAACTGTTCTTAGAATCGACCAACTTTTGCTTCTGAAACACAAATAACATTTAGAGAGAGAGAAAAATTTGTGAATAAGCATAAACTGAAATTCGGAAAAATCCTAGTCAGGTTTAAAACTTCCTTGTTGAATATCATGAAACACAATATTAAAATATTTTATCATAAAAAATGTTAATTTTTTAACTCTACTTTCATAATTCGTTACACTTTTTAAAATTGTTCAATTTTATTTTATTTTATTTTTTGGATTTGAATAATTTCTCAATAATAACATTTCAGAAGAAAGAATTTTTTGAAATAGGGCATACTCAAGTTTTTTAAACAATAATTCATAAACATTAAAATTTTATCACATAATATTTTAGATTATTTTAAAACTGTACTTAGATAATTCACGAACTTGCTGAAACTCTAACCCTTTGATCCAACTTCTTAATTTAAAATGAAAATTTTCTAAGTTCTTATCAGCTAGTTTCCCCTTAATCACGTGATATCCCGAGTGACCACGCGTTTTCCTATATAGTTTCGTTATAAGTGATTTCACTTGCGTTATCGCACTAGTGATTAGTGATTTCACAGTGATCTTTTCACGGAGGTTTCTCTTTCCGATTAGGAAAGTTTTATCTTGATAATGTGATAAGGGTTAGTATAAATGTACGTCAACTCGACCAAGTGAATGTATCATTCTTTTTCGCTTAGTTACTTCGCCTTGTCTTCTCGATTCACCCCTCGTTTTACTACCTTTAAAAAATGTCTTTTTTTAACAACAGTGAAAATGAAAAGGATGTTTATTGTTTAGGGGAAAGACCAGAATGTGCATCTTTAGAAGAGGAATGGTTCACCCGAACGTATCACGAATTGGATGCATATATCCCTTTTTGTGAGTGTATTGGTGAGGAAACACTCATTGAAGTGATCATGGTGCCGAAGAACAGCGAATTAAAAGTTTATATTCGAAAATATAAAGAGGATGTGGATACCGGTGAATTTTTTCCTACTTTAGAAGGTGTCAGTTTTTCCTCTGCAGCATTTGACTTTCTTCAAAAGAATATGAAAAACTTTCATTTTTCATCAGAGAAAGACACTTTTGTAGCCAATAATGAAGTTTTAATAGTTTTTGTAGATGACCGATCATGCCTACTTCAACAATTAATTAAGACGGATGAGATTGAATATTCACTTAAACCGAACTCTCTTCAGCTAACCAAAGAACAATTTAAAAATCTTGAAAAAATATGTTCTGAGGTTAATGATGTCTTGATTACAACCATCCTTACAAAGGTTATCCCCATTGAAGTGATGACTCATCTTAATGACTGTCGACATTCTCACTTAAGTTTGATTAAAGCCAAAGAATTTTTCATTTCGTGTTTTACACGGGTATTACAACAATCTGTGTTTCGTGAATTTCATTGCACTTCCTGTGTTCAAGGAGTTTCAACTGTTAGTCCTCACATATGTTTGCAATTGAACCTACGTCAGAAATTCGATTTTTGTAGTGACAGTGCATTGCTAAAATTTAATATACAAAAATTTATTTTATACTTGTCAGAAAAGTGTTCATGTGAGTATACTCATTCTTTCTTTGCATCAATGAATTTAGATATGTATTTAGATTTTTTGGTTAATGTTTTCGTCGTGTAATACAATGCAGTTCTTATAAAATTCCATTCAAAGCTTTGAATCGTTTTATGTGTTATTTTAATTCAAGCTTTTTTAATGAATTCAAATTCATTTTAAAAATATTTTATCGTTGTTTGAAGATTTTGTTTATTAAGAAAAATTGTAATTTTTGAATAAATACTTTGTTTATTTATTTTTAACTTTTTTCTGTTTTATTTAATCACCTACTCTTTTTTCAGCTTTTTCAATTTTTAGTGGGGAGAAAGTAATTGTTTCATTTTGAGGGAGGAACTTAGAAATGATTTGAGTGTTTTTAAAAACATGATCTTTTACAGATTTTCAAATTAATCAAGAATGAGTTTATTCTTTTATCATGTTGAATCATATAATTTGTTTAATTGCTTTCACTTTGCTTGGTTTTTAAGTCATTTTAAAAAAATAACATTTTTTGTTTTAGATATGAAATTTAAATTAAGTTTATTTTTGTGAAATCATAATTTTTACTGTTAAGTCTTATTATTCAAAAATCATAAAGAAAAAAAAAATCACAAGTTTTATTTTTTGAAGTATATTATCCTCGCACCAGTATTATACATTTTTAAACTTTGATAATTATGTAAAAGCAGTGGTATAATGTTGTTTTTTTTGTTTGTTTGTTTGTTTTCAACAAAGTCTGATTTATAATAACATAAAAAAGCTTATCTCATGGAATATTTTTGAAAACAATGTAGCACTAGATTTTTTTTTCTTGATAATAAGTTTTAAAATTTGTTTTTATCAAATGAGTCATAAGATGTATGCTTACAACTAGCATGAATTTTCTGAAAAAATATTTTAATTTAATTTGAGATATAAAACTTCCTGATTTGTTTCTTTTAACACGATATTAGTGTTAAATTTTAATAATTTCATCATGCTAACTAAAAAATTTTAGAATTATTCTCACTTCAACTTAAACGAGTATCAATTAGAGAAATTTCAAGAAAAAGTACATTACTTGAATAAGAAACCTCTTAAGCATGTATGTAACACATATACTCAATCGTTTAACAATTTGATCAACTAAAAGAAATGTTATTGACACTTATACATTTCGATTTTGTTATTTGATCGTTTTTTAACGAAGGTTATTGTGATAGTGAAGTAGATAGTGGAGAGATTGTTTTTAATAATAATTACCTTTTGAACTTTTAATATAGAGTTCGAATTTAATTTGTTCATGTATAACTTAAGAAATCCTCAATTCTTTAGCAATTGAAAATATATAACATAAGTATAAAAATAATAATAATAAAAAAAGTTATAAAAATTAAAATCATAATGATAAAAACAATTTATTTTAAAAGTTTTCAAAATTAGAAAAAAAAATGTTTGTAAATAAAAAAAGTTTTCAAAATAAAAAAAAAAGTTTGTAAATAAAAAAAAGTTTTCAAATTTAAAAAAAAAGTTTGTAAATAAAAAAAGTTTTCAAAATTAAAAAAAAAAGTTTGTAAATAAAAAAAGTTTTCAAAATTATAAAAAAAAGTTTGTAAATAATAAAAAAGGTTTCAAAATTTAAAAAAAAAAGTTTATAAATAAAAAAATTTTCAAAATTAAAAAAAAAATTTTCAAAATTAAAAGTTTTCAAAATTAAAAAAAAAAGTTTGTAAATAAAAAAAAAAGTTTTCAAAATTAAAAAAAAAAGTTTATAAATAAAAAAAATTTCAAAATTAAAAAAAAAAGTTTGTAAATTTAAAAAAAAAGTTTTCAAAATTAAAAAAAATAGTTTCTAAATAATAAAAGTTCTCAAAATTAAAAAAAAAGTTTTCAAAATTAAAAAGTTTATAAATAAAAAAAAATGATAAAAAAATTACAAAATTAAAACTTTGAAAAAAAGTTTTCAAAATTAAGTTATCAAAATTAAAAATAAAAAATAAAAAACTTAATAAATTATGTTATCAAAACTCAGTTTACTTATCTGTATATCTGTGTGTGACTTTCAAAATTAAAAAAGTTATCAAAAAGTTGAATTAGATTGCAAATTCAAGTATACAATCAATAATATATCAGTCAGTCATAGCAATTAATCGTTCAATCAATTAACCAATCAATGATATCAATTAATCAATAAATCAAACCAATCAATCAATCATATTAATCAACCAAACAATAATATCAATTAGTCATATCGATCAATAAATCAAACCAATCAATCATATTAATCAACCAAACAATAATATCAATTAATCATATCGATCAATAAATCATATTAATCATATCAAGCAATCATATCAAGCTGTCATATCAATCAATCATATCAATCAATCAACCAATCATTCATATCAGTCAATCATATCAATCAACCAATCATTCATATCAATCAATGATTCATATTAATCATATCAATCGATCAATCAAGATACCGAATACAAGTATTCATACAAATAAATCACATCAATTGCAGTTCAAGTATTACAAGTTTGTATAATAACATTATAAGAAAGTTTTGAATTAATACAATGATTAACTACCAACATTTTGTAACAGCACTTTTACAAAAGCAATGTATGAATAGATATTTTAGTTATAAAAAATATTTAAAATGCTTTTGAAAGTTAACAAAATTATTTTCCAAAAATGTTAAAAACATTACAAGCTGCTAAAACCTACAATTTAACAAGAATGAGTTGTCCTATATTTCCTTTGTATTTGCATGTCCTATATTTCCTTTCTATTTGTATTTGAGTATATGTATACGGATTCCTCCTTTTAATTATGTTCTGTAGTATACACTTAAAAAATATATAGTATATATAAAACATTAAATTAAAATATTCTTTAGTTATTAAAAAGTTTAAAAAATTAGCAATTTTTTTAATATTATAAGATAACAAAAATTATTTTGTAATTTATTAAAAGTGAATTTACCTATCGCTATATATGCGTTTCATAAGATAAATCTTCTTTATGTCAACATCCTACCCACATTTTATTTTATAGTTATACACATCGAAACGAAAAAAAAAATAAAAAATAAACAATCTATTATTAAATTCTTCAATTTAAAATTTTAATACATACATACTTAAACATTTATATAAAAATAATGAACTCACCATGTTTGAACTCAGAAAAGAGATGATGAGTTTATCACGTGGTAGATTATGACGTAATCAATTAGGTATCACGTGCCTTCCTCGTGCCTTTTGATTGTCTTATCTACAATCAGATTGTATTATCAATCACGTGATCTAACTGATATGAGTCTATACCAAGACACTAGCCATTTTCACTTCAGTCATCGAATATGTAGGTCGTATATTTTTTTGAAAGTCTTTTATTTTATGGAATCTTCAGCAACATGACATCAGATATTTGCAAATAAAATCCTATTAAAATCTTTCTCGCAATTGTGAACAAAGATTAATTTTCATATTGTTTAAGTATAATCATTGATTATTTAACTGGATAATAATATTTTTTAGAAGTAACTTAAATTTCTTATAAAAACGGAAGTATTTATTGCATCATTCATAGAATTCAAGTTTGAATATTAACCAAGTTTTTAAACTTTTTATAAACTCTTTATACTAGAATATATACTAGTTTTTACTAAGTACTAGTATATACTAAATACTAGTATAAATTATAAAAGTTTGATTGGTTTGATTTATTGATCGATATGACTAATTGATATTATTGTTTGGTTGATTAATATGATTGATTGATTGGTTTGATTTATTGATTAATTGATATCATTGATTGGTTAATTGATTGAACGATTAATTGCTATGACTGACTGATATATTATTGATTGTATACTTGAATTTGCAATCTAATTCAACTTTTTGATAACTTTTTTAATTTTGAAAGTCACATACACAGATATACAGATAAGTAAACTGAGTTTTGATAACATAATTTATTAAGTTTTTTATTTTTAATTTTGATAACTTAATTTTGAAAACTTTTTTTCAAAGTTTTAATTTTGTAATTTTTTTATAATTTTTTTTTTATTTATAAACTTTTTAATTTTGAAAACTTTTTTTTTAATTTTGAGAACTTTTATTATTTAGAAACTATTTTTTTTTACTTTTGAAAACTTTTTTTTTAAATTTACAAACTTTTTTTAAATTTTTAAATTTTTTTTATTTATAAACTTTTTTTTTAATTTTGAAAACTTTTTTTTTTTTTATTTACAAACTTTTTTTTTTTAATTTTGAAAACTTTTAATTTTGAATTTTTTTTTTTAAATTTTTAAATTTTTTTTTATTTATAAACTTTTTTTTTTTAATTTTGAAACCTTTTTTTTTATTTACAAACTTTTTTTTTAATTTTGAAAACTTTTTTTATTTACAAACTTTTTTTTTAAATTTGAAAACTTTTTTTTTATTTACAAAATTTTTTTTTTTATTTTGAAAACTTTTTTTATTTACAAACATTTTTTTTTCTAATTTTGAAAACTTTTAAAATAAATTGTTTTTATCATTATGATTTTAATTTTTATAACTTTTTTTATTATTATTATTTTTATACTTATGTTATATATTTTGAATTGCTAAAGAATTGAGGATTTCTTAAGTTATACATGAACAAATTAAATTCGAACTCTATATTAAAAGTTCAAAAGGTAATTATTATTAAAAACAATCTCTTCACTATCTACTTCACTATCACAATAACCTTCGTTAAAAAACGATCAAATAACAAAATCGAAATGTATAAGTGTCAATAACATTTCTTTTAGTTGATCAAATTGTTAAACGATTGAGTATATGTGTTACATACATGCTTAAGAGGTTTCTTATTCAAGTAATGTACTTTTTCTTGAAATTTCTCTAATTGATACTCGTTTAAGTTGAAGTGAGAATAATTCTAAAATTTTTTAGTTAGCATGATGAAATTATTAAAATTTAACACTAATATCGTGTTAAAAGAAACAAATCAGGAAGTTTTATATCTCAAATTAAATTAAAATATTTTTTCAGAAAATTCATGCTAGTTGTAAGCATACATCTTATGACTCATTTGATAAAAACAAATTTTAAAACTTATTATCACGAAAAAAAAATCTAGTGCTACATTGTTTTCAAAAATATTCCATGAGATAAGCTTTTTTATGTTATTATAAATCAGACTTTGTTGAAAACAAACAAACAAACAAAAAAACAACATTATACCACTGCTTTTACATAATTATCAAAGTTTAAAAATGTATAATACTGGTGCGAGGATAATATACTTCAAAAAATAAAACTTGTGATTTTTTTTTTCTTTATGATTTTTGAATAATAAGACTTAACAGTAAAAATTATGATTTCACAAAAATAAACTTAATTTAAATTTCATATCTAAAACAAAAAATGTTATTTTTTTAAAATGACTTAAAAAACAAGCAAAGTGAAAGCAATTAAGCAAATTATATGATTCAACATGATAAAAGAATAAACTCATTCTTGATTAATTTGAAAATCTGTAAAAGATCATGTTTTTAAAAACACTCAAATCATTTCTAAGTTCCTCCCTCAAAATGAAACAATTACTTTCTCCCCACTAAAATCGAGATGAATCGAGGGTGAATCGGGGTGAATCGAGAAGACAAGGCGAAGTAACTAAGCGAAAAAGAATGATACATTCACTTGGTCGAGTTGACGTACATTTATACTAACCCTTATCACATTATCAAGATAAAACTTTCCTAATCGGAAAGAGAAACCTCCGTGAAAAGATCACTGTGAAATCACTAATCACTGGTGCGATAACGCAAATGAAATCACTTATAACGAAACTATATAGAAAAACGTGTGGTCACTCGGGATATCACGTGATTAAGGGGAAACTAGCTGATAAGAACTTAGAAAATTTTCATTTTAAATTAAGAAGTTGGATCAAAGGGTTAGAGTTTCAGCAAGTTCGTGAATTATGTAAGTACAGTTTTAAAACAATCTAAAATATTGTGTGATAAAATTTTAATGTTTATGAATTATTGTTTAAAAAACTTGAGTATGCCCTATTTCAAAAAATTCTTTCTTCTGAAATGTTATTATTGAGAAATTATTCAAATCCAAAAAATAAAATAAAATAAAATAAAATAAAATTGAACAATTTTAAAAAGTGTAACGAATTATGAAAGTAGAGTTAAAAAATTAACATTTTTTATGATAAAATATTTTAATATTGTGTTTCATGATATTCAACAAGGAAGTTTTAAACCTGACTAGGATTTTTCCGAATTTCAGTTTATGCTTATTCACAAATTTTTCTCTCTCTCTAAATGTTATTTGTGTTTCAGAAGCAAAAATTGGTCGATTCTAAGAACAGTTAAACAAATTTCTAAATAAATATATTTCTTTTAAAAGTATCAAGTATGGTAAAAATAAGGAGTGCTGTATTTCAGAAAAGTAATTTTCGATTAAAAAAAACTTATTTGTGTAAAAAACATAAGTTATTATTCTTTAACTTACATGAAATTATTCTAATTGATTTTAAATTATTCCTAACTTTTAGCAAATCAAACAATGTTTCTTCAAAAAAAATCGCCTTTAGTGTAATCGATTAATGGGTTTTTAAAAAACCTTCAAAAAGTAATTTATAGGAAAAAATTCTAATAAGTAGTGCTTTGGTAATAAACAATCATTTTTTTTCTGTTTATTAAAATGCTAAAAATTAAAATAGTTTTAGTATGATGAATGTGAAAATAATGATAAATTATCGATTTCGCCATTTCTGGTTAAAAGATAAGAATTCACGAAAATCCCTTCTAAATAAAAACAAATTATAAAACTAAAATATATGTATTAAAATTGAAAGTTTTGGTCACTTAAATGCAGAAAATAAAATATTTCAATTCACGTAGTATATTAAAAGGTTGTGTTACAATCCAAAAAAATGCTATCTTTTCTGAAAGTAGAATTTGTTAAAAACTATTAAAATATCTCCAAAAATCATTTTCACTTTTGAAATAATTACTATTTCCTGATAAAAAGATTCCATTCACCTATTACATGATTAAGAAAGACAGTCGATAAGTTTATGTTTGAAATCTCTTCGAAAAATCCGAGTAAATAATTGTAGAATGAAGTAAGCAGTTACATTTCCCACGAAAAAGACAATTAAAACGAATTAGATAACATTTTCCTAAGATAGTATTCGCTTATCAAATGTATAACAAAGACAGTTGATATCTGCTGATAAGATTAATCATGTTTATAAACGGAAGTAAAGATTTACCAAACTGTTTTGAATAGTTGAAATTTGTGTCTAAGTGTAATAATCTCTCCTAAAACCAATAGTTATCCTTATTTACATATTAGTTATTTTGTGTTGAAAAGCTGATTACTTGTTGAATGTTTGTATAAGTCAGTAAGCATCTGCTGGAAGGGTGATGTATAAAGTCGATTTGAAATAGCAGATGAAACATATGGTTCACAAAAAAGTATAATTGTTACGTTTTTGAATTCGTCATTCTAAGGTTTTACAAATTAATTTTATTATTTCAGTGAAATATATGACAAACCAATGGTTTAATTCATACTAAATTTATTAAACTGTATAAAAGAATGAGTTGAATTGAAGTAGTAGTTTTAAAATTCATTAGAACTAGTGTAGAATCATCAAATAATTATCTATTGCAATAACAAACTATGAGTTGATTGAAATTATAATAATTGATAAATAGAAAATCTGAAAGATAGTGAGAAACGTTGATAATGGGGTTTAGAAAGTCTATTTCAGACGATTCAATAAATAGGATATGGTTCACAAGAAAAAGTACAATTCTAAACTTAGGTGGATTAATACTGGTAAAAACAATGTTTAATTCAAATCGTTTGGTAGCCTTCTAATCGATCTACAAAAATGACTTGCTTACTAAAGAAATATAAAAAATTAATTATTTCTTCTATTTAAACATAAATTGTAATAACTTCCCTAGTATAAGAAAGAGGAAGGTATTTAAAAAATATATAGAGAGTGTTCAAAAGTAACTTAGAAAATATTGGGGCGCGGTTTGAATAGTGGATAGCTTATCGGTTACAAAAAATGAAATTTGAATCTGAGTTCGCAGGTTCGAAACCACGGCTTTCTAAAATGATCATACATTTGTGCGTAAAATAATTAAACTGTCGTACACAAAATCGATAAAATCAGTTAAACTAAAAATAAAAATCATATACATTAAAGGAATTCGCAGAGTGAGCAGTTAAAATAGGTATTAATGAGTTATCTTAAGAAACCAACCTCTCTTTGTGCATACATAAGGGGGAATACAATTTTTCTTTTGAAACATCAAAATCTAAACATATAGACATAGTTTCTTGATTAGTTAAGTCTTCAACATATCATCGAACCAATAGACTATTTTGCATGTCCAAATCTTACTCAAAACTTGTGGAAAAAAAAAAAAATACTATCTTCAAAAATATATTAAAACGATATCCTACAGACGACAGCATCAAAAATTTTTTTCAGAAAACATAAGACATTTTTATCTTCATTCAAATTCTAAGACAATTAAAAAAAAAAAAAAAAAAAAAAAAAAAAAAAATAAGCCCCCCTAAAAATAAGCCCCCCCTAAAAAATAAGCCCCTCTAAAAAATTTAGGCTCCTCAAACTCCCTTTCGAAAATACCTACATCTCTATGTTATAGTATGATATTTCCATTTCTACTCTATGTCGATTCGAAGAAAAAAAAATTAAGCCCCCCTAAAAATAAGCCCCACTAAAATATTTAGACCCCTCAAACTCCCTTTCGAAAACACCTAACTCACTATGTTATAGTATGATATTTCCATTCTAATACTAAATCAATTCGAAAAAAAAATATTAAGCCCCCTCAAAAATTAAGCCCCCCCTCAAAAAATAAGCCCATCGAAAAATTTAGTGTCTTCATACTTCCTCTCGAAAAGACCTATGTTATAGTATGATATTTTCATCTCTACTCTAAGTCGATTAAAAAAAAAAAATAAAAAATAAGCCCCTCTCAAAAATTAAGCCCCCTCCAACATTTAGCCCCTCCTACTATAGGATAAGTCTCCCAACAGGTGGATTCCACCCTCCTCCTCCATCCATAAGGTGGATTCCACCCACAAGGTGGATTCCACCCACATCCACACAATCCGCAATCCGCCTGCTGGGGTCTAACTGTCCTTTCTCCCCTACTGCTGTCGATTACATGATTTAATTTTTAACGTCTCTCAAGTTCCTTTTAACGAATGTATGCACTGCAGTGTTCTAGAGCATTTTCATGCTCAGGAATTTTAGGATTTAATTTTTTCAACTTGAAAAACCCACAATCTGGATTGGCTAACTTTGGAGGGCGATCATGATAATTGGTGAATAATAAACAGAGAAAACAACATATACTGATTTCCTTAATTAAGTTATCCAATAAGCCGCAATCACTGTTAAT